>NW_011627020.1:785499-823982 GCF_000204515.1 Acromyrmex echinatior
TTAGTAGAGGGTTTAGGTGGGAAAGATAAAGGAAAGCAAGGGATTGTAAAAGATATTTATCAAGAAAGAAATTGGATAATTGTCGAAGGACTTAATACGAAACTGGAATGTAATAAGATAAATAAAAAATATTCTGTATATATGCAGCAAGAACAACCATTATTAGTAACTTCACAAGTACAATTGGTTGATCCTTCAGATATGTAAGTATCTATTATATTATAAAAAATTTATTTTATGAAGATAAATGTATAGTGTCAATGGTTATATACTACTAATTTACAAATCATTGCAGGCAAGCAACTCCGATAGAATGGCGATTCACAGAAAATGGTCAGCGTGTACGCGTATCTGTGAGATCTGGTAGAATAATTCCTATTCCTGTTTCAAGCAAAGAAACGATAGATTACAAAATTCCTAAGCTTTATCGAGAGCAAGTAAAAGATACAACTAAAGCTGATGTGGAAAAAATAACTTTCGAAGTATGTAAAATCGAATTTGTTTATTTTTATTTATAGATCTTAGATATTAATTAATTATACATATATAATATAAAATGAATGAAGAGTTAGTTTATAACAAAAGTTAGTTTATAACAAAATTAAGACAAATTTTGCGTAGAAAATTAAATGCATGTTTTCTATTTACAGCCAGCATTAAAAACTTTTGAGATGGATATCATGGAAAAAATGGGTATTAAAGAAGATCGTGTTCCAAAGAAATTTTATTGGTATTAATCATTCTTATATACACTTCGCTGTTATTTTCAATGTACAGCTATAATATTTAATAAATATATTAAACAGACAAAAAGGAAACATAGTTTTCTAATACAACTCAAGAAACCTTACAATCTTTTTGAATGAAAAAATGCGCGAAAATTGCATTTTCCAATATTGCATTTTCCAATTTATCTATTCATTAATTTAATAATTTTAACTTTTTTTTTATTTCTATATCTTTGACAAAAGACATTATAAGGAGTCCCTGTTTGCAACACTTTGCATAGGAAATACACAATAAAAAGAGCATTTATAACATTAAATAATAAAAAAACGAACAATTCAGTGCTTTATATATATATAACGAATTTACATTGAATTAAAATACGTAATATTGATTAGTATTTCAATCAAGTTGCTTGTTTTATGCTAAATCGTGTCATTCACACATATCACAGCACAAAATTTTAATAAATGCATATTCCGAAATGCTTTCGTATTATATTTAAATATATATTCCGATATATTCCTTTATATTAATATTCCGTTATGTATGACACTTCCCTTAACTCGACGCATTTATAATTCTGATTGCAATGGAAATTGAGCTAACGATCGATCAGTTTTCATTTCAATAACGTTAAAAACGCAAATAAACGTTTATAGACGCAAGAAAGCGGGAAGATTTTTTTTCAAAAGGATTTTATTTTTCAAAAATTGAAATGTGTGAGAAGCAATGAAATCTCGAACATTCAATTAAAAATTCAAGTCAAATAGTCCAGATAGCAAAACATGTGCAAAATGAGTCGTAAGATTGTCCTAAGCTGCGTCTACAATGAGATTAAAAGCTTAAAATTTAAGCTTTAAGCCTTAAGCCATAAGAAATTGACCAATCACAGTTGAATGTGAATAATTGCTGTGATTAGTCCATTTCTTACAGCTTAAAACTTAAAGTTTAAATTTTACGCCTTAAAATCTCATCGTAGACGCCGCTTTATGCCACTTTATCATAAACAAAAAAAAATTGACTGTAACCGAATGCGGAGAAAATAATCGATTACGATTGACCAATTTTTATAGCTTATGCCTATTGCAGAATAGATATTGGTTGTGTTCAACAAAGAAAATTGTTTTGTAACTGTTGTAAAGTTCTTTAATATAATTAATAGTCCTGTCTTTAGTTCATTATTGGCTCTAAATATATAAATCATATTAAAGAATTTTACAACAACTGCAAAGCTAAACTTGCTTTTGCTGAATGCAGCCATTATAAAAACATTTTTAAGCTTATGATATCTTAAAGATGTCTTTATAATGATTGCGACAAGATATGATATTTAAAAAATGTTTTAATGACATCTTGAAGACGTCTTGCATTCCAATTTTGGACATGGTGCTGTCTGGAGAATAGATTTGCGAAAATCAATTTAAATTAATCGAAGAATCCGTCTTCGCGGCGCACTTCACGTCAGACGCGATGTCGCGATTGCGCGTCGATAGCTGCGGTATTCAGTTCGAAAAAAGTCAC
The DNA here is from genome assembly GCF_000204515.1 of Acromyrmex echinatior. The sequence goes on from NW_011627020.1 coordinate 787,750, forward strand.
CGTCACGGATAACCGCGCGTTTTTACGAGAAGAGCCGTTTTTCCATTGTCAGTTCTCCCGCAGGTTTTCTTCGACTTCCGGGTGCTCTATACCGAGATCGGTGAGTCGTATTTTATCCCGCTACATTCTTAATAAAGATATAACAGGTGTGGGGAGAATGATGATCAGGAAATGAAGCGCGAGGCAACGGGGAGCGCGTCTTTAGCGCGACCGTCCGCCATCTTCCTTTCCCTCGTCTCAGATCCCAAGATCTCGCGTCTGAAATAATTACATTTCGTCCCGTTATATCCTTACTACTTGCGAAACGACTAATCGCGCAAAACGTCGTGCCTCGTGCCAGAGATAATTTTTCGATGATAATATCTCGACATACGCGTTATCGCGAACGGAACGGCATTCTATTCATGTACGCGCGCGGCGATGCGGTATCTTCGCGTGATTAAGCACATTATATATACTGCTGTTGGCGCATTAGCTTCATCGAGATGATCATAACCGGCATGAATGCTTTTGCAACGGAAGCTACTGAAGAACTGTTCAAGATTCAATTGGAGCGATTGTAGATTTCAGTAGCGATTGGCGCTTTCTTCACGCTGCGAGCAAATTTAAAGTTTATTACTACTTACGGATAGCCACGAGATGGCGTCAAAATGGCATTTTTTTAAAAGAATTTTATAATTTAATAAAAAAAAAATTCTCAAATAAGAGCTTAAACGATATTTGACTGTTTAAACAATTTATCTATGTTTATCACAAGGGAATTTATATTTTATTATTTTGCAAATTTACTTATAATGATAATATATATGGATTATTGAATTAAAAGCATTTTTAAATGAATTTAAATAAATGAATTAATAAACATAAGTACTAAATTGATTCTACCATTTTTGTAAAGAGTGAACTATAGATAGCAGATGACGTCTAAACTTTTATTTGAGGATTACTTTAGCATAAACCTGTTCCGTGGTTTTATTGTATTATGAGCGACTTCGACTAATTGATTGATATAATCAGCGATTAACTTATCAAGCAATAACTGTACTATCTTGTTAATAACATGTATAATAAAATAGTTGATTTTTTGTTATTTAATATATTTGAAAAGAAAAATTCGATTAGGGATAACGATTTATAGATATTGTTAGAAATGTTGCACGAGCAATTCCGTCAGTTGAGTTAATCGCCAATTAAATTAATTAACATTTAATCGAAGTCACCCATAGAAAACTGATCTTTCGCGTCATTTTCTCTCTTATTGCTATAACGGCGCATCATTTTGATCACCGTATCGTATGAAAATATTCTATTATTCGTATTCTAATATAACAGGAACCACTATAATAAGGCGACAGGGCTAAAATCGATTAGAAATAGGCAATCTACAATCAGGCTCATGTTATAACTATCTACTCAGCTATTTTGCTTGTTGCAAATTCTTAATTCGAACTATTACTGCACGGCCGGCACTATGGAATTATAATGTACGAGCGATTCGTGTTAACAACGTATCGCTTAATTAAATGATTAATTGACATGCCTACCTACTTCATTTCAGTAACATTACGGTTCGCTTGCGTATGGCATATATTGAAATTTCATATATATTTCGTTGTCAAAACATACACTATATTAAGATGCTATATCGCTGCTTTTTGATGAAATTTACTAAATAAAAATATTATTCCACGTCTAATCATTGCATATTGGATATGATATTGCATTTTGTATTGTCGATTCAGATTGGAAACTTGCAATTTTAAATCTCTTTTTGCGTACTGATTTTATTGCGATGAAACTATTAAGATTGACACTGTTTTGTATCGTTAATTTGCACATATTCTGTAGAAAATACTATTTTAGAACTATTTTTATGCATAAGATGCACGTTTCATTTACAAAGCGTTTGATCGGAAAATAAATTAGCAAATCACACAGCTATTTTGTCTTAACTTTTTGTTAGCACGTTAGCTATTGAATTTATAATAAATGACAATGCAATTAGAGCTGTGAATGTATATGATAGTTATCGATTAATTTAGACTCTTAAAAATAATATCAATAGATCATCTCTTTTTATAAATCGATGAATTTAGATTTTTGATTATCTGACTAAACAGCGACATTATTTAAATTTATCACGATATTTAGCACGATAGAAAAAGCCTCTCGCGCATATAACATCGGTTCGTATCTAAAATCTCTTGAACAAAACAAATTAATAACATACCTTATTAACCATTATACCTACGTAACAAATATCGATCGAAAAATAATCCAGACGCTTGCTTGGCACATTACTACGTTTCATTTGCATCATACAATCGGGATTTCGTTTTTTTCACGAGGATTTAGTGGCAGGATGCCTGACTAGGAGATCATCGTTACCGTTTACTTCAAGCAGTTGGTCCCCGGCTTTTAAGGCACCTGTTTTCTCGGCAGCACCTCCTGTCGTAAAGATAAAGTTCAGATAACATATAATATAATTTTTATTATCTATTATCTTATTATTTCAATATAACAATCATTATCATTACGATTAACATTATCCTTTAACAAGATGTTCGAGTGCAAATATATTATATACGAAGATTTACCGGTGAATATCTTCTTGATAATTAAAGGTCTATCTCCGAGGGGACTATCTCTGCCGCCTTCCAGACTAAATCCGAGACCAGCTCCGCCCTTGTAAACTGCCACGGTCGACGGTGGTCCCCATGCTGTGTCTTCCACGTTTCCATTCGTCTCTAACCCTATACGATCCGAGTTCTTTTATTTACATCGATTCCGTTATCATTAAAATAAATCGTGAGAGTTCTCACGCAAGAAATGCATGTATTTTTTACCTTCGACGATGGTTTCGACACTCGCAGTTCGCGACCTCAGCTTACAGCCTTCCTCCATCCTGACCCTCGACACGACCAATACGACCTCCGATCTCGGCTGCTTCAGTACCGCCATGCTCTCCCGGTGTGTGAGACCTCGCGTGCTCCGACCGTTTATGCTGAGGATCCTATCACCCCTCTGCACCCGGCCGTCTTTATCCGCGATAGAGTGCGTTAGTACTCTATGAACCGTGATCTCCTTCACTTCGCAATCCGCGCCACCAGCCAAAGTAATGCCAACGCTGCCGGTCGGGTTCTCCTTGTGAAGCAAAACGACTATAACATCGTGCGCTCCACGTGCCTCTTCCAAACTCGCCTCCTCGACGAGCTGCGCCAGTTCTTGTTGCGAGATTAGACTGGTACTGCTGGCGAGTGAACTGATACTGCCAAATTGCTCGCCATAGCATCTATCGGTGTCTATTTCCGTCCCGATATTCTCGTCTACGCTGCTGTCTAGACTTGGAAATCGATTGTGAGTGTTGCTGGTGTTCTGTTGTGATTGATTATGCATAGGATTGGTATCAACCTTCTCCAAGGCTTTCTTCATATCCGTAACACTGGCGCTGCGTCGATTTAAGCCACGAGACGTCGGAATCTTCGACGCTGTCACACTTTTTATTCTTTCGACACTTTCTGTCATTTCGTCGCCGCTGTCGACAGTTTTGGTTCTTCCTAAGGTGGGTATTTTCGATACAAAGGGTCTATCCTCCGACAAGGATTCGTTCGAAGTAATAGAGCCTCTTCTCCCGTATCGACTTTCTTTCGAAATTTCCCAAGCAGATTTTACCGGCGAGCTTGGTATCATACCATTCTTTTCAATTTTTGGTTCTGTATTTTGCGCACGGGATAATTTCAAATCTGACTTAGCGCCAAGTATATCTTCTAGACTCATCTGACTCTTCGATCTACCAAACGTTCCTTCGTCGACGTGTATAGCTGATCTGGAGCGACTTTTTGTCGTTAAGATCGTCAAAAGATCGTTTTGGTCTTCCATATTTTTTCTAGGAGTTGAATTCGCTTTACTTTGTGGTTTCGACATTTCCATCGCGGTGACCTTCATATCGCTTACCGTAGTTCTATTCTTTGAAGACAAATCGTTGTTGGACGTAGTAATAGCGGGTTGGTTAAATATGGAGCCACGACTATTTCTTGTTTCCAAATTTTGAGCAGCGAGGATTGGATTTTTGTCATATCTCGATTTTTCTTCCATTGATCGCGCCAAAGTCTTTACTTCCGCTCGAACCCACATTTTAAGATCGTTTGATGGCTCCAACATTTCAGATTTGGGTGGTCTAACAGCTGGCGGCGGGAAACTCATTTTAGGTGGCAATTTAGGTTTCTCCTCGTCCTTCTGTAACGATTCTTCGTCCTCCGCGAAGGGATCCGCGACTTCTATATACGCAATCTTGATCTCTTGTTTGCTCGCGGGATCGCTCCCCGAGTTATTGCTTATCTGATGAATAGCACCACCGTTCTGGATGGTTTCTTTTACAGCATCTTCGTCGTCTGAAAACTTTCGCTGGATTAGCGGCGATCCGTTCAAATCCCTACCGCTTCGGCATCTGGCGCTCGCCAGGATATTTTTTCGATTTATCGCCTCCACGCTTTGCGGCTTCAGTACTCTCCGGGATAGAGACTCGGCACTGGCTTGAGATCCGGATGTGAGCGTCGAGGATGTGCTGCAATTTGTATCGGTGCTGTTCGATCGCCTCAATTGTCTCTGAGGAATTTGCGAACTTCTCGAAACAAACTCGTTCGGCTGTGGTGAGCGCGGATTTGACCCGCTGCTGCTGGAAGATGATCTTTCGGCTAGATATGTTCGTTCACCAAGAACACCTATCCTGGAGGTGAATTGATCTTTATCGGATGCAGCAATTTGATCTCTGATATCTCGTGCGACTGAAATTCTGCTCAAATTATCTGCGATCAAAGGCCGACGTTGACAATTTAATTCCGCGGAGACATAAGATCTCTCTGATGAAATGGTAGATCTTTCCGACGGTACCGGAGACATCGGCGGACTGAAGCCGCGAGATATGCTGCTCTGAGAGCTGCTTACGGCCGAATCATTGTCGGAATCATCGTAATCTAAGCGAGCTTTCCTTTGCATTATCCTCGGCCTAGTACGCGAGCCATCCGGTGAGCTCGTCGTCGAGGCAAACTCGAAGCTGTAATCGCTTCTTGTAGGACTGCAAATACTCTCCAGGCTTTTCGGTGGCTCCGAAAATGTGGACATTGCTGTTGATTGAGAACTTTTGATCGGGCTGCTGCCGTTTATCGTGGAATTTGTCGTTACTGAAGTACCATAAACCGTGAGAGACTTTCTTTTGAAAGCCGGGGAGTACTTGGAGTATATCTGAGGCGCCGGCATTTTGAAGGACGTTGTCGCTTTCAATGGCTGGCTCGCTGTGCTGGCGTTGCTGGCTAAGGAACTTTGAGACCCCCACTTGTCTTGAATATTTGCCTTTGGTATCTGAAAAAACGTACATTGTGTGAACAATGTATTATTTTAAATATTTTTTTGCACATAAAATGGAGAAACGTTAAATATTATTCATAAAAATGGATTTTTCAAAGCAATAGCTGATAAATTTTTTAAAATATTACAAAAATATTATATTATAAAATATAAAAATTAATATTTTGTAAAATTCGAATTAAACATCCCATGTTGAATTGCATTATACATGTTTCAAATCTTACCTGATGTAATAATATTGAATCTCGTGATTTGATTTCTGGTAAATCGACGATAGGTTGATCGATTGATACAGTGTCTTTTTCTGGTATAACTAGACCACGTAATTTCGATATTGATCTTCGTCTCTGCTCGATCAGCTGATTCAAGCTGTTTCTCCTTACATCTTCGCCGGGTCGTCTAAATGTGGACGCTAAGGAATTCGTTCTTGAAATTTGTGAGTTGCTGATTGAATCGGTTGTCAAAGAATCTCTATCTTGCATAAAGGGTGCCGGGCCGGAAAAACTGGTAGCTCGCGTTAATGAAGTTGTGTTTGGTGTCGTTGGCTTGATCGTGTTGCTAGAATTGTTACAAGAATGTACAGTTTTACCGATGTTCGAATACATGGCATTCTGCAAATTGCTGCTTTCCGCGATATTTGCACAATAATTTTTTGTCGTCGTATTTAAGAAATTCTGCTTATCGTACAATGTTGACAGTGGATTAGATAATGATTTCGGTGGAACAATTGGTAGCGTCTTTGGAGTTCGCGTAGTTTGCGCAGTTGGACTCAACAGAGCAGGTTGAACAGTCTGAGGCAAACTAAGCGTTCTTTGATTATATTTCTTCGCGTCATGCCCAGTCATAGTCTTGGCTGAATCGGTGAGATCGAAAGAACTCTGTGTTCTGTCGGCGAAGAAAGACGGTCGATCTTTCTGTCCGTTGCTCTTGTCATCGTAGCAAACGTCTTCGGAGGACTTGTACTTGGAGAGGCGTTTGCTGTTGCTCGTGGCTGCTGCCGCTGTTATGGCATTGGGAAATAGAGGCGCATCAAGATTGCTTTGCGATGAAAACATTGCGATTTTATCTCGAACAGATCGCTCAGACTTGTCATCTTGTCTCCAGAGATCACCGTTCAAGGAAAACTTTCTTTGCGGAGATTCTATCGTAGGAGTAATTCTTGTATGCAACACTTGCTCTATTTTTGGCGGGCCTGTGAATAATATAACGTACTTTTGCAAAATGTATAAAAGTATAAAAAAAGGAGGTAATATGTAAAAATGCGATATGCTTGAAATAATTTTAAAGGAATCAATCTTTCCGAAAATATTGAATTTAATAATTTAATAATATATTTTTGATATGTCAGTGTTGCTTCTCTTTCAGAGAAAAAAAAAGATGAGGAATTTCATTCGAAGCTAGATAAGTAATGAGTACCTGTCAATGGAAGAGGCGGTGGGGTATCAATAGGCGCGTCCTTTTCCACGTGGCTTGGCACTTCTTCGAGCGTCGTCACGGCCTTGTGATAATATCCAGCGATCTCCATCTTCTTCTCACTCATAATTAAATTGCTGGTAGTCGTCTGACAAGAATAAAGAGAACTTCCCGCGACGATGGAAGTGTTTTTCTTCGCGATATCTTCCGAAGTGTGATAAGATGATTTTTTTTCTTCGTTAGTAATCTCGGTGGACTTCACATCTTGACATATATTATCTACGTTGGACGACGTAGCTTTGCTCACCTCAGACCGGACACTCTCCATACTTGCCAAAGCAACTTTGTTTATATCCTGCCTCACGTTTTCAGTGCCTGGGAACGTTATCTTACTATCCGATAGAATAATGCTTCTCGAACTGACAACGTTGCTGTCGTTCGTGAGCATTTTAACAGTCTCATTAGTACGAAACGACTCGTTTTCATTACACAATCCTGCATCATTCGTAGTTATCGTCGCTGTTCTTGTCGTAGCGATATATCTGTATGGTGGCTGGTTGCTACTGTTGTTGAATTCTTGGTACGCTGCTGGAAATTCGTCCCCGTCCGGGGGCAGGCGTTGGCCGCCTCCACAGTTCTCCATCTTACCATTTACCGTATCTGCAACATTTCCGAATCCTTAATATTGATATGAAAGTTTAAGTTTTTCGACTATAATATAAAATAGTAACTAAAATATATTAATGTTTATTGATAAATTATATAGAATTTGTAAATATTTAATTTGTATGATAAAGGTTTGTTAAAGTAGAATATAAATATGATTTTGTTGTGTAATTTCTTGCTAAATGCGATGGAATGAAAGATAATATAATGTATGTGATTGCTGTTTTCCATTACGTTTTAACAAGTTATCGTTTGTATGGAATGTCTGTTTTATTTTCTGATAAGCTAACAAATTCAAGGTGAAACAGAATTTACGTTAATGGAATTTGAATGATATTACCTTCGTTTTGCTTAATCAAATATCATAAATAACGTGGATTCTCGTAAAATATTCGAAAATATTTTATTCTTTAAACGGACTTTTTGCTATTATATATTTATGACAAAAAGTCAACTCATTGAGAATTCTTCTATACATTTTGTAAAGTTTATTTCAGTGTTCTTCTTTAATATAATATGTACTATTATGTTATGCTTTTAAGAATTCTTTCGAAAAGGAAATGCATCCGTAAAAATATTTGCACCATTAAATAGCGAACCAGCAAACCACTTGAATGATTCATCGCGCATATATCAACACATTATACATCGCAGTCGTATTATCGTAGTATCGTTTAAAAAAATGACATCATCTCTTCGATTTTTCATGCTTTTCGACTGACGAATCGCAAACGTACCATTTTGCGATCTTCCACATTTGTCAGAGTTCAATATATTCTAAAGGGAATTCATAGATTTGTTTTTTACTTTATTTTTACTATTCTGAGTTTTAAGGGAAAAAAACTTGTCTCTCACATTAACCTTAACTCTCTTTCTTCGAGTTTACTTCGATTTTATTCCAAATATTTTATTTTACTCTGAATTTTTTACTTTTAACTTTTTATTTTATTTTGTATAACATAAGATCTCCGAAATTTTTTGTCGCTCAATTCGAAAATACAGATTATTTAGTTTATATAGATTTGTATGGTCTCAAGGATTTCTACATTTTAAAACAAGCCTACTGATAAAACTTTTGCACGTACTTGTTATCTAGTTTAAGCAGAAATATTTAAATCGAGCAAGTTACCTTAACAACGTAATTTCTCGTACTGAAATACAGAGTTTTATTTTAAACTTTCTTTATCTATCGATGAGTGTGCAAATGAGATTCTTAAAATATCCAACTGCTCGTAAATTGCAAATCATTGGTGCATATATTGTCGCATTGCCGAACGCTTACGTATGCCGTCATACCGCGAAACTATGACTAATTTTAATTCACGGTTAATAAAGCGCACCGCGCTAACTCCTGATTAACATTCCTGGCGTAGTGCACAGCACGACGTAACTAATCGTCGATCGTATGCACGTGCAACAAATGCAACTTTCGCGCAACTTGATGGTTTTCGATGCATCATCCAGACGATCGCACCATATTTGTACCGGTATCAGAGACACTGCACGTGTTATTGTGTGCGTAAATGCATTTGAGTATACGTGAATCTTATTCATTCTTATAATTCAACATTTATTTAATTGACAAATCAATTACAATGTGCGATCTGTATACATCAATATTTAATTATAAAAATTCGTAATAAATAATTTAAACGAATGATAATAAATATACAAATAAATATATTATAATAAATACCTGTATAATATAAAATAGAGAAATATTAGATTCAAATAAATTAAGAAATTATAATCTTTGAAATGAAATTGCTTTTTATATTGTCTCAAAACGATAAAATAAAGAAAACATTTGCAAGTGTCTTGTACCGCATTCTCGTCTTGACAAATATTTGATTACGTGTTTGAGTTATAATTAGCGTGTCATTATAACCAATTAGCTAAAATAATTATGTAAATTAAGATCTTATCTGTTATTTTTTAATATTATTTCACAGTAAATTGTATACTGTTAGATAACAAAACTAGAAAGACATATGAAAGATAGAGGCTCAATAATGTGCGTTCTGTGTTCACTAATGCATTAAGTTGAAAGTAACCGATAAAGAAACGGATAATATACGTTACAAGATATACCTGATGAGACGATGGGTACAACATTCAGAATTTGCGAAGACCACTCTTGTTTTACAACCACTTTGCGAGTATTAAGTTGGCAGGCAATTAATTTTAATCATCAAAGAGTATATAACTCAACTCGCGGTTATGGCAAACTTTCACGTGGAAGAAGTTCATTGTGCGTTTTGCGCGAGTCTGAGTTTAGTCGGCACGAAACGATTCTCAGAAGAACGTTAATATATCGTCGTGATGAAGGAGGAAACAAGCAGCAGAATTTCTCGTTCGTGCTGGCAAGAAGGCTGTCGTAAGACTGGGCGACATTGCCTGTCGAGGCCAGCTTCCGCGGTTAGCATCGACATCAAGCGCTTTCATGCACGAAAGGAGGGATAGTCTCGCATTTTCAATGTGTCACCGCGACCACGTTTTTAATTTTGCTGCACAGAATTATGTTCTTTGCAAATATTACATCGATTATGCGAAAAATCAGCGTGTATTTACGTGTCACTTTGTTCTTCACTCTCGATCTCCTCGATCACTTTCACTCTCGAGTCTGCGTTCTTCCCTTTAATTTCTTCTTTGATTTGCGTTGGATGCCATCCAAGTGCGTGTCATTTCTTACAATATTTCACGTTCGCAGATGTTCGAGATTTGTTTCTAATCCATCGAGACAATAGCGAAATAGCTACGGAGACAGATATGTCATAAATTAGCTGTATCACGAGACATAACAGTTTCTCTTGGAATTCGTAGATCTGTGTCTTGTGTACTAGTTTGCGGATGTCGCCCGAACTGTTACGTGAGTCGATTAATCTTATGGAATGTGTCAATGAAACGAAACCGTTTGCTCGCCGAAGAAAAATCATAGGACGCAAACCGGACGATCTATGTTGACCAGGGTATACCGCTATGCGATATAATCGGCTTTAAGATGAACCGACGATTTTATCATGCCACTGAGTTACGTCGCTTGATAATTCCGTGAACGTTTAAATGATTCATTAATAAAAACCGGAGAATGCATCAATTTATAGATTGAAATTAAATTGACGCATATAAGATAAGCATAACAGTAAAGTTTATAAATCTAAATCGCGATGCAAACACATTGGAAAATTTTTACATCTATCAACGATGTTATATATATTATATTTTTTATATTCTACAAACTACTATTGTAGAACAACTATATAACTGTAACAATTCTTGATATAGAAAACAATAGATCAGTGAATGATATTAAGGATGCAATTTTACTTTATCGTGACTGAGATAATTCTTATTATGCACGCCCATATTATGCATGATGCTATACAGGTATGATATATAATAGTGGTTATACCATACGTAAATTGCGGTTGTGAATTACATCATCGTGCATATAGTTTCTGAAAGCGAAGATTACGTCTGTCGCAATAAGCGGCAAACGGCTTTCTTTGTGGAATACTGTTTTGGAAAAGAAAGGAGGCAGACCGCAAAATCAGTGCCGTCACTAAAAGCCACTTGTCCTTGGCACCGAGATCCGAATTGCCCGCGAATTGTTGCGTCAATGTATTGGAAGCGTAGAACCTTGTAACACGATTATTAAATGTTATATTTATCTCCTCTAATAATGGTCTCCCTCTTTTTGTTTCGTCAGTCGATGATCGTGCGACATTCGCGTTGTTAAACGTCTTAAATGATATATTGTCTGATATGAAGCAATGTATTTAGCAATAAATCCGCGCGTTACAGCGGATAAATCATTGATTTTCAAATGCCGAGAATGAAACGCGATGTTCTTTGTATTCAGTTCGTTGATTTTTCGAAAGAAACATTTTGTTCTTTTATTTCGAAATTGACACAACTAAAAAAAATATGATTTCTTAGTTTCTATAAATGAGTTAGATAAAGATTACTCTATCAATTATCAAACGAAAATTAATTTTTATCAAATAGCATTCGTTTTTCACGAAATAATACTTTCTATAAGGATGACACATTTTAAGTTGTATCGATGTTTGATGAATTATTTCAGATTTGTTGCAATTTTGTAGGATATCAAAATTATCACAATTCAACAATAAAAAGGATGGTTTTTTAAGAATTATGAAAATGACAAAAATAATATTTGAATTAAGAATATATTCTTTTTGTCAATATTATTTTATTAATCTAAAAAAAATCAATAAATTTCCTCTTTTTCTGAAAATTTTAATCTTTTTAATTATGTCACTTTTGAAGAAGCACATTTGAATGATAGAAAAATAAATATCACGGATTGTATTATAACATTGTATATTTTACCAAATTTATATATCACTTAATTTATCATTTTCAAAAGAGTCTCTTTTCGTGGCTTAGACTGGATAAAGCAACTTAATACATTGAACATTAAAAAGTTTATCTTGAGTTGCAGAGATTTAGAAGCGACTTCGTATTCCTTGCTACTTACATTTCGTCACGTAATACTTATCTGATCGTTGTCTTGTAAAGATTATTCGTATTAATAACAACTCAGCAATTCATGACTATTCCGCGTAACATTCTGGTTTTTACAATTTCATTTTTTGTACACACGCGCGCACATTTCTTCGTGCTCAACAACCGTTCACAAAGTTACACGAGAAGAAATGTTCGATAGCGTTCAGCGTAATAACGTGCAGATAACAATCCATGCCGAACCGCCGTGTCGTTCGAACGATGAACTCGAATAAAGGGATAACCGATATGGTTGATTCAAATGTGTTGCAAAATCCAATATTTTACTCGGTAATCTCACATTCTAATTCACATATTACATCACCTTTCTACCTTTCTATCTTTTCCATGATACATTGTGATATCGTACGCTGTCGCGAATAGTTGGATCCTTGAATAAGACGCAGATTCGTGCCGACACGGCCATAATATCCATTTATCACATTTAACTTTTGACACACTCTCGCGCGGAAGTGAGAAGTGTCATCGCGAGAAATTCATTTAACGCCCTGCACGCCGCGGATTAATTCTCACATTTTGTAAGAACGGACGGCCGAAATGCCGTTGCTCAACACGCTCAAACGAAAGCAACCTCTTATCGAAAGCACGAGAAATCGATCGGAATTTCAGGAATGTCCTTTTTCCATTGAATCCAGAATCCATATAAGTGAAATCTCCAATTTCTAATATAATAGTAAAAGATTCAACCAAGTTCAACATGATATTTCCGCCGTTAAGTGTCGGCCCGATCGACGTTTTGTAGGCAGAAATAAAATTTTACATCGCGGAAGTGTCGCGTCTCGCAACAACGATTAATTCTATCAACGATATCTACGATAAAATCAGCAATTCTCTCGAACAAATCTTGAACTACCTAGCGTACTACGTACTATGCAGTTGAGTATATGCAGACCATAAAATCTCGACATGGCGCGGCGCGGTGTCTGGCTGATGTTCGCGCGTGGTTTTCCGAGAGAGGATTTGACACGGCGTGAGCAGTCGGCAGCACATTTTTGCCACTGCACCGGCTAGACAGCGAATATTCCTCGTTCAGAAATAAGATTCCAGAATGCGGAAACATTGGCATTAAACGCGGCGGCCCGATGTACGTGCTTCGAGAGGCCGATGACGCTTACCATCGCCGACTTCGCTCGTGCCTTCGTGGGAGCGGGCTGTAAAACGAGTAGGAAGCGAATCACTCCGCGAGAATCCTATCCAATTAATTTTTTACGGAAAAATGGAAAAAGACTGATAGCGACCGTACGTTGCATATACTCGCGGAACTACCGTGTCCGAGACAAAACTGCGAGGATACATATCTGCGTGCAAAGATAAAAGATGAGAAAGGCATTCGTTATTATTATATTCACAGTTTAGCGAGTCTGTACTAATAAATGGCTTTAAGTTTACATCGGAAAAAAATTAGATGATTAAATAGGATTTTACAAGAAGGACTCTTAATTTAAAATCATCACTATGTGTATAATTTTGTCTATATCTTTGATTGACCTCAACCAATGTAACATCATGTATGCATATTTGAAGAGAGCTCAATTGTGAGACCGAAACATGTAATATATATATATATATATATATATATATATATACATGAATTTTAATCAATTATAGAATATTATATTATACATACTTTTCGTCTGAGTTTATGTTTTAAAATATTTCGTTATATTTGACTCGTATATGCCCTGTATACTCTCGATATTAAATGATTAAGATGCCTCAATTTCCTATCGCATTTCGATTTCTCTTCCATTGATGCACGCGTTATGTATTCTTAATTTTTACTTTCTTGTAAAAGCAGTTAGCATTTAAATATCTTAATAACTTTGGGATAACTTTGGTGATTACTCGATTAGATTGTAAATTATAGTTTTTAAGGAATTTCTTTCTATTTCGATTAAGAATCGTGACTTCGATATTCGGGCGAGTAATAGCACGATCGGCACTGCTCGTTGCTATTTTACAAGACAACGTGAGATGTTTGTTACTCAGCGTTACTAGTTTCGAACGAAATCGTGACATGTCAGGAGGATCTCAATGTGAAGTTCGCAACACGATCGAGGGCGAATTCTTGCAGACTTTCACCAAGCCGAAGGACGAGAGATTGGCGTAAACTGTAAGGTATTCACGCGACTTAATACTATTGTTACCAATCCGGCCGATCCGGTACACTGACTGAGTACGTCCTATGTCCGCCTGACATTTTCGTTTCATTTTGCGAAGGTGTAACCCGGAATTATCATTACCCGACGATGAATACAATTTACGGCCCACTGCACGTGAACGCAATAGTATTGTCGAAATCGTCGAGTCATACCTTAATGTTTTCGCGATAAGATCGTTCGGGAAAGTAATATGCTGATCTCAGACAAGTTTTTGCGGCTCTACATTGTTCGCCTATTGTGCAAAAAATTGAACGCTTTTATCATTTAAGCCTGTTTTGAGATATTTAGATCTATGAAAGAGAAGTATGGATATTTCGTAGATCTTTAACAACAATTTCTATTTCTCTACCTTTGTTCGGGTTCTTGCTTTCCTCCTCCGTGTATTCTGCAATCTTGCTCACGCGGTCTGCTTCGTCATCTCGCGCTGCAACAAATGTGCGCACGTACTTTTATTTATTGTACGTGGTGTGTAACCATTACCGTATCAACCTTTAAGCATAGCATGTCTGTGCGGGAAAAGGTATAACTCTGTTCACCAGCCGTAACTACGATCGTACGAGAAATCACTGTCATTTTGTCGAAATAGCGAAAGTAACGATTGCCCGAAGGCGACAAGTAAAGAAAAAGAATCAGATTGAAATGAACAATAATTCATATCTTTAAATCACGCGTGTGATACTTATATAAAATATGTATGTTTTTATATACGCGTTAGCAATTATGCGGTTAGCGAAATCACTCTATGGATGACATTTCAATTAAGAAAAGTTAACGCGGCGTGACGGTCTCATGGAGGAGTCCTATGAAAGAAACGTATACAAAGAGGTCACTGATAATGAATCGAGGTAATAGTTTGCCGTCGGCACAGCTGCACCGTTGACTCCAGTTGACTCGCGCTTATTAAATACCAGATACACCGAATACATGCATGTGCATCAAAGTGCGAAGTCCCTATAAAGTCCCGAAATGTTTTTTTATTTAACACACTGATGAAAAATTTTACTGACACGATATTCTTCATTTCTAAAATAATAATTTCGTATTAATAAATTTTATTATGGTTAACATAGAAAACTTTACTTTATCTGAAATTTTCTTCTGTAAGATTTAATTCGCCCATGCATATTTCGTGTTCGGATGATCGTATTTGCGAAAAGCGGCTGATCGAATTGAACGGTTAGGGAATAAAGGACTTGACTTTTTTTACATTGTGTCGACTGCATTCTTGGCTGGTGAACACTCGCGTCGGCAAGCGGTTTAGTCGCACGACTTTAGTTATTTTACGACTTCTTGTATTATCTTGATTTTTCTTCTGTTCACGTGAACGCATCGTGATTTTTACGTAAATCGTCTTTGTGGATATCCCAATGAATTTAAAGAATAGTGTATAACCATTGGTTACTAGTTATTTAATGAATAATTTGTGTGAAAAATATTCAAAAATAGAAAATTAGTGAAATCTGTAATATACAATGACCTTTTATTTAATATCCACTTAGGTGTAATTGATTTCAAGTTGAAAAGTGTTAAGAGCGTACGATTTTTTAATTATTTTATACGTCATAATATTTTTCGCAACAGTCAATTATTTTTCGAGTTATCAAACAGATTCAGAAATAATATAAGAAGAATGATAGGAAGGGAAAGGCGAGATAGATACAGAAAGAAAGAGAGAAAGATCCGTGCAAAGTTCAGCGAGCCCAAGAAGGGCAGATGCACGGAAACCAAACGAGTGAAAAAGAGAGAGAGAGAGAGAGAGAGAAAGAGGGGGGGGAGAGAGAGAGAGAGAGAAAGGCAGAAGGAAGGAAGTAGAAAGAGCAAGAGAGATCGAGAACTGTAAGGAGCCGAAAGAGAGAAAAGGGAGCGAACGAAAAATAAGAAAAGTGATTCCCCTCTTCGGTCCAAGAGGTTGGGAGCGGGTGGCCTTGAGCAGGTCATCACCTCCGGCTGCGGTGGTGATGCTGCCTGCGCTGGACCATCTTAACTTCTTCTTCTTCTTCTTCTTCTTCTTCTTCTTAACTCCTTGAATCGCCTTCTCTCCTCTACCATCTCCCATCCCCCATCTCCTCTCCTTGCTAACCTTTTCCTCCTTTCTTCTCCCCACGCTCATCTTTCGCTCCATCCTCGTTCTTTCTCTCTTCCTTACGTCTCATCCGGCTCGCCAGAGTTACTTTGTCACTCCTTCTCTCTTTCTCCTCTTGCCCTTCTTGTTCTCTCTTTCTCGCTTTAGACGCTCTTTACACTTTCCTAAAGGCCTTCGCTCGGCCGCAGAAACAATCCGTTCGTGCTAACTCTACTATTCAACCGGACCGATGTGGTGAATGCACTAACGTGGTACCGAGAAGACAAGGGCCAGTCGTACCAAGAAAAGTCCTTAACTTTTTTTTCACTTCGAAAAATGTACGAGGCACTGCATACAATTCGATTCAATCTAAACATCCACCTTTACAAAAGATCGAGTATCAAACGATGAGACATAGCGAAAGACGATTTCTCCTGTCCTTGAAAGCTCTATTTCAAATTACATCGCCCAATCCCATTAAAAATCTATTCTCCTTTAGAAAAAGGAGATCAGCCGTATATAATATTGCCTGCTTTCATTATCGCACGCGCCACAAGGTCTGGTATCTGGTACAAAAACCGTAAATTATCGGGCGTGTTACCAAGTCAATTCCGTGTCGTTTCCGCGGCGGGGAAGGATCACGCAAATTGCGTTTGACAAACTGGATCGGTGGTAGTTACCGCCTTCTCGCGAGCGTAATGATCGGCGCGTGGCTACGTGGCACACGTAAGGAACCGGACGTTGTACGAGCATCGTTCTGCATCGCGTTGCATCGCGTTGCATCGCGAGATCGCGCAAAGCCGGGGGAAGAAATATTTTCAGACCGATCGGATAAAGTTGTAACGCTCGAGGTGGATTTTATAGAACGGTTAATGCGCGTTCTGTACACGCCGTGTCTAGCCGGTGATCGAGAAGCGCGCTAAGTCGTGTTATTTTCCTCGTAGGTGCAACATTCCGACACTCGCTTCTCACGCTCGTCGAAAGTGCAGTCGGCACGCCGCCCGAGCCGAGCTCTACACAAATTGCCGGGCGTGACGAGGATTTCGTGTCGTTTCCGAGGGAAAGGATCACGCAAATTGGATTTGACACAGTAGATCGGTGGTAGACCCACCCCTTCCAGGATGTAATGATTGGCGCGTGGCAATCCAGCCACGTATATCACGCTCGCGAACGCGAATGCAGCGGATTACGCACGTACATAGAGAGAGAGAGAGAGAGAGAGAGAGAGAGAGAGAGAGAGAGAGAATCACATAGGAATGCGTGTCACACATCGCCTAATTATCTCTCGCTCTACATAGAGAGAGAGAGAGAGAGAGAGAGAGAGAGAGAGAGAGAGAGAGTTCATCATAGATGAACGTTTCACTCATAGCCTAATTGAATCTTGAATTCTCTTGCTTATTACTGCAGTGAATAATTACGAACAACTCGGTTGTCCATTTCATATAGCATTCTTTTAAAAAGGAGGCTTCGTCTTCTATGTTCTCCACTTTTTATGTAGAAACCATAAATCTCTCATGATTACAGTTATAAGCAGTGGGCAGAGAACTTTAATTCTATTAAAAATAAGTAAAAAAAGTGTCAATATCTATGTTAAATCATATATAAAAGAAGACACGATACCTGCCGTTCACACCGACGTTTCGGTGTTGTCGCGCCGAACAACGAACACGAAGGACCGGATCGTCGAAGTTGGTGTGCGGACTTAAGTGAATGAGGAAGATAAACATAATAATTACGGCAAATTGAGGCCTGCCACAGCCTGAAAACAGTATTGTGGCGAATAGCGAGGAGGCAAGAGAAAGAAACAATCGGTACGCGGGTCATGATCGCGACGTATATCGGTAGGAATAAATGCGTTTAATGTACTTGGCTAAGCGGTAGCGTTGGTGAGCAGGAGAGTTTATCGGGAAACGCATTTAGACCTACAGTCATCCGTGGATTATGCACACGAATTCCAAGAATATTGTGAATTCATTAACGTCGTCCGTTCGTCGCTGATAATTTTTTCTCAGAACATTATTTTCAATAGAAATGCTTAGTTTTTTTCCCAGGAATTTAGTAATTAATTGTGAAGGATTGTCTGATCTTTTTTTTCTACGTTCTCTTTATCATAATTTGACTTTGAAATTTGAAATGGCGAGTAACCACAAATGAAATCGACATGCTCGACCGGAAGTACGGTATTTACCGCGTGGGTCGGTATTCTTAGGCGATACTATAAATTGTTCTAATCTCGCGAGCAATAATAGGCGTATCCATTCTCGTGTTCGCAATGTATTGGTAAGGTGGGAAGATACGTTGCACATAGTAAAAGAACACTTACTTTACCTCTTATCGGAGCTTTTAATTTCTTCGCAAACGAAACTATGCTCTCATCGTCAAGTTTCATATTAAGATTTTTTATAGGTTCGAATAATTTCTTACGCAGTTGGAAACTTAATATTTAATTGACTAACTAGTAGATGTACTTCTTATCGAAGTCGTAAGAGTAATATTTTTATTTAAAAAATTACATTGAGAAAAATTAAAAATTAAATTATAAAATGAAAATGAATAAATCAAAAGATTCTGATCATATCAATAAAAATTCTGGTTATCATAATTGTACATTTAGTTATCTTGACTAGAATTTTAATAATATGATCACAAATCTTTCGTCTATTTTCAATCAGAAATTTTTTTCAATACATAAACAGAATTCACTAATTTTTATCCTAATAATAATTTTAAGTATTCTTCTGATATTAGATATTCTTTGTCGCAGTGTTTATTTTTTTAAAAAGAGTTTCTCTAACTGATATATTTTCGTATTACGTATTTGTTTTGGGGGATATCACACACAGAGCAATAAATTATTTCTGAATCGCATTCCAATTTATATCGTGTCTCACTTTATTTTAGAAGCGTTATAACGAATCGAAAGGTGCATCGATTTCGATTAAGTAACGACCTCGACCTAGTGAATTACGTGTTGCATTCGGGAATTTAGCCCCGCGGCTGTGATCAAGCCTCTCGCATACCTACGCCTGCACGGAGCAATGAAGTTTGCTTTCGGTGATCGCGTCCAGGCCGGTTTTGGATGCCGCAATGCCGCGGGCTACTCGCCCTTTTTAGACCCTAAAAATGATCTCAAATAAAAATAACCGCGACGAAATTGTCGAGATAGAAACGACGTTTTATTGCCTGCTCGAGATATCCTATTTTTAGCAGCATGACATTTCGAAAGAGGAACACTGTGGTGTCAATGTACGAAGTACATTTTCCAAATTACTTCACTTCTTTTATTTTGTCATGTGTTTATTTTAGCTAAGTACAGAAACCGCAAACGATGTATCTTATAAGAAGAGCCGCGGTCTCTTCTATGCGGCGATCTTCCGCCGTCGCGAATACCTACACGTGTATCTCGATGCACGCGATGTATAAGGCGCGCTGTTAGTGTAATAATAAACTCTCTTGAACGCCGCGGCATGGCTAACAGAATGTATCTTGCGAGTCACAGTGACTGACTACTTGGCGCCTGCACCGATAAACCAACCCTGGCTCGTACGAGCTGCACGATTGTCGGCCGTGCACACGTTTAATACGTACGCTCGCGTACGCTGACACTAGAGACGCGGACGATGAATGAGCTAATTGTGCTTTCTGATGAGCGAGACCCGTCGTCTCTTTAATCTTTTATCTCTTTTCCGCCGTGAGTGACGTATGCGCGCCCTTGCCGGCTGTCGCTCGAAAAATTCGGACGCAATATTGTAAGAAAGAAATGTTTACTTCAAATAATTAAATATAATTTAAGTAAAAACAATTATCTATATAATTTTAACATTTATGGAAAATATCGAGATATATAACATTATTCTCTATGTATCTTAATGAACATATCGTTTTTCTCTCATTTCGAACATACAGATATTATATGGGATCTATATCGTTCATATAAAGAAAGTCTTTAAATAGGAATAATAAAAGTCCAGCAGAATGTCCCATTTTCAGAATGATTTTATATGACGATATATTTTGCGGTCCTATTTGAACTTACAACAATAAGCCTAAACGTGATCTCTGAAAGAAAAACTGGACACATCGACAAATACTTTCAGGCAGGTGTAGTCCATCCGCGATGCCTGCAGCTGCCTCTTATGGAGCCCTTAGAGTGTTTTACCCTTGAAGTTCAGAAAATATCACAGCGTATGCGTAACAGCTGCTGCATTTTTCTGTGGGTGGCGACCAGTGAAAGTGAGTCTTCGAGGTCGACGTCGGGTATAAATTTCATTCTATTTCATCTTAAGTTGAATACAACAGTGTGAAAATATTCTAACGCGATGCTATGAGATTTCAATGAGAAACTAACGTTTGTTTCCATCAATCATAATAGCATTTAACGTTTAAACGATTATAGAGATAATTATAAAGAGAAAGATATTTTCTTCACCCTCCAAAGTTTTTTTTAGATTCTCTAAACCGAGATATATGCTCGATCCGGGAGGGAATTTTTTTTTATCTATGATGGGAAATTACGATGCAACACCAGGATATCTAATATTTCATATTCTGTTAAATTTGTTTCAATTTTTCCGTTCTTTAAATTTATTGTTACTGCAATCGATATTGTGCCATCAAATACGTTGACGTTGTTATTACTCGACATGAAATATTATAGATTTCATAAGACTATGTACAATTGGAATTTCGTAAATCAATTTTAATTTAATACGTTTATTTCGCGCATGTTAGATGTGCACTCTTCTGTCACAGGTTTTTATTTGAATGAACGGCGATTACGTTATTATACGCGATTAAATCAAGAGTTGATTGCGATTTGATCACGAAATTCATAAGAAACTACTACTTGCACCTGGTTGCAGCGAATTGCAATTTAAAATTCGGTTTTGAAATCTGCATGGAAACGACATGTTTAGTCCATTTAAGACAGTCTAATTTACCGCTGACATTAACTGAGATCGTGCCTCGTTTTTTAACGATTCACCAATTGTTACCTCATCGCTCTACGGTCTAATGAACGTTTGAAGTCGAGACGCTTCGCGAATCAACCTGGTTCGATTAGCACCGTAAAATCGGCCTTCCTTCGGCATTAGAACGATTTTCTTGTGTACACCACGACAGGAGATACGCTTAGCCAAACTTTTCCGCATCGATTTGCTTTCCTTCGTCTAACCGATCAAGTATTGTTTGCAAAATAATGAGAGAAGAGAACTTAGGTATCAGTTTGCAGTAGCGTTAATAGTTTAAAATTAAATTGAATTGACAAATTTTCACAAATATCTTACCGTTCCGAGAAACAAATATTTTCCTCTCGCTACGTGGTCGAGTTTCTCTACGGCTTATTGTACTGCTATAGTCTTCTAACTTTGCAAATTGATTATATGTTTCGCACTCCGTTACGGGAGCACATGTTCACGCTTGAAAACGGAACACTGTAAACGATTACTTTTAGGTGAACCATAGAAAAAAAATGGATGCACGCTACACTGAACACGAAGAATATATTTTCGATTCATACAAATGAGGACCGAGCAGCACGAAAGTTTCCGTTACGCTTTTCAAATGACAAATTCGCTTATGCTCCAATTCGTTCTAAAATGTGTTATACATATGTAGCAGTATATCGACATCAGTCTGAAAGTCCATTGAAAAATTATGCAAAATTTTGAATTTTAGAATTCGAGACGAGGGAATATACCTTGAAGGAAATATACCTTCCTCGTAAGAGGAAATATACCGAATTAAGGAAAAAGGACACTTAAACAATTTCAGAATTTGCGAAAACTGCGTAATTCGAACATAGGCGAAATTATGATAACTACACCTAATACGCGAGGCGGAGCACACGCGGGAAAATTCTCGGAACGTTTTGACTTGAGAGTCGACGAGAGACTGGCGAACGCCTTCTGCCTTTGCTCGAGACGCGCGCCGACCATCCCTTTCCATCGAGCTCGGGACGACGCTTCCTTACCGGTCTCGAGGAGAGGTGCCTTTACTCCCGATAGGTTACCTTCGAGATAACTCGATAGCACACCACAAATGCGCGCACATGTGTAAATTGTTCCCATAAATTCGGCAAGATTGTGAAAAATGGAATTTCGTTAATTAATACAACAGCTGATACTGGAATATAACTGTTTGTGCGATACGATGTTTCAGACGCTGTCGCTTTCTCCGAAATTTCATCTTGAGGCAAGTTGCTCGACGCGACACTTTTGTGTTAGCCCATTATACGCCGACATATGATTCATTGATTCGTTGAAAATATCTCGTACTTCTTGAATCAGCCTCGCCATTCGACCATTCATTAATGATCCTATAATATTTATTTATGTGTTTTGAATGATACTACACGAAATAACATCGGAATGTAAACATAATATAATATTACAAAAACATTATCGTTATGATTATGAACTTGTTAACTTAATTCTATTTTTGCCAAGCATAATCTTGAGAATATATAATTTAATAATTTCTTAGAGAAAAATGTAAATGTCTTTGTCACGTAGATATATTACATATATCACACGACGACATAGCGATCTATTTATCGAATTCTTGACACGGTTAAGATAAGTCGAAACGATTTAGGAATATGCCCGCCACGAATGATTTCTATCGAACAAAAGTCTTTTCTCTGTTGTGATTATATTTTGAAGCTGAAGACCAAACGGTGATAAATCGTTTTGCGAACCACGGGGAGTCCCGTGCGCACAATACGAGTCAAATTGCTAAAAGATAGATTATGTTTTTACTTTGAGACTCTTTTGTTATCCAGCTGACTATGGCATTTCCGCGTTGCCTTTCCGGTTTAGAAAAAATCATTTTATTTTGTCATATCTTGTAAACTTGTGTTCTGAATCTTTTAATCTTTTTTACTCTGCAGAATACGGAACAAATTTATGAAAAAGGAAACTAGAAGACATTTTTTTTATCGTGACACCTCGTACAAAATGTGGGCGGTTTAGTATAGATCATAAAAGACCTTTTGCTCGTTTGAGCATCACTGCCGATCATTTTGCCATAAGGCATGGGAATTGAGTGGTTAAAAAGGAGTTAGCTGATCTTTGTAGGCTCGAATTTCTTTCACTCGAAGAACGTATGTTTCGGTTTGTCGTAAAACTTGAAAGAGAAGCTATAGCTAAAACGTATTTTATGAAAGTTCGTCGCTATATGCTCGGTTATATTTCTTGTTGACCATTCGAGCGATACGAACCATTGCATGCGATATGAACGAAGTGATGTGATCCGATGCGGAAGTTTGACTCGTCAGATTTATATTATAAGTTAATAGGCTTGAAAATTTTATGAAAAACAGCGTGTATCATTTAATGGGCACAAATATAAAAAAAAAATTTGTTGACCGTATTGTAATATCACCGTCATATTACAATGTATTGGTTTTTATTTTTAATACATTAAACATGATGCAACGTAATGTAATATCAGTTAGAATTCATTAAGCGTTTTGCGAAGCGAAAAGCGGAAGTCTTGCTCTCTTTGCAAAATCAAGATTTCCATAAAACGAATGTAAATATCATAGTTGATGTCGAAAGGCTTTCAATCCATTCAATAGACATTTAACGCCAGACACTGCATTTTCCCATTATTTGTAAACACATGACACGAAGAACTTACCGCTATTCAGAAAATATTTGCATGCCGTGCGAGATGGACCAACATCCTGAACAATGACGAACGTGACGATAATAATATTGGATTTACGCTCGTCAAGGTCTACTCATTCTCGTATAACGGTTTAAAGTTGTCCATCGACACGATCGGTACAGTTCAATGGCAGGCGGGAACGTATCTATTTCGGTAATACATATCACAGTCTAGTAGGGGATTATCTGATATTATTATATCTATTAGTTATCTGATAATTGTTCGAACATATTAGATTTCCAATTAATCACTGATATGTGATTGTTTATTAAAGATTGTTTATTATGACATTTTTTTACGAATGTCTACGTTCCCGACTGTGATAAGATCGGGTGATCGTGATTTTTATCGTTTTATTTTAAAGGAATGAAAGAAAACCTGCTTCTATAACGTTGTGGCATTTGTTCAGCGACGCAGGTCACAACAGGATAAAAATTAAATGCTGATTGCTCAGCAAAGCCGCGCCGCGCTTTAAAGTGCCGACGTCGGACCTTGATGGGCTTTGTGCTCGTTTCCTGGATTTGTGTTTTAACACCTTGACTTGACTCGCAAACGTATGTTACCGTTGGATCAGCGACAAGCCAAGTCGCGGCTGCACTTTCAAATAACTGCGACGGTATATTTTCAAAGTGTATATTTCGTTAAGATGGACGTGTAAAATAAGGTAGTAAAATGGAAAAAGCAATAAAAAGAATAGAAAACTCGAAAGGTTAATTTCTTCGTCGTTCGAGGTAACTTCGTCCGATAATTTCACGGTAAATCGTTGTCGCGATAACTGCAATTCCATAGCTGTGGAGCATAAATACTATGCAAACGTTTCACGGTTCATGCTACTTACATAAAGCGGCGTGTAAACTGGATGTTATACAAACGATCATTAATACGAGATATATATATACCACGAAAAGAAGACGTAATTTCACGTTTATTTATACATTATCGGAACGAACGATTAAAGTTCTCTCGGCGTGGAAGTAATCCGCTCGTTCGTCAGCTTCGTAGATCGATCTGCATCTTAAGTATGACGCATCGTAACTAATTATATTGACGTTGGTGCACGCGTAACGCTTCCGGGTTGCCGCAACGGAATGTCGTCTCTTGGATCTTGGATCTTGGATCTTGAATCCGATATGTCTACGTGGACATATAGTAGATCCTTTCAACCACGTCCGACTCTACGAACCTGTCCTCCTCTCAATCGATCTCGCTGTACGAATAACAATAACTGTCTCTTCTGTACCGATTTTGTTCAAACGTTCATGTGCGATGATTCATAAACGTGGGATCTGATCTAGGATATCTATTTCTAATAAACGCGCGTAACATATAATTCATAACTAGTTTCCATTTCCATCGTAATCTCTTGTTCAAAGGCCGTACTTTGTTAAATTCGTTGATACCGGTCGATCTTGAAACGGGGCGAGTCATCTTTAGGCGGTTTTACTGCATGCACCGTTCGAGTTGGCGCGATGGAATGCAGCTCGTTCGATCGGATGCATTAAGCGTACTTTGCGAGTCAGATCGAATGCGATTCTTTCGGCACGAACGTGACAAAACGTGACCTGGTTTTCCTGTGTGATGCAGATTTAAGTCAAAATGAAACGTTTCAAGAATATCATTTACCAATTTCGTAAAAAACGTTGAGAATAAAATTTCATTTATAATATGTAAATTTATATATCATTTATATAACAAGAATATAAATTTTAGCATGATTCAAAATGAAACTTTGTAGTGTCTGACGTTCTAAGATCTTCTGAATATCTTATTCAAATGTTAATAATCCGTTATTCGGTGTTCGATCGTATAATCCGAGCGTATTTTTTTAAATATGCCTATCTGCGAATGTTCCACTGAGTTCTGAATAGCGAATAATTTTCTATAAGCCTCGAGATTAGCTTGATAAAATGTTGTCTGCAATTTGTGCGCATTAACATTTAATAGAAAGTATTCAGTATCAATATCTACTAATTGATTTGATGTCGAAAGCTTTCCTCAGGAGGTCAAGACCAGTCAAGACTCAAGACTAATCATCGCCCTTTGCAATCGCAAATTGAAACGGGCGTCGGATTGCCTGGGAAAGGTCGATCTCCTTAAGAAGCCAGTCGTTAATGCACAATTCGAATGAAATTATGGAATGTACTTTTCGTTTGCATATTTTTAAGCCCCATAATTGCAGTGTAGACAAACGAATCTTCCAAACCATTCCATATCAGATTGCGATGAAAATCTGGAATGTGCAGTGACATGTTAAGGGTTTTATTTTTTTTATCTTTCAATACTCTCTCAAAGAGGCATAAAATCATAAAATTTATCTATCTTAAACATTCATTGTATTTTTTTAATTTTTCGTCGGCTTACTGTAATGTTTGAGTAAATTCAAATGGACAGACACTTCGATATTATCTCAAAGGAATATTAAGAAAAAATTGTTGGCAGTAACATAAATAAAGTGAACTACCCACGTCAGACAGATCAAGGCAAAATTTTGCCTTTGAAAAGACCGAAAGAGCTAGCTTAGAGAAAGAGCTATCGATGCCAATCTACTTGGATTCGTGTTGGACAGGTGTTGGTTGCATGACATTTGTTACTTTTGGGTCAGTATATACTGTGCACTACGCACACGGGTCTTGTATTGGTACGCTGGAATGCCGTCTTCTGCGATCGCGCACGTACAGACGCACGTCAGTACGCAAGTATGCGTCAGAGATCGCCGTCTCTTCGATTGGAAGTGAACCAAGTGAAAGATCTCGAAAAGGAAGGCGATTAAGGGGGAATGGGACCTTGAGCGCGGTCAGAGCCACTGGAAGAGCTTCGGAGGCTGAAGAGTGAAGACCGCGGCGGGATCGCCATATTGTTGTGACTAGTGTAAGCTTTGCTGGACCCCGATCGGCCGCCATCCACCACAATAACAGGCGTATGTGCGCTACTCGCGGCGCCGGATCGATCGTAAATGTCGAGTAACAATATAGGATACATGATAATTAACGGAAGAGAGTTGGGAATTGTCGAGCTAGCGCTAATACAATAGACGCATTCTCGTTTGCTTATTCTATCCCGGATGCGATTACATATCGTGCAACGCTACGTCTTGAATAAAGAGCTGCTATCAAATTATTAGCGTTGCAGTCAGCGAGTGTTTTTCAAGAGATCCCAAGAAATTCGAATTTGCCAAAGCTGCACGCTAATCTCATTCAACTTCAAAAGAATTATAGCTTTAGCAACTTGTTTCCTAACAAGCAACTTAAAATGTTATTGCCTCCAAAGTCTTCCAATGTACGTATACGTATAATGGCGTGAGAGAAAAGACTCTCGAGTCGATGTAAAATGACGTAATGCATTTTCACGTACCTACCCGGATTCGCGCGCGGCGAAACGGTGGGTGTAATGGATACCGTGAGACTTTTTACGACTTTATATTTAACGGGGTTGAGGAACGTACGTCTGTCGGTTCGTTGGAAAAATGGTCGGTTAAAACGTTGTCGGCACCCGGCAACCCGAAGCCGCCTGACCGTAAAGTTTCACGTTTAATACGGACTTCGCGGACGGCAGCTTCGGCTGTTCGTTAACAATCCGCGCGAGCATCGCCGCCGCTCACTGCCAGGCGATTCTCGAATTATTCTTAACGGTTTTGTTCTCACACCCACCTGGCCGGCGGCCGGGAATCCACGTTCGAGCGCAGGAACGCCGACCGTGCCGATTAGAGACCGCGTCGACGGAATTTCCTTATTTCCCGCTTTGCACAAAGCGTTCGGCTACGGTAAAGTCTCGGGTGAAGATCCACCGATACCCTCCTTATCGTACGATTCGCTTCATGAATCGCGCTGTTCGCGTTGCAAGGTAAAAAAAAATGAATGAAAAGGAAGTGGATGCAGTAAAGACAATGTCGAAATCGCGCGGGAAGTAAGGAATCGTCATTGGAAAATTATACATCGCTTCTAACGTTGCAACGTATGTACAACGTGCGTGATCGGTGCATCTTTGAAAAAAAGTATTGTGCAAATTAATTATTATACGCCTGCTTATTATTCCTTATTATTATCCAACTTCGTAATTGCTTCTATTATATAAACTGCCTTTTTCCTTTGGAATTTTTCTCGATGAAGCTGCGTATTCATTAACTTGAAAAAAAAGGACACGTGAAGTGAGCTAGAAATACTATATTGCGATTAGTGAAATGTTTTTGATAATATATCTCATGCAGTGTATATCACGTGCGAATTATTACCATCGCTCGACTTGATTTCCGGTATTTCTATGGCGAAATTACCGTTTTCTCGATCGAACATTGATCTACCTTGGCGAGATAGACATTTTTCAACTTGCGGCGAAAGATGACGAGCATCTGCGATAACATATTTCTCTTTAAATAGTTTTCTCGGAGAGCACGTATTACGCAAACAGGTATCTCATTGAAGTCAAGTGCATTCGTGTCTATAGAAAATGGAGAGCTTTCTTGGTGTGGTGTTTAAGTAGAAATAAATTATAAGGGACTCGAACCAACAAGCAGAAAAGGAGAGAACATCAGAAAGATGTCTTGATTAAGATCTCGTGCATAATATCGTGAGGAGGAAACGCGAACATCTAGTCATTCGTGCGAAAATATCACAGAACGCATGTTGGTGAATAAGAATTTCTCCTTGCGAGGAAGGCGCGCCGCTCTACACGCCTTTGTCTCGATTCGCGACCTGCCTCCGTTTTGAATGCATTCGCGCCCGCGCGAAACCTAAGAGCTGTATGGGCGCGTAACGCAAGGTGATTAATGCGTAACCTTTATAAAACTCGACGGTGACGTGCCACGGTAGCGTGGGCGTGTGTACCGGGTGTCCTCCGGCACTCCGAGAGTTTTTCGTAATTTTTTTTTGCAATCATACCTGCACTTGGCGAAATGAATAATCGTTTCCCGTCGGTCCGGAAAAAATGCAAACATTGATGGCGCTATCAAAAGCAAAGTCAATTAATTAATTAGCAACTCAAGGTTGCGTCGATTGATGACGTGCCAACTTTTTTTTACGCAGTTAGCTTTAATAGGCTTAACCATCTGATTTGTTGCCTTTTGCTATTAGCGAATGCATCTTTAATCGGTCTGTGCTGGCCTCGCATTCTTCCGTTAATTAGATAAATTGCGACTTTATTGACTCAAATCGTATTTTGAAGTTTAATTAAAATTTAATTAGCGTATAAATTGACTTACCGTTTTTAACGAACATATCTTTCTTGATTGCAGAAGGCGATTCTTCCGACTCCACCGTCAGCTCACTGGAATCATTCATGTCTGCGTTGCTGCAACAAGTTAGAGATTTTTTTTTCTAACTGCTTAAAAGAGAATAGCTACTTTTTTCATCTTGTCGCGATTGTGATAAGTAAAAGTAAAAATTATTTTATATAGCTGTTTCAAAAAATAATTATGCATCCTATTACACGCGCGCGCGTTTCAACGCTAGGAGAACCTATTAAAAGATTTAATAAACAGCAATCGTTGTTCGAATGGTTCGAGAAGTGATTGCAGCGTCATGCAAAGAAGGAGAGATCGCTTTTCAAAGCAATAAGCAAATGTCGAGCATTTGCATGGAGGCGTTCACCTCGTGGGACGGCCGAGTCAAACGACTATTCGATTCTCAGTAATCGACAACCTTCTTTTCTATTCTTAGAACGGTCAATTAACCTTTTCTCCATGTGCCGCACACGGCAATCCATATCCATAAAGAAAGTGAATTAATTTCTTTTTAAAGTTCATTCGTTGCATGGTGCTGCATCAGTGAGTTCTATAATAATTTACTCTTTGACACAATTTTCAGCAGTTTATTTTACAGCTAATCAATTTTATTCGAAATAAACATGGAATAATTGTAATTAATTTTATGTAATATGTATATTATAATTACTGTTTATTTACGCAATAAATTAACAATATTAAATTTTGACACAACAATTGAGATGCAGTGTGGTGAAAGTGACATGAATCACGTTTCTCCAAAAACAAACATCATAAATTTCAGAATCTCTTTCATAGCTGTAGTCTTTGAATAATAATATTTGTGTTATTACTTGAATATACAATTGCAAACTTACGCATTCATATATTCTAAGGAGGTTTCTTCCTCTTCGCCAATCGTAGCGAGATTACTTTGCCAGTAATAATCGCCGTCGTCGCTTTCGTCAGTGGTGTCTTCTTCTTCTTCCATAATTTCTTCGTTTTCTAATATTTGATTTATTTCTGGATTCTTTATATCATCGTTGACCACGTCGAGCGATTGATAAGTTTCGTTATCTTCGTTCTCTCGCATCGTAGAATTATCGATTGATAAAATACCTTCTTCGTTTGTTGGAAACACTTCTTTAAAATTATCCCGATCATTTGTTCTAGTTTCTTCTTGCTGACAACTTTTCGAGTTTATACAGTTTTCTTTTTCATCGTTTGACTCGTCAATGAGCTCGTCAGTTGATTCTAAGATCGAACTTTCATGCTCTGGTGAAACTTTATTCGAATTATTCGTAGGCTGCAATTGGTCTTGTTCGTTTCTATTAATTACTTCGTTTTTTACTTTATTTTGCTCGCAATTCACAATTTCTGTTGTGTTATTCGATTTATTTTCCTTCTTCTGATCAGACTGTAAACCTTTAGCCATTCTGATTTCGATAATCTCAAAGACTTTATTTGTTTGTG
This sequence comes from Acromyrmex echinatior, assembly GCF_000204515.1. Next base: position 818,306 of record NW_011627020.1, read on the forward strand.
TATTTTCTTCCGAACTTGCAGCTTTACCCTTCTCGTTATTAAGGCAAACGTTCTCCATGTCAGATTCTTTATCGAGACTTTCATCTGAACTTTCGATTTTTTGACTCTTTTCGTCAAGGACATTGTTTTTATTTGGTGACGAAGTGCATACTCCTGGTCGAACGTGTTCTGTGTTCTTAACTTGCGAAAGATTATTGTTCTCTTTCGCGGTGTTATAATTGGAGGTGGAGGTGGTGGAGGTGGTCTCTTCCGCCTAGCTTTAACATCTTTTCTCGGTAATGGTTTCGGTGGTAATAGAGGAGCTTCTGAAAGTTCTCTTTCAGAAGAAACAAGTACCGTTGAGGAGATTCGCGGCCGCGTCTCGTTTCCTGATTCGCTCGTTTGCATCTGGTTCACGCAGATCCTATTAACGTGATTTCTAGCCGGCAACGGCGGTGGCGACGACCTGTCGCTATTGCTTTTCCCCATGCCGGAAACAGAGATCGCTTCTTGGAATTCCTCGTGGTTGCCGTTGACGCGCTCCACGAGCTCCACGTCGTCCTTAATTGGCCTGAAATGCGTCGTCGAGTCGGCAGCCAGGTCGGCCGTGTAGAAGAGATCCGGCCTGGCCTCATGTCCGTAACTCAGCGGGGCGTCCTGAAAGCTGAGTGGCGGCTGAAGAGTGATCGTTTCCTCGATCAAAACCGTGTTTGGTGCGACGACCGCTGTAATTCGTTCGACTTCACCGCGCGATTCCACGTGCGTCACCGCTTCAGAATTGGCAAGACGACGGAGAAGGTAATCTGGCGGATTCGAGAAATCCCGCTCGAGATGCTCGAGTGGACAGATCGCTCGCGACAGCAGCACATCTCGATCGGATGATCGGTCGAAGTCTCGATCGACGCCTGAGAATTCGCTCGGCTGTTCGGAACCTGCGGTTGACGCTGTGGACGTCGTGGATATGGTTGACACGCGATCGGACGTCGAGAATCTGTCCACTACGGTGGACATAGAACTGCCGGTATCATCGGATGTGCTGCCATGCGTGGAGCCACATTGTGATCGCGCATCTAGATAAACCATTGCTTCCGGTGGTTCCTACAAATATAAGAGACATTTTTTTCACATTTTTTTATAGCATTTATTTTTAATTCAGTGAATTTTAAAAATTTATTTAAAAATACTTTTAATCTATTTCGTTTCTTTCTCGTGATTACCTGCTTCGTTTTCACGGATTCCGGCGAACGGTCCTTCGGCGATTCTTTCAGGTTCTCCTGATTCGATCCGTTAATGTTTCTCGGCGAAGACTCGTAACTCTCGTACGAGTTTATTTTGGTTACGCATTGTAATCCGATTTGTGAAATTGACGAGCCATTCTGCGCGCCACTTTGCGATCCATTCTGAGATTTCGAATTATCCAACAATTTCTTGATGGGACTAGGATTTGCCTCGCCGTCCGCAGGTCCTCGAGGCTGTCTCAGTTTTCTTGGTGGTACAGGCGGTGGTGCTGCGGGTAATTCTGGAGGCACTTTGCTTCTTTCAATTTTTCTCTCAGCGCTCACCACTTCCGGTCTAAGAGCGCCACGACATCTCACCATCAACCTGATAACCAGTTGCGACTCCTTCAGTCTTCTCACGCAATCCAAGCGGGTCATGTGTGTCACCGGTATACCGTCGATCGACAGTACCTGCGAGAGATGTAACGTGATTGTCAAGTACAAGGAAGAAACATGGAGAAGAGCTTATTGCTCGCGATAATTTGCAATGTAAACTAGTAATGGAGGTGAGAGGAAACCTCTCTTAAGGATCATTAGGGAGGAAGTAGGTCTCGAAAATCATAGACGGTGAAGTGCACCGTGGGAGCTAAAGAGAGTGCGTTTGTGCGCTGTCTTATCTTGCAGCTGTTCCGTGAAAGAAAAATATGCTATATATGCACATCAATATCGCTGTCTATAACTTACGATTTTCATTTTATTGACAAACACTCTGATAAATTTAAAGTCGACTTTTCTTTAATATACAAGAAAAACGATTTTGCTTAATCTAAAAATTTATCTAAATATTGAAATTTGAAAATAATTTTATTGGATTATCAAAATTTGTGTAGGACGCTCAAGCTACGATTGATAAAATATTAAAATTTTTACTCATCATGCTTGAGTTTCTTATGTAATTATTTTGAATTCAATAAATTATTTTTAGATCCATAATCTAGCTGAATTTTTAAATGCTTTAACATAATCATTTTTTAATATCTTAATTTATGTAAAAAAAAATGATTATGTTATTATGTTAAATATCTCAACACGTTGTCATAAATTTATGCGAGAAAAATTTTTGTCTTCTTTCTTTCTCTCTTTTCCTCATTTATTCAGGTTGCTGACATTACGCCACAAATGCAAACGTCGCGGTTCGATGCGTGCAAATAATTATACGTCAGTCATTATACCGACATTGGAATACCAGTAGGGATCTACCGTTCCATTGTGATCTTTATCAATTACAGAAGAAACTTGTCGATTCCGTAATTGAAAGCGACATGTATGATGCGTGAAAGATTTCACGTGCCGTTAAGATTGAATGAAAACATACATGTTCATGAATGTTACTTTCTTGAATTTATCACATGCATTACGGTACAAAATATCACGTCAGCGAAAGCGGACCTGTGTTAACGCGCGGAAAACAAGATTAAGAAAATATCATTTGTATACATCTATTGTAAGAATCGTAGTATCGCTCGTGTGCATCTAAGAATTCTTTTCTCTCGAGAAAATAAATGAAAAAAATCAATCTGTAGTCCGCGCAAAATGCTTAGCTTTTCAGATTATCTTTATTACCTCGTCTCCTTCGCCTAAGGTGCCCCATGAACATTTCGCTCTGCTGGCTGGACTTTGCTCCGCGCAGCTCTGTACAAACAGTCTTCTAACTCTCTCAGCAGTCTTGTTACCGCCTTCGAATTTGAGTCCAAAACCCAAACGTTCTCCGGGTAATCTAAAAACCTCGACTTCTTCTTCGAGATGCCCGTCCATACCGTTCGACAAACTTTTGCTCGTCGCCGACGATTCCTCATCGTCTTTCTTCCTATTGCCGATCGATAGAACGGTCACAAAGTTTTCCGACATCGGCTGACTGCCGACGCTGACCACCGTCACGAAATCTTCTGTTGTGCCCTTGGCGACATCCATTTTTTGAATTGATCTTAATTCATGATAAGTTCGCTGATCTTTACGCTCCACTGGAATGCTGACCACTCCCTGAAAATAAATCAAATCATTGTCGACAATTCTGTGACATGGCGTAATTGGGAGACAGGTTCTTATCGAGGCGAAACCTGTTTGATTTTAATTCGTAAAGAATTATTTATGATCCATGATCGCGTGGAGTAGAAATCAACAAAACGATCAATACAATCAACTACATTATTTATAGATTGTGACAAAGCCGGAAATTTGAACACTTGCCTGAGAAAATTTGTAATGTTTCTCGCCGTCGCCAGATGGTTATTTTCTAATCGTATCCATTTACTAGCGGAATCAATCAGCAAATAGATACCGGCAGACGAATCGTGTCACATATATAGTACTGAAGATTGCGGACAATCATTAAGCGACTGCATACCGGCTTAGTCGCGTGACCAACTTAATACGGAAGTCTCGTGTTCTCTTCGTACCTGCTCGTTTTACTGATTACGCTATTACATATAGATAGCAGCGAGACAAATTATAAACAAACAAGGCACGTGTCGATATAAATTACATTCCGACGCGAGGCATTTGTATACTACGACGAAGCGCTAACTGTAACTTGTATTCTGTTATATTTGAAATTTCATTCGTCACGATTGACCTCCGCTCAAGTGGAATTTTATTTCACCGTTCCTCGACGTAAGTGTTCCGAAAATTATATTTGCGTCGAGATTATGCGATTAGTAATGGCCATTCGAGTCTGTCTTTATTTCTTGTAAAGTTTCATGCAATTCAATCGCGTTGTAAAGTTTTACATTACTTCCAATATGAAAGGCGGGAATTCTTGGAAATCTCGAAAGGCTTTCGATCGAATATTTTTTTATCGCTTGCTTTCAATGCAGATATAATGTTAGATATCTCAAGCGTCGGCAAATTACAAAGATAAATTTCCCACGTCGCACATTTTTCGCGATGTGCCTCTCCAGGTGTCATAAACATTCTTCCAAGCTATGAAAACTCTCCAAGTATTCCGACTAATAAATCTTCCCTCTTATTTTTCTCTCGCGGGCAGGTGAACAACGAGCACCGCCTCCATCCGTTTTCACCCATCAGCATCCCGATAATTTAACGATATGTATACCGTCCGTCGTGAAAGTATGTCCGCTTCCACTTGAAGGCATCGTGCATAGCCCCCCCGTCGCCAATATCACCTCTGATCTCGGCAGAATGTGAGAAGTAGAAAGTAGATTGACCTGGGGTCACTGTCGAGCAATCAGCTGATCGTGAAGGTTTCGATGACAATTGTCAAATGTATTCCAATTCTCTCTTCTTTACACATCCTGTCTTTCATTAATGAGGATCTTGGAGGATTTTATTACAAACACTTTTATTCTTCCATATGCAATACATTTTATCAGTAATAAGTAATTTTTTTTTCAATATTCACACTATTTAATTATCACGTAATTATAACGTTAATAGCGTTCTACTGTTAAAGAAAATAATACAATCAACATCACAATATAATCGAGTGATATTTAACAATGTATTGTGTGGATATTGAACAACTAATTACCCATTACTAGCAAAGTGTACTGTATATGAAGTAACTGTATTTATAATGAAATTCAAGATTCTCATGAATTGATTAACGAGTGAAGAATTTTCTACTGGAGTGAACGAACTAATCGAGTGCATTGGTAATGATTTTCTATGTCGCGTGCAACTCTGGAATTAATTTTCTTGTCGGAAACGTGAGTTGATTTACTTTTATGAAATATTCGTTCTTCGATCTTGCACCTGTAATGCGTGTAGAGATGCGGAGAAAATCACTGCACGTATCTTGGCATACGTATATTTCACATCTTTCGTCGATCATTATACCGTGATCTATGGTTAATTACTCATTATATTACATGTGTCAAATAAAATGCGTATTTGCTCAACATTTTTACTTTACGTCAGTGAAATAACGATCGTTAAATCGGTGTCGAAAATCGCAAGATAGATGGAGCATAAAAATCTCATCGTGAGCAGAGTATAGGAAGATCCACGGAACCGTACAAGTGCGTGTAACGGAATTCGTAGCCGCAGGCCGATCACCACATTCTCGATATGCTGTGTTGGTTCTCGAGCGAGCGTGGGTACCGAAACCTCGTAAAAATATTGCGAAGCTGAACTGCGATTCCCGAACATATATTCGACGACGAATCAGGCTTCGCTGTTACGTCAATTTAATCCTTTGCTTGAGTCTATACTTGGCAGCGTCTATACTTTCCATAATATAATTCCTTTTGAGATACATCGATAATTTCGAAGAATTTAAGAAGATAAAGGCGAAATGAGTCGCACTTTCTTCTTTTAATTAATACATTCCATTCGTTCGCGTGGGAAAGGGTTTGCATGTAATTGTAAACCGTTATGGTTACACTCAGAGCCTCATATGATGAATCGAACGCACGTAAAACCAGTTGTGATAGATGAGATTAATGTTGTACAAATTTGAACCG
>NW_011627020.1:824112-1172298 GCF_000204515.1 Acromyrmex echinatior
GCTCGCGGGCAATGTCGAGCGGCCGCATCGTACTAACACTGAACGAATAATTGAAGTAATTAGGCGCGAGGAAAGCACGAAGTCGTATGTTCTAATGGATACAAATCGTATATCTATGAAGTCACTGAAATTCATTGGATGGCCATTAATGTTGCGCTACAACTGTTACGCGTGGAAATACCTGTGCTTGGCTAAATGGCTATACGAGCCTTTGGAATTCCGCATTTTCCCAGCCGCAGTGCGCCGCGTTATGCAACGACTGGCGCTCGCCGACACGCTTCGTGGATTTTGACAACGTGTTCCATTCATTATTTAAAAGTTGCCAAAGCTCCAGCTGTTCTGGAAAAACGGTATTCAATCGCAACGACGCGACGCGGTGACTCGCAACCACCGCACGAAGAAAAATACAATATTTACGTGTTACTGTACCACGTGCGTGGGAAGATACCTACGTGTTTACCAGATTCGACAATTTAACTGTGAGAAAAAAATCGTTAGATGATGTCAAGCAATTTTCTCTGTTTATAAAAACATTTCACACTAATTTTCGATCAACTTGATGAATATTTTGACGATGCCGATTGGTGTCAGAGAAAACTTTGGCACGATAAAATAATTTTGGCGTGAAATTATCTTGTTTTTAATATTTTATTTTAATGTTCATTATCTGTGTAAGAAGTGGTAATTGCTTCTTCTCTCGATGTTGAAACACTACTTCCTTTGCACTTCGATCGGCAGATAATCACGTTCAGCGCATGCATAACAATTTCTTTTTTTTTTGTATGCTTCCTACCTGAAGCGTAGCATATGCATGCGCTGAAACTTTCACGAAATTGAGAATAATTATTTATAAATAAAGGATACTTGGCCAGCAAAAAATTATGAGAGCATCGTTATATTTAACTTTATATTATATTCATATACTTGAAACTGATTTTGCGAGAGATAATAACGTCTCTCAAATAATGAAAAACTGGAACTCTTTTATTTATCAGTTTGTGTACAAAAACTGGTGTAAAATAATCGCTATTTTTTTTTAATAAAAATGTTTACGTATTTTGAAATTTTCTATTCTTCAAAGAAGATTACATGCAAGTTAAAATTGTTGAAATATAGTAGTTTCTATGACGCGTACCGAAGCCATATAATGTATGCATATAGAATATTGCTAAATAGATTAAACATTCTTTTATCTCTGACACCGAATAAGGCGTGTTATAACAGGTAAAAATTTTATATAGTATTTAATGGAATATAAGATTTTAAAATCTGTCAGAATGATAAATGTCAAATCTCTCATGAACACATGAATTACTGAGAACATGACATTAAAGAATGTCTGACGTGGAACTTTTCAGAGTGTCTCTTTAGGTTCTGCCTAGCAATCGTTTTATATTTCATTCGTCTTTGTTTTCGCAACGTTTTGCATTTCCTACAAAGTGCAGTTAGCGTTACTAATAAACCACATAAAGAGAATGAACGCAGAAAGGAATATCCTTGATATTGCGATGATCTCTTCTCTCATTTCTTTGTAATTTTCCAGATGATTATCATGTGTTACATACCATTCATGAGCATTGCTAAATCCTTCGATCGTTGTTACGGTCCGTCTAACACTCGTGCAGGTCGAATCCACGATTTTTTAATTCTTCCGTTCACACTTTTGTTTCTCTAATAGCTTATACGTGCATCCTCCAGTAAAATTTTCTCAATTATTTCTACTGTATGCGCGTGATTCTATCAAAATGCGGATGTCCAATAGACGCGAGAGACCGCTATCTCGTTGCGTTGGAGATCGGAGCGATGCATCGAAGTTAATCGGAGTCGGCTGGAGTGGCTTCCACTTGGTACCGGTGAACGAACGTGTTCGTGCGGTTCTACGTGATACTCGGAACAGAATCACGTGGCAAGAACACGCGGAAAATCGATGGTTCGACGTGCATTCGGGACACCGCACTGTGCCGGACTGATGAGCCACTCGGTAGGCTGACTTTCTTCCACGCCGCAGCCGCGCTGCGGGTTGCCTCTTTGATTACGAACACCGTCCCTCTTTTTCTCTCATTCGCTCCATGCATCTCACTCCATCGTTCTCTTTCTCACCCACCACTTGGGTCTGTCCCGTTTGCTCGTGTACATTCCCTTTTCTCGTTCTTGCTTCCTCTCGCTCCGGGAGCAATCGCTCTTTCTCCCCGTTAGGTTGCCAATCTCCTTTACACTGGCTGGCGCAGCGACCGTTCTTCCATCCTCTCGCTCCGGGTGTACCACTCCTTTCCTCAGCAATGTCGTCGACGTGTCGAAGCGATCCTACGAGATTCTGCGTCCCATATTATCTACGAAAGATTTTTAGCAAGAAGATGATGAAGCTTAAACAAGGATCGTTAATGGTCGAGGAAATTTGTTACGGGTTCAGCAAAGTTCCATCTTCTTCCAATTGCAATATCTTGTACCGACCAGATGTCATGCAGACCACGCGAGAACATCTTTTTACTCAATATCTCTACCCTCTCTCTCTCTCTCTTTCTCTGTTATATGCGGATAGTAACGACATTTCGAGTATATATTTTTATTCGGTTGATTTATTCGATTATTTAAGTTCTCATGCTTCATCCCAACTCCCCCATGTATAATTTTCCTCGCTTCAGCAACGTCGGCGACGGACGGCGCGCGGCTTCGATTCTACATGAGATTCCGCAGCGCACAACGTCCCATATTATCCGCAGACTTTCCATAACGATTAGCCAGGAGAAAAGTGCCGGCGGCAGCGGCGAGCTCCTCGGTACACCTTCTCTCCATCGCGTATATTATACTTTCCTACTTCGTCATGGAATCATCTTTCTCAGCCTGGACATTACTAGCGTTGACGCTTCGCTCGGTGCAACTAATAAATCTCGACTCCCGCATGTATTTGGGCCGCGTATGAGAACGTATGTAAATCTACTCTTCTCTACTTTAATATAAGTTCTTATCTCAAGTGAAGTCCTCATTTGGATTCCGTTAAAGATTTCTATGAACTGAGTAAATAGCGGGAGTTACCAGCTCCTTTTCAGAAAATTACAAGATTCATGATACTAGATCGTACCTAGAAAATAGTTTACTGCTAGGTTTCTATATTCTGCTTTTAATTTTAGTAATACAGTATAAACATTTTTTAAATACGTACAATAAACTGCAACTTGTGTTCGTATTCCATTTAGCATTAAAATTTTCATTTACTTACTTTTTTGGAATAATCGGTTATAAGATAGAGATGCGGAAAACTGCTTCCGTGGCTGTTTTGGTCACGAAGAGAGAGCTAACAGGAAAGGAAAGAAGGCTACTCCAGTTACGTCAATAAGTATTTGAGCGCAATATATCGTGCGAGCGGTAATCGCGCCATATAAACGCCTCCAACATACTACACGGACCATCGCTCCGCGGGAAACGATATAACCGGCTTTGATTCCCGTATATTTTTGCCGTAAATATAACGTACGGACTCGGCAACGAATCGTTATGGTAGTGTTAAGCGAAGTGCACTCTGTAAAAATATTGGCACGCATGCATGTACGTATATGCGTACCTCGTTGCTGATTTCGCGCAGCCGAGCGTTGGAGCGAAAGTTGCATTTGTGCAACTAAAATGAATTGATGATATCGTATTGCTCCCGCGATGACGTGACAGTCACGTGAGAATTAACATTAGGAGAGGAAAATTTATTCCGGTTACGTCAATAACGCGCTTCTCACCGACATACCCCGTGGGTAATCTCGTCAGACGTGTCGGACATGCGGTAACGTCTTGCTTCGCGAAACCGCAGAACCCGGGTAACAGAGAAGTAGAACGAGTGAATCTGTCAGACGCGCCGGGAGTCATTGAATGCCATCCTCTTTCCCACCGTCAGCGTACCGCCAATAATTCGCTGTGCTAAAAGTACTTTCGCTCGTAGAATCGTGCAAGCGCCACAAATATGCGGGTGTGAAGGCAGCATGCCGGAAATTTGCACGACGCCGTAGAATCAGATCTAAAAGAAAGAAGCAAACGCCGATTGTAATTGACGTAAAACACTTCATCCAAACATTTTATTTTAACGTATGATACGATCTTTAGAATTACGTATTTAGAATTAATTATTGAGCTATAAATTGTTATTAAAATACATCTTCCTAATGTCTCTTTATGACGACATGTGTTAATCGAATGTTTAATGATTTCTAGTCGGGGATATCTCGATAGTCGTATCATACATGGGTAGAAATTCCAAATATTCTTCTTCTAGAAATTTAGCCAAATAATCTGTGGACCGATCTCGAGAACCAGAATCAGAGGAACCGGGGAGGATTCCTGCCAGTCAATGATTCGTCGAACGAGGAGTAACGGCTGTAAGCCTGTAGCACGTTTTAACGGTATATTTCCATTGCGCGGAGATCTGGGTTGCTGGAACGAGCGCCGTTGCAAATACGTACGTTTTGGTTTCTCGCGCCGACAATAAAATTACAGCTTAGGACGGCGTTTTTCCTTAGTTTCTATGCACCAAGCGTGAACATCGTGCCGGCTAGAAAATCATTTACGCTACTTTCTGTTTATGCAAATAATAAGAAAATATTAACGTTAAACTATAATAATACCCATATATCTTATACGTACAGAAAGTACATAATTATGTTTGCTTCCACTTTTTTCATGAGTTATTTCTTACTGAAAAATGGGATGTACATCCGTTAAACGTTATTTTGAACTTCTCATTTTTCTATTTCTCGAGTTACTTTGAAATTTATTATATTATTACGTTATAATAGAAGAGAAAAGGTGAAATTCAACAATGTAAAAAAAAAATGTGCTCTACAAATAAGGGACACGTTAATGAGTACTTAGTGTTGCGACCGCAAAATTGCAACGCACGGCAACATGCGTTCACGCACGAGCGCGTGAAATCAGCATAATAGAAAATCGGTTTGATCGGGCGGTGCTCGCGAGCGTATCAAATTCGGTCGTTTAACGGCAACGACCATGGTGATCGCGATTTGACCAGGGAACTGCAGATCGGCGACGTTCTCGTAATGAGAAACTCCAAATGTACGTACATGCAGGTGGTAATCGGCGGTAACGGTGCAACGAGGTCGTGTGCTAAGAATTTCGTTCGAACTTTTTACCGAAAAGTTCCTAAGAAGGCGCATTATTATCATGCCATGAAACGAGTGATGGAAAGAATTACAACAAGCGTGAAAATCTAAACAAAGACTGATTTATCTACCTTTTTTCTAAGTACATGTGATCGGCAATGGTACTATCTGTTCTCCAAGAGGTATGCTTCATTTTCATTTATGAAAAGAAAGATATGTCACAAATTTCACGACGTGAGGGTATTTATATCTTAATGGAGTAATTGCCAATCTCGCAGTCTTAGGATTTTTTGCACTCGTACCAAGCTCGAAATAAATGTCAGATTTACTGTGCCAGTTCTGCAGCGTGTAAGTTCCTTGCGGAAGAAACCGGCAGAAATCGCGGATTTCACCGCAGGTTCCTCGCGTGTGGCATATCTTTTCTCGCGCGCCTCGTGTATCGGGTAAACGAAAGAGAGGCCTACGAAGACCTGGACTCGTGAAAGCGAATGTTTTTTTCGCGATGGAAAGAAAGAGAGAAAAAGAGATAGAGAGAGAGAGAGAGAGAGAGAGAGAGAGAGAGAGAGAGATAAAAAGGACCAGTGATTGCCTCCGGCCTGCCTCTGGGAGGTAGAGAGGTATGCATCAGGTGACTTTACGTTCGCCTGCAGGTAATGGACGATTCGCGCAAAAGAGGACAACGCTCTCGGCGTGTCTGGCCATTTCGAATCGTACCACTTTGGAAGATCTAGACGACAATGACGATGATAGCGACGGCAGCATGCCGGTTAATGGGTCGTTGTACTTCTTTTGTACTTCTACCTTTTTCTATCTGTATTTCTATCTGTATGTAACTACGTTACATGAAAATGTGCGCTCGTCTTCATTTGCGTCAACGCATCGCGACAAGCATATTGGATTTACACATTGAATTGACTATAATCGCGATAATATTATCCTTTCGATTTTATAGACATTTCTTTTATGTCTTTTTTCCCGTGATATAGACTGCGAGGTTGCGACAGGCCAGGAAAAGAGGGCAACGATCTCAAACTACTTCCTTAGAATCGTGCCACTTTGCGGACGCGCCATGTAATTACGATCGACGTCGATTAGCGGTTAATAGGCCGGCATCTTAATCGTTCGACTCGCATGTAACTAGATCGCGGTCTTAATTATTTATGTAACATTAGCAATAAAACGTAAAAGAAATGCTGATAACAGTTTGATGCTACATTAATTATATATACAGTATGTAATCAGCGCGACGGATAAGCAAAGATTATTATTCAATAACGAGTTGTGAGAGAAATATATTTATTTTTCAACGAGAAACTAGAACTTGTGTAATAATATAAAAACGTATAGGATGCATAAACTCGAAATTCTATGAAAGATACACGTACATAGGAAAAAATTCTGGTAATAGTTATCAAATGTTGAATAAAATTATTTTAATCAAAATAATTCGGTTGATAGTAAAAAATGATTTTACTTTTTTAAATATTTAGTATTATTAAACATAATAATGTAACTAATTATATTTGATCAAAATTACTAAATATTTATAAGAAAGTAAAATTATTTTTATTATATTAGCGAAACATTTGATTGAAATTATTGTACTCGATTTGATAGCTCATAATTTTTCCAGCATAAATTTTGCATTTTTTACCTATGAAAATAGATAATATTAATATAATACTATATTTATGCACGTTGGTCCATTGAATGAAAGAAAGTTTTGATTGTTGAGCTAAAACGTTCCTTTTGATCGGTCACATCGAAAGTTTGCTGAACGAATTCGAGCGAGATCGAGTAATTAGAGAGGAAGCCTATAATTTTCGTGTGAGAAAGAGAGAGAGAGAGAGAGAGAGAGAGAGAGAGAGAGAGAGATGAAAGTTGCCCGGAGTGAAATCTCCATTCCAACGCGAAATTTTCGACAATCTCATTGCGAGGGTTAACAACCCTGAGACTTCACGAGGCATAGGTATAAAAGTAAGAGGGTGAACGAAGGGGAAAAAGCGAGAAACGGTGAATCGCCCACAGGCGCTGTATCGTACTTGTTCTTCTTTCTTGAGCCGTCGTCGAGAGCGTGACGATGAAGCAAAAGAAGACGGAAAGAACGAGAGATGCTTCAAGGAACAGGTAGTAACGGTACTGCAATTTCAAACCTTATTTTATCTTATTATAAATACATATATATATATATATATATATATTCTGTTGAAATAAGTAATTAATATTTTGTCTCGTTGATATGGGAAATAGTTGCTGTTTATCGTTCCAATCGCACAAGATATGTTTTGAAAAAGTTAAATACAGTGATCCATTTATATACAGGTTTTATATATTAGGTGTTGGAATTAATTCGTAGCGTTTTACAAGTGATGGGAAGTACTTTCATTAATGTATTTTTTAATGCTCATGTGAAATAAATAACATTCTTTCATTAAAAACGCTACGAATTAATTCCAACACCTAATATATATAAAATTTACAAACTAATAATAAACAATTTGTCTATATATGTCTATATATATATCTCTCTATATATGTCTATTACATAGCCAAATAGCACAAATGCGCTTACGAGTGTTTCTAAAGTCCAGCAAGTGACATGAGGTTTTGTTAATTAAACTATCGTCTTTCTCTTTCTGCGCAATATTTTTTGAGCTAAGGCCAATGTTAATAATTTATTAATAAAAGATCAAACATTACTTTGCATCTATAAGAAATAATATGCACATAGATTTCTTGATTCCTGCTTTCTATAATTTAAGGGGCATAAGTAAATAAATTTCTTTCATAATTATGAAAAACCCATGATTATGAAATTTCAATATAAAATTATCAATATGCAAATCTTTCTACGTCAGAAAAATTAAAAAATATAAAATGCACTATTTTTTATTGTACTGTTTATCTAAATGTACAATCACATACATTTTTATAATGCTATATTTTTATACATATCTATCTACACAATAATATTGCGCGCGAATTATAATAGATTTGATATTATTAAATTTTTTGATTCAAAGTTATTATTTTAAATCAAGTTCAAATAAAGAAAGTAAGTGCGAACAGACATGAATGACATGAACAACTTGTTTCGATGAATGTGAACGGCACAGTTACGAATTGTTCATTCTCTTTCTTGCACTCACTTGATTTGGATTTAGCTTGAAATATAGATATATTTTAGAGAGAAACTGCCATATATATTTCAGGATTTAGTAAAAATACAGTAAAAAAATAACATTTTTATATCTTTCGATGTATTTAGTTTTATATAGATACCTCTAAGTGCGTAAAATCTAATGTACACACCAGAGCCATTATTGTCTATGCAGCCAAGTTTTAAAAAAAATTAGAAACATAAGATCTTTTTTCATATCAGCAATGAGGCCGATAAAGTTTCATCTATTCACATTATTTGTGAACAGCCTATGGCCATGCTAATAGTATTAATAAAAGGTTATCACTTTAATATACATATATACATTCTTATTGCGTTATTTTAATGGCAGATCCTTTGAATTAATTTATTTAATATTTGACACCAAAACTATTTTTATAAATTAGATCTCAACAATGTTAATATTAAAATCCTAAATCTAAATTTCTAATTGCTTTTATGTAGTTTAATTTATTTTATAATCTTTTTATCAATTAATAATTAATTTTTGTGACAACTATATAGCGAATGTATAGTATATTGCATTGTACAAACAACAAATAATATCATGTGCGTTTTGATCGTGTAAATGCATTAATAAAATAAATATAATGGTAACAAATAAAACTCATGCAACAAATTAATACAAATCTATTTTATTCGAATAAAATAAAGGTTATAAAGTAAATAAACCAACATCCAGAAATTGAATTATCCATTTGAGGAAAGAAAAAAAATCATGTATTTTTTTTAATATTTTGCTGAAAATATATTCTTAGAATACAATGCTAAATAAGTGCGATAATAAAATAAGCTGAAGATTAAATAAAACATAAGCAAAAAACTCATTGCCATATAAAAACTTTATATTATAAAGTCAGTGAAATAGAATAACATAATTGCACCTACTATCCTAATTATCGGACGACACTAATGCTCTATTAGATTCGACCATATTATGGATTTAAGCTCTAGTTATTGCTTTGTATACACGTGTTTTAAGAAGAAAGGAATATATAACGGGCGGCTACCTATAGTCGGTAGATAAAAGTTAGTGGTATAATCAATACTTATATACTTATATTGACCAATTATTTTCATTCGTAACTGCATCCTAAAAAGAAATTGTGTATATTAAGTATATACGTATTTTAACAGCTTATATTTAATATTGCTATACAAGGGACACGATAAATTAAATTTCATCTGTTGATATTGTAATTTAGAAACGATTGTAGTACTCACTTTTACTCAGAATAATATTAGCGATTATAAAATATAAATTAATTTTTCAACAGCGCGATATCATCACAGCATTATTCAAAAAATCCTTTTCGGATTTAATCTTGGCAAAATTCGAGTACTTTGAAAAAGAAAATTTTCTATATATAGTAACACATCATATTTACTGTTACTACATATAATTACATGATTTTATATTCTCTCTTTTAATTATTAATTAATAATATAATAATAATTAATTATAATTGATTCTAAAATCTAATTAATTATTATTATTGATTATGATCGTATAATAATTAATTAATTATTATTGATTATTATGTATATAATTAATTATTATATATATTTTTACTTAATAATCGATATATAACAAAAAATTGCTTAAAAATATTATGCACGATAATAAATGTGTTGCATATAATTTTGATCATCTTTACAAAACAAAATTTTGATTTTAGCACTTTAACGTTAGTAAAATTTTTAAAAAATTAGTAAAACGTTAAATTTAATAGGCCAATTTAATTGGACACAACGGGCATGTAAAACTTGTGTTTCTGCGTGTCTCTGGTGTGTTTGAAAGGCGCCTGTTTGGCTTCCAAAAGAGCAGCTGGACACGGTCCTCTGTGCCTAGGAACGTATTCTTTTTTATACATACTGGAACTGACAGTACTACCATCACCCAAATTAATGTGAGATGCATTCGTTTGCCTCTGGACTCTTTCTACTTTTTGAGTACTTTGTGAGAAGTTTCCATAGCTTTTTGCCTCGCTTTGTGAATAGAATTTCCCGCCGACACTCAGGTTATCTTGCCGAATGATTCTCTGCGGGCGTTCATAGCTGGAAGATGCCCAAGGATTGACTTCTTTAGAACTGCGATGCAGCGAAGTCAAGCTACGTCTATCGTTGCTCTGGCTCGAATTACTGATGTACTGTCCGCTCTCGGCCAGATTTGAAATACTTTTGCGCTGGTCCGCCGCCGTCGACGAAATCGTGTGAAGCGCCTCGGTGGAAGAAGCTGCGCCACGTCGATGGAGTACCGCATTGCTGATGTCAGCTGACGAAGAGGATATCACGTTCTTGCGGTGGTGACCGAACTTCGTGGCTGAGTCTATGTGTGATCGTTCTGAAGTCGTTTGCCCGTTGATTGATTGTCGGAATTCCGGGCTGCTTGAATTATATCGCGCCTGAGTGGAGATTGTGTGCTGCTCGTGCTGCTTCGTCGCGGATCTTTGTCGAGTTTCCATATGTTGCGCATTCACATAATCGCGCTTGGTCATTTCCTGATGATGACGCTCGACGTGCTGTTGCTGCTGATGCTGCTGTCTATGGTGCTCGCCGTGTGTGGCGTCGATCGCGTAACGAGATGTATCTTCCGCTCGCACGATTTGCCCTCGATTTAGTCCTTCCGTGAATGATTTATCCTCGATTGTTCGACGACTCTGCACGTTCTGCGATCGCAAATGTTGCTCGTTCAAATGAGTTCTTTGATGCTGTTCATGATGCTGATTAGACACTAATTGAGAAGTCGTTTTTCGTGAATCCACGGGTTGTGGTCCAAATGATGAAACATCAATTGGTTGAGCGGTACGACGATCCGTAATATGTTGTGTTTGTTGATGATGAGAGAGAGTTTGAGCATTGGCAGCTCTCTGATCTGACTGAGCAGAAGTAGTTGTACGTTTTACGGTCGTAACGACAGTGCCATCTGCTAAAGTTTGCGATTCCACGGTCTTCCTAGTATCAGATTCTATTTGACTCATTTTAGCAGCGATATCCTTTCCTGTACGTTTCGTGTAGGTATTGTAGTTACGTTGATTCGTCGTAGTCATCACGGTGGTGTCATCACCGAGCGAAATAGATGATTCCATGTGTCTTCGACGATTTACCGTTTTACCAGCGGGAGAAGGTTCATGCTTAGAAAGTGTATAAGTATCTCTGCTGGTTGTTTTTGTTTCCATAGTGCCGGTGTTAAGCTTTAAGTTATCTTCGTGTGACTTAATGTCCGCTCGTTCTCCACGAACTATTGTGTAAGTCGACTTGTGAGACGTTGTGCCTTCGAAATCGCCCATCATCTTTAGATTATCCTCTCTTTTTACGACTTCGATTCTTTCTGCTCTTTTGGGAGTGAAGTCGTCACGTGAGCGTCCGATGAAATCACCTTCTGGCTTCAAATTGTCGGCGTGACGAATCGGCGATCGTCGTTCGCCGGGACCAATCTTATCCGGAGTTCTACGTTCAAAGTCACCCTCTGGCTTCAGATTATCCGGGTGCTTGATTGGAGTTCTTTTCTCCCCGGGCCCAATCACTATCTTCTGAGGTCTGTCGAAATCTCCTTCCGGACGTAAATTATCCGTACGCTTTTTAATTGGCACGCGTTCACCAACCACGTGCACGTAATCATCCTTGCGACGCACGTCGATAAATTCGCCTTCCATTCTAAGATTATCTTCATGTCTCTTAACATCCACTTTCTCCACTCTCGTGATTTTCTTATAGTCATCTCTCGAGCGATGAGTGTCTATTTGTCCCTCCATGCGCAGGTGATCTTCATGCCGACGTATTTCTACGCGATCTCCATTTACATATTTATAATCATCTTTCGGAGATACTTTCATTTCACCTTCGGGACGAAGATTGTCCTGAGGTTTTTTAACCGGCGATCGATCTCCTCTCTTTGGAATAAAATCGTCCTTAGGCACTATGTAGAAATCTCCTTCGGGATGAAGATTATCCTTTGGCTTCTTCACATCTGCTCGGTCGCCTTTTAGCGGAGTGTCTTTCTTCGGTCTGCCAACGAATTCTCCCTCCGGATGAAGATTATCGGGATGTTTAATGGGTGATCGTCGTTCGCCGGGACCAACGGGTGATTTTGCTGGTCTCTCGAATTCACCTTCGGGCTTCAAGTTATCTTTCGGCTTCTTGATGATTGCTCGGTCACCTTTAATAGGTACGGTTTCCTTCGATCGTTGTACAAAATCGCCTTCTGGCTTTAAATTATCAGGATGTTTAATAGGAGATCTTCTCTCTGCGGGACCTATCGATGCTTTCTCTGGTCGTTCGAAATTACCCTCAGGATAAAGATTGTCTTCACGCTTAATAACTTCGCTACGTTCACCACGAGTAACTCGATAGTCATCTCGTCGATGAATATCAACGAATTCACCTTCAATTTTCAAATTATCCTCATGATGAACAATATCCACACGTTCACGCTTAGACGTAGTTACGTAATCATCTCGAGATCGATAAATATCTATATCGCCTTCCATCTTCAAATTGTCTTGATGCACCACGATTTCAGTTCTCTCTCCTTTAGTTGGTTTGTAATCATCCTTGGGTTTTCCTACGAATTCTCCTTCAGGCTTCAAATTATCTTTAGGCTTCTTTTGAATTGGTCGATCGACGCGCTTGGGAATAAAATCATCTTTTGGTCGACCAACGAATTCACCCTCTGGATGCAAATTGTCTTCGTGTCGAATTGGTGTACGTCGTTCTGCTGGGCCAATCGGTGATTTCTGAGGTCTTACAAAGTCGCCTTCAGGTCGTAAATTATCTCTTGGTTTCGTAACATCCGCCCTTTCGCCTTTGATCGGTATCTTTTCCTTTGGACGTTTCTCAAATTCACCTTCTGGCTTCAAATTATCTGCATGTTTGATCGGAGTTCTTCTTTCCGTTGGACCAATTGGTTTTTTCTCCGGTCTTTCAAAGTCACCCTCCGGTCGTAAATTATCTTGCGGCTTTCTAACATCGACTCTGTCACCTTTCTTCGGCGCGTCTTCTTTCGGCCTAGATACGAACTCGCCTTCAGGTTTCAAATTATCATGTGGCTTCTTTACAATTGGTCTTTCAGCAGGCTTGAATTTTTCAGGCTTAGGTCTTTCGAATTCACCCTCTGGTTTTAGATTGTCAGAATGTTTTATCGGAGAACGTCGCTCAGCAGGGCCAATCGGTTTCTTTTCCGGTCTTTCAAAATCTCCTTCCGGTTGCAAATTATCTTGTGGTTTTCTGACATCAACTCTCTCACCTTTCTTCGGTGCTTCTTCTTTTGGTCTAGATACGAATTTGCCTTCAGGTTTTAAATTATCATGTGGTTTCTTTACAACCGGTCTTTCAGCAGGTTTGAATTCTTCAGGCTTAGGTCTTTCAAATTCACCCTCTGGTTTTAGATTGTCAGAATGTTTAATCGGAGAACGTCGCTCAGCAGGGCCAATCGGTTTCTTTTCCGGTCTTTCGAAGTCTCCCTCCGGTCGCAAATTATCTTTCGGTTTTCTCACGTCAGCTCTCTCACCCTTTTTAGGCGCTTCTTCCTTAGGCCGACGTACGAAATCACCTTCTGGTTTTAAATTATCTTCTGGTTTTTTAATTTCAGGTCTTTCTGCTTTCTTAGGCGAATAATCGTCCTTCGGACGACCTGCAAATGGACCTTCCGGTTTTAAATTGTCACGATGCTTAACGACATCCATGCGTTCGCCTTTAACGACTTTGAAGTCATCCCGTGTTCTCATATCGATAAATTCTCCTTCCATACGTAAATTATCTTGATATTTAGTAATTTCAGTTCTTTCGCGTATTAAGAAATCAGTATATTCGTCTCTGGATCTATAAGTTTCTATATCTCCTTCCATTCGCAAATTATCCGTGCGCTTCACTACATCCATGCGTTCGCCACGCATCGGTCGATGATCATCCTTCGGTCGACCTTCGAATAGACCCTCTGGTTTCAGATTATCCTCTGGTTTTTTAACTTCGGCACGATCACCTTTAGTGGGCGTAAAGTCTTCTTTAGGTCTACCAATAAATTCACCCTCCGGCTTAAGATTATCTGGATGTTTCACTGGCGTACGTTTCTCAGCCGGAACATATTTTTCAGGATGTGGTCTTTCAAAATCGCCTTCGGGTTTCAGATTATCTGTTGGTTTTTTGACTTCTGGCCTTTCTGTTGGACGATAACCTTCTTGTTCCGGTCGTTCAAACTCACCTTCTGGCTTCAAATTATCTGAATGTTTAATCGGAGTACGTCGTTCCGCTGGACCAATAGGTGCCTTTTCCGGTCTTTCAAAATCGCCCTCGGGTTTGAGATTATCCTTTGGCTTTTTAACATCAGCCCTGTCACCTTTTTTTGGCACTTCTTCTTTTGGTTGAAAGACGAATTCGCCTTCCGGTTTTAAATTATCGTGTGGTTTCTTTACTACCGGTCTTTCAGCAGGTCTAAATTCTTCGGGCTTAGGTCTTTCGAATTCACCTTCTGGCTTCAGATTATCAGAATGTTTAATCGGAGAACGTCGCTCTGCAGGACCAATTGGTTTTTTCTCCGGTCTTTCGAAATCGCCCTCCGGTCGCAAATTGTCTTGTGGCTTTTTAATATCAGCTCTCTCACCTTTCTTTGGCGCCTCATCTTTTGGTCTTGACACAAATTCGCCTTCCGGTTTTAAATTGTCATGTGGTTTCTTTACAATTGGTCTTTCGGCAGGTTTGAATTCTTCAGGTATTGGTCTCTCGAACTCACCCTCTGGTTTTAGATTATCAGAATGTTTAATCGGGGTACGCTTCTCTGCTGGACTGATTGGTTTCTTTTCCGGTCTTTCGAACTCACCTTCCGGCCTCAAATTGTCTCTTGGTTTTTTCACATCAGCTCTTTCACCTTTTTTAGGCGCTTCTTCTTTAGGCTGACGTACGAAATCGCCTTCTGGTTTTAAATTATCTTCCGGCTTTTTAATTTCAGGTCTCTCTGCTTTCTTGGGTGAATAATCATCCTTCGGGCGACCTTCGAACGGACCTTCCGGTTTTAAATTATCACGATGTTTAACGACATCCATGCGTTCACCTTTAATAATTTTAAAATCATCTCGCGTTCTTGTATCAATGAATTCACCTTCCATACGTAAATTATCTTGATATTTAGTAATTTCAGTTCTTTCGCGTATTAAGAAATCAGTATATTCGTCTCTGGATCTATATGTTTCTATATCTCCTTCCATACGCAAATTGTCCATGCGTTTAACAACATCCATACGTTCTCCACGCACTGGTCGATAATCATCTTTTGGTCGACCTTCGAATAGACCTTCCGGTCTTAAATTATCCGCTGGTCTTTTAACATCAGCGCGATCACCTCTTGTTGGTATAAAATCTTCTTTCGGTTTACCAATAAATTCACCTTCTGGTTTGAGATTGTCCGGATGTTTCACTGGTGTTCGTTTCTCAGCTGGAGAGTATTTTTCAGGGCGTGGTCTTTCAAATTCACCTTCGGGCCTTAAATTGTCCATTGGCTTTTTGACTTCTGGTTTTTCTGCCGGACGGTAACCATCCTGATGAGGTCGCTCAAATTCACCTTCTGGCTTGAGATTATCTGAATGTTTCACTGGTGTTCGTTTCTCAGCTGGAGAGTATTTTTCAGGGCGTGGTCTTTCAAATTCACCTTCGGGCCTTAAATTGTCCATTGGCTTTTTGACTTCTGGTTTTTCTGCCGGACGGTAACCATCCTGATGAGGTCGCTCAAATTCACCTTCTGGCTTGAGATTATCTGAATGTTTCACTGGTGTTCGTTTCTCAGCTGGAGAGTATTTTTCAGGACGTGGTCTTTCAAATTCACCTTCGGGCCTTAAATTGTCCATTGGCTTTTTGACTTCTGGTTTTTCTGCCGGACGGTAACCATCCTGATGAGGTCGCTCAAATTCACCTTCTGGCTTGAGATTATCTGAATGTTTCACTGGTGTTCGTTTCTCAGCTGGAGAGTATTTTTCAGGACGTGGTCTTTCAAATTCACCTTCGGGTCTTAAATTGTCCCCTGGCTTTTTGACTTCTGGTTTTTCTGCTGGACGATAATCATCCTGACGAGGTCGCTCAAATTCACCTTCTGGCTTGAGATTATCTGAATGTTTCACTGGTGTTCGTTTCTCAGCTGGAGAGTATTTTTCAGGACGTGGTCTTTCAAATTCACCTTCGGGTCTTAAATTGTCCACTGGCTTTTTGACTTCTGGTTTTTCTGCTGGACGATAATCATCCTGACGAGGTCGCTCAAATTCACCTTCTGGCTTGAGATTATCTGAATGTTTCACTGGTGTTCGTTTCTCAGCTGGAGAGTATTTTTCAGGACGTGGTCTTTCAAATTCACCTTCGGGCCTTAAATTGTCCATTGGCTTTTTGACTTCTGGTTTTTCTGCCGGACGGTAACCATCCTGATGAGGTCGCTCGAATTCTCCTTCAAATCTAAGATTATCCGGATGTTTAATTGGAGTGCGTCTTTCGGCTGGACCAATAGGTTCTTTCTCTGGTCTTTCAAAATCGCCTTCGGGACGTAGATTATCTTCCGGACGTTTTACTTCAGGACGTTCTGCACGTTTGGGCGAATAATCATCTTTTGGACGACCCTCGAACGGACCTTCTGGTCGCAAATTATCTTCGGGGCGTTTAACATCGGCACGTTCTCCTTTGGTCGGTCTGTAATCATCTTTGGGTTTTCCTTCAAAGTCACCTTCTGGACGAAGATTATCGACATGTTTAACAGGCGTTCTACGTTCGGCAGATTTGAATGGTTTGATTTCTCTGTCTGGAAATTCTCCTATTGGAAATAGATTATCCGGATGACGAACAATAGATGCTCTGTCACCGGGACCATAAGGTATCGGCTTAGGTCTTTCGAAGTCGCCTTCAGGATACAAATTATCCAGATGTCTGATGGGAGTGCGTTTCTCACCAGGTATATATTGGTCTTTGGGACGATCTGAAAAGTCACCTTCAGGTCGTAAATTGTCTTTTGGTCGTTTCACTTCAGGACGTTCCGCTGTCTTCGGAGTAAAATCATCTTTTGGACGTCCTTGGAACGGACCCTCTGGTTTCAAATTATCTTGTGGTCTTTTAACATCAGCTCTCTCTCCTTTAGTTGGCCTATAATCATCCTTAGGCCGTCCTTCAAATGGTCCTTCAGGACGTAAATTATCTTCTGGACGCTTGATTTCAGGGCGTTCGCTACGTTTAGGTGCATAATCATCTTTAGGTCGTCCTTCAAATGGCCCTTCAGGACGTAAGTTATCTTCAGGGCGCTTTACATCGGCGCGTTCTCCTCTAGTAGGCTTATAGTCATCTTTAGGTCGTCCTTCGAACGGCCCTTCAGGACGTAAGTTATCTTCTGGACGCTTGACTTCAGGGCGTTCGCTATGTTTAGGTGAATAATCATCTTTAGGCCGTCCTTCAAATGACCCTTCAGGACGTAAGTTATCTTCAGGGCGCTTTACATCGGCGCGTTCTCCTCTAGTAGGCTTATAGTCATCTTTAGGTCGTCCTTCGAACGGCCCTTCAGGACGTAAGTTATCTTCTGGCCGTTTCACTTCATAACGTTCGCCGCGTTTAGGTGAATAATCATCTTTAGGCCGTCCTTCAAATGGCCCTTCAGATTTTAAATTATCTATAGGTTTTTGTGGTTCTGGCTTGCGTAGCAATATTGGTGTAACGTAATCATCCTTTGTATGAGGCAATGCTTCGAAAGGCCCTTCGGGTCTTAGATTATCAGCTCTTTTAATAACTGTGGTACTTTTATAATCTGCCTGATCAAAAGTTCGAAATTGTTCCTGAGTGGTAGTAGTACTGTCAACGATATCTGTTTTGTTGTAAAATCGATCGATGTCTTCGGGATACTTCGGTCGCCACTGAGGTTCACGTTCAATAACATGAGTTTGAAAATCTTCCTTGATATGAGAGGTACCCTGTAAGATAATTTTGAAAAATAATGAAGTCATATGTACAGTCTTATAAACGATCTAATTAAAATTGGAAAATTTTCATCATTAAAATTACTAACCGTGAATTCACCCTCTCCTACGGTGAGATTATCTGTTCGTTTAACGATTTCAGCGCGTTGGATGCTACGATGATCAATGTATTGCGATCGCGACGTCGTTTCGTCAATGAAATCACCCTCTATCTTTGTATAAGTATTGCGACGTATTGGGATCGGTCGTTCGCCAGGAGTGCCAGTAAAAACCAGCTCGGTCGTTGTTGTAGCTAGAAAATAAGAAAAATTTATTTATTTTTTATATCGAGCGTACAATTTTACGAAAAGTATATTTTTGTATATATAAGAATTCATTTGAATATCTGTTGGGACCAAATTAATAATAAAAAAGTTTATTAATAAGTTCACGAACGGAATTAAGCAAGTATTTAAACTTACTGTCAAAATCCCCTTCGAATTTCAAGTTATCCCTTGGCTTCGTAATCGGAGCTCGCTCGCCATATTTCGGAGCTTCCTCTCGAGGCTTACCAACAAACTCGCCCTCCGGTTTAAGATTGTCTTGTGGCTTCTTCACAGGTGCCCTTTCACCCCTAATAGGCGCCTCTTCCTTTGGTCTTCTAACGAATTCACCTTCAGGTTTGAGATGATCTTGCGGTTTTCTGACCGGCGCTCTCTCGCCTCTAGTAGCCACATAATCGGTTCGTCTCTCTCCGATAAATTCACCCTCCGTATGCAAATGATCTTTATGATAATATTTTGTTTGCTTTTCTACATGTTTTTCGTCGTAATCCTGGCGATAGGAAGTCACAGTATGCAATGGTTCTTCATAAGAGAATTCCAAATGTTCTTGGGGCAAATTATGCAGGCAACGATGACGTCTAAAATATTTATCATTTATTTATTAATATCATTTATTAGAATTTAGAAACAGATATAACGCTTATGACATTACAATGTTTTTTTCAGGTCGCATGAGAAGTAAAGTATTTAAAGTATTTAAAGAAAAGTATCTATTTTTAAACATTTGCGTTCATATTTGAAAGCAGTATGATAAAGTAAACGATACTGCATCCATTCTTATAACATTCATGGTATATCCCTGTTTAATATTAATAAAAGGGAAGAAAAGCGTTCGCAGAAAATTCTTATTATCCGCTTTTGTATTCGTTCAAATAACGCTGATGCTTAACAAAGGCTTGATGCATATAGAGATTTAAATATGACGCAGAAGGGTATCAATCCTTTTATGTTCTTAATGAGTATAAAGGTTTTGCGTCGTTTTGAATGTCTTGTTATTCTCGGAGTATTTGCAGTCATTATCATACGCGGACATAATGGATATAAAGACAAAATTGTGATTGTACTGTAATCTATTCATTCGATACACGGCATTTTAAGGTATTGTGTCTTTAATATTACATTACTAATTAAAAACAAATATTTTATAAATGTCGTAAGAATTATAATAAGCTGAATAATTCGTATATTTTATTTAGCAAGAATTAATTTAATATTTATTATAATTCAAGTATATTCCATGTACATAATACAGTAGGAAAAGCTTTTATTAGTCAGATAACAACATATTTTAACGAGATGCGTTCTCACGTAAATCGAATTGTTATTGGTACATACATATTCAATTAATTAAATATTCTTGATTACAAAAATTAATTAAGTTCTTTACAATCCAATTGGAAGTTTTAGATACCTTCATTTATAACTGAATATAATTCAGAATATATACTTAAGATTTTATCAAATGACGAATGACGTTTCTATCGATCGTATTAATTAATGAAAAGCTTTCACCTTTCTGTGAAAGGTATGAATTACATCCCGCTGGTGAATGTTTTTAATGCAATACTGGTTAGTTACCATAAATGGTATGGAAAAAAGAAATGTAGTATTATTGCCAATATTTTTTATTCAAAGCAACTCAGCTTATTTGGACACTAGCATTTTCATATGAGAGATCCTACTTCTCTGTAACTACATCGAGCAACGTCAAAATTCGTTCTCATAATTCTTTTTCGCTTTTCTTCTATACCGTTGGGTATTACGAAAATCCAATTCCGTAAAAGCCAGACTTGGTCAAAGTTGAGTAGTATGTATTTTTTATTGGATAAAACCATGTTATATGACACATTATGAACATCCCTTTAGAGTCGCGTTAAACCAGAAGAGAGAAGTTTTAACAGATCTCAAAGTTAAGCAGACTTACGTAGAAATTTCCAACGACTAATCGCCTACGAGTAGACGAACCGCAATTACTTCTTGAGACGGCCACGATGCGACTAATTTTCTACGAACTTATACCTCTCGCTCGCAAATCTATCTGCACTACGAGTCTATTTAGGTCAAGATTTTCAATCTGACAAGACTTTATGTAGGTATATATATATATATATATATATGTGTGTATATATATATATATACACACATATATAAAATTACATATAAATTTTTCTAAAACTATTATCTTTTTCTATTGTCATTAAAAATCACAAATTATTAGCTAAAATAAAAAATTTTTTTAAAGTTTAAAAAAGATTTAAAGAACTTAAATACTATACACATTAATCTCCATAATTAGCCATTTTTTTTAAAGATATAATAAATACTTTTAAAAAATGATGATATGTCTAACACAATTATGAAAGCTGTAAGATAAATTTGTATGATTCGTCACCGTCGTACAGAGCTACGTAGGTTGGAAAGTTCGAATAAAGAAGGAATCGTGCGATGACTTGCCCTCGCTCAGAACAACTTGCCGTAAAAGGATCTGTCTCGTGTCCTACTTTTGCACATTATGCATACGTATATAGTGTTTTCTAAATAAAAAAATTGACTTGTATGGTACTACTGCTATGTTAAGATCAATAAATATGTTACTGATTTTTTTTTATATAGCAAGAATTGAATTAATTAAACAAGGATTCTTAATAATTAAAAATCATCTAATAAGAACGATGAAAACTTTTGATAACGAAAATATGATTCTATATAAGAGGTATGTAATAATCAATACAGATACTAAAATAATGTCAAATCAAAAGTAAATACATTCGTACATAATAAACTCAGCTCGGCTCTGAATGGATTGCTGCAATGAATTTAATAGAGTAGGAAATATGGCCTTGAAGACAATCTCCTGTTCCTCTCGTCAATTTGCATCTCGACTCTGGCAAGTTTTGTATTCTGATCTTGTTAATAATGTTTAGAAGTAGGTCAACCGTGTTCCTCTCTACAGCGAACGTGTAGATAAGTTAAATTAAATCGTATTCGCACTAGTTCTATGCTTGTTAATTATACTCCTTGTAAAATGTTTATTAATATTTTAATATTAAAATTTGTATGTATGTAGAAAGTAATTAAACATTGTGGTAGAATCTTAATTTTGGCTTAATGCTTTGCATAATTTAAATTAAATTCTACACTCGCGCCAGATTTTTTATTTTTACATTTTTATATATTTATATATGAAGAGAGATATAAGTATTTTATTACAAGGAACACTTACCCGCAAGTACAAAGCTCGCAAATGCATTGTTCTTTTAAAGGGATTTTCGACAATATATCCGGTACCAGCACTGATTTAGGATAGACTACATCCTCTTCGAGAGAGTCTGGACTTTGATCTCCTCTTTTAGGTATGTCCTGTTCCAATTTCTTCGGTTCTAACTCAGCAAATCGACTAGGTTTAGGTTTCGGAGATTCAGGTTCTTTATCAGATTTTCTAAGTGCTACAGGTTTTTCTTCGGGTCGACTCGGCTTGCCAGCCGCTGGCTGTGGTCTTCTAGTCGGCGACGTATGATCCCGAAGCTTTTCAGGTGACTTTGGTCGGATTTCGGAAGGTCTATGAAATCAATATCGACAAGTCATAAATTGTCACCTTTTATTTTTTCTTACAGTTTAGACATATTTAAAAGAATTAGATTAGTTTAAAGATAAAAGGAGAAACAATTTATTTTTCATTTACCTGCCATCCACTGGCCGCTGAGGACTTCTTTCTCGCTGCGGAGGTCGGCTGGGCTTTCCAGCAATTGGAGTTGGTTTTGGTCGATCGTCTTCCCTGAGACCAGGTATTCCACGAGGATAACCGGGCCGTTCAGGCGATGGTTTCCTCGTGGAATCCGTTGGTGACCGGGGTGCTGGGCCGGTGATGGTATCGAATCGGGAGTCAATGACATCCCGCGCTACCATGCTAGTCACCTGCTCTTTATCGATAAATTCCTTCGTTGACTCGGTAACATCTCTCTAAAAAATACAACAAAAATATTCTTTAAGTATTTCTCAGATTTTGCTAAATAACAGTAATATTAGTAGACATAAAACAGAATAATTGGTAATAATTAATACGGTCAATGCTTTCAATTATCATTTCGTTAATGGTTGCTCACGTTTTCACGCACAGTGTAAACTATACTGTTAATTATTACATATACCGTAATGTCGAGTATTATCACGTTTTTATAAATGATATTACGTAGAATTTTACAGCTGCAACATTAGTGCTGTATAGATAACACATTGATTACTATAATAAAATACTTGCATTGATATGGCATATAAACTGTTAGGAAATGTCTAACATAAACGACCAGTTATGACTACCATCACTCGCAAACTTTAGAAGTATTTTGCTCGTAACAAATGACGATTGCATAGTAACATTACTTGTCAATTTACTTAAAGTCAATGTCATAACAATTATTTAAAAAAACAATGATTTATGATATTCAATTGGTATGCTAATTATACACAGTAAACGCCTTGATACACACATTGACAAAGACTTCGAGGCGCAATAACGACGTAAATGCGGCTTCGTTTTTCCGCGAGCGTTCATTACGAGCTTCAAACGTGCTGCATAATGAGCGCCGCGAGCATGAACGAGATTAGGAACGCCGGTAATGCTTAGTTCGACAGAATACAGGTAACACGAGATTGGTGTATACGGCTTTTATGTGCACGCTTACATAGTATCGTGTAACGTGTCGAACCGTCGAACCGTACTTTTGCGATTTAGTTTGTTTCTTTAACCATATTGCTGGCATTTGCAGAAATAAATTGTGTTTGCACTATCGATAATGTAAATGATCTGTAGAAAGAATTTTATTTTATAAGTGTATTTTAAAAGATTTTCAAATTTTGTATTTTTATTAAAATGTGTGTAGGATATATCAAAATATTTTTTTTCAAAATTCTCGAATTTCATAAACAATTGTAATCTTTTAATAGCATTGATCGACATATATATACAAAATACAGATAAAGATTAACATTTCTAGTTATTAAGAGGAATTTTACATCTAATAATAATTTTTGTAAATTTTATATTTCATCTTTATATTTTTGAACATAAAAGTGCAGATTACTATTTATACTTTTTAAAGTGCAGTTTTATGCCATAACTGTGGGAAACATAATATCACTATTAAAGTAATACTAATTTAATGAAACTAATATTAATAAGTATCTTATTAGGTGTTGGAATTAATTCGTAGCGTTTTTTAATGAAAGAATGTTATTTATTTCACATGAGCATTAAAAAATACATTAATGAAAGTACTTCCCATCTCTTGTAAAACGCTACGAATTAATTCCAACACCTAATATAAATCCATGATAAATTTACTACGAAAAATATTATTTCAGTTGGGGAATTTTGATATTTTACTTGTACTTGTATTGAAATTCCACGTTACATTAAAAATGTCTATTTTTTTTTCAATTTGTTGTAACTGCTCATTATATTCATAGGCACGCTTGTTTTTTAATTTGACTCTACAACGAAGCAAATAACGTCTGCTGATATTATTAGTCAAATCCTTTACTGTTTTTAACGTTCGAATGTAATTCGCATAAAGCACATCAGATAAAGTTTTGACATTTAATTAGCGGGTTAAGTAGCTTGAGTCTTAAGCTGATTGCCCCTCCTCCGACGATATCGAGAGTTGCTCATAATGAAGCTCGTTTACATAATTTAGACTTTACTTGTTTTCCAGATGAGTATAATTTTGTCTGTTTAGAAATTTCATGTTAAAAACGATCCCCTCTGTGTTGCTGTTTCGTGGTAACTACAAGTTTAATAAAATTTCCGCGTTAAAAGAATTTTGATGAACGTGATTAAGTGCCGTTAATAAAATATCACATTTATCGATGCCGTAATATGCGATATGACGAGATATAAATTGCATGTGCCTTCATAAAATAATAATACCGAATCGCGCCGGGAAAACGCGATCACGCATGTACGTCGTACGTATTATATCTCGATCCAAATAGGCTATCTCTATATATAGTTGTTTGTACGTTGAACAATCGAAAACAATGAGGGTGTCTGTAATATAGCATCAAGATGAATTGTTTATGAATTGTTTAGGGACGTAAATTACAGTCGTAACATACAAATAGATTCCACAGAGAATTTTTTTTATCTAAGATGAAGCGAAGATATATTTGTTGGATATTCATTTACAGAGTGATAGATGAAGTAACGCGAAAAGCACGTGTGCAAACGCGAACTTACTAAAGCATTTTATCGATCATCTCGAGACCTCGGAGTAAAGTCACGGCTGTGAGAATTAAATCGAGCTGCTTTAAAGAAACGGACTGTCCGTATGTTGCGAAATAAGTTACGAATATCTATTTTTAATTCGTTCAACCGGTATAAACTTGTAAACGTGAGAATATATTGCAAATTACCAACGTAGTCCTTGTGAATTATCCTTGTGAGCAAAGTATTGAATATTCAAACTACATTGTTAGATAACGTAAACTTCGAAGTACCGATCCGATTTGTGAGATGCTACGCGGAGATAAAGTTTCGAATTGTCCCGAGCATCTTCAGTTAGGAAATTCACTGCTGTTAACAGAAAAGTATGCTCGCTGAATTTTCAATAAGCAAAATAAGATTTTATCAGATATGGAACAAAATTTAAATTAATGTAATCATAAGAAAAAAAACTAAACCCAGAAAAATTAAAAAAGACAATTTTAAAAATTAGAAAAAAATTGGATATATTTGAATAAAAATAAAGTGTTATTTCTATTAAAAATTAATTCCGAATTAAAATTTCAAATTTCAAATTTTCAAAAATACTACCGTTTTATCGCTGTAGCAGTAAAATCCAAAGTATCATCTGTGGCATTTATCTTTCTGTTTGATATCGACCCATATTTCTATGAAAACGTGTAACTTTTCAGCCACAAAGTGACTCGGTCGCAGTGTAAAACTCGTTGATACCATGTGCGATTTTGTTTTTACTGATTAAATCAATATTGAGTTCTATAGCATATTGCAATATACAGTGGATACACAAGGTATTATTGTAAAACGATATACCTGTATGTTACTCTCTCTGTTGTACTATTATTATTTTATTTAATGTTATCGGTCGTTGCTATCGATACTGTAACCAGCGATGAGTGACGTCAATGTACACGTGTCTCTTAGCGTGGCATCTCTTAACTAAGATTTCTATAGCACTTGAACGAGGCGACCGCATGATAAGCGAAGCGGAACGCGCGTGAAATTCAATTGGTCATACATTAAGCGAGTTACATTGAGCGGTGACATCACTGCCAAATTTGCTCATATTGTAATTATTATCATTCCGCATATGCTCGATTTAGCTTAATTGCAAGTGATTACACTTACATGTCCAAGGATGCAATTTCAAGGATTTTTTCATGGAAATGCAAATAATTATAATAATTAATTTTCCTGTTGAGACTTTTGTTATAAATAATATAAATATAATATAAATAATATAACAATAATTAAATTTACATTTTTCTATAATAATGTTATTTGAAGTGATTTTAAGTTTGGATAAAATAGAAAAAAAGATTCATCTTTATTTTAATTTGAACTATGCCATGATTGTCTTAATATACATGCATTTATCTCTCTCTCAAAGATAACTTGCGTATTTACATGTCAAAGTTCACTTTTTAATCGAAAACAGAGGTTATCGAATTGTTTTTATGTCAATGATGATAATATATTAAAAATATTAAGATATATCATGTATTTCTGTACTGCAATAGCATATTGACGATTTAAAGCGATTATAATACAACGATTGTACTGTAACGAGGTACTGTATGTCGGGCAGAATCGTTTCTCATGTATGAAATATCGATTTCCGCTTGATTCACTTTGCAATAGTTCGATGAATCGGGACTCAGTCGTCCAGAAATTCATATATATTAAGAATGCGATATATATACATTCTGTCTGTTTCAAACAGAGGATTCAACAAAACGAATTCTCTTTTTTCTTCTGCTCTTAACCCTTCTCGTCTTTCTACGAATTGCTATATTACGTCAGGTTTATTTTCAACGCGGTGCCACACATAAACCTACAACCTTCGCTCGGTTTGGAAGTGAAAGTATCGTTCGAACCTCTTCCGAAAGAACTGAGCTCAAAGTGTCTCGATAAGATTTTTATAAATCTGCCTACTAACATATGGTCATTATCAACTATCGAGAAGTTAATGTATTGAGAACTCAAGTACATCGAAAATAGAAGGTTCAAAGTTTTCAGTATTTGACTTCAATTCTTATAGAAATAAATGTTGAAACAGAGGTATGATATAAGTATTATTCCGGAAAACTAAATGAATCGTAGTTTTAGCAATTTCCTGTGGACAGCTAATAAAGAAACATTTTAACGTCTTGCAATTACTCACCACATCCTTGTATGTGTCCGTCGTAAATTCAGTGATGACACGCTCGTCCCTAACATTGCGCTCGTCTTGCACAGAAGTAAATCTCGAAGACTGATCGATTACATAAGATTGCTGAAGCACTTCGGATGTACGCGTGATATCCGCATGTGTGATATCCGCGACATCTTCGACATGTCTGATTTCAGTGACGTCCTTCTGTGTCTCCGTTGATTTTCGCGAAATCGGAGTAAGCAACGTTTTTCCTCTCTGATCCACTGGTTTGCTTTCTTTCTCAATCGGTTTTCGTTCGTCTGCCGATTTCTTCGGTACTTCAGTTGGTTCATCACGTGTTGGTTTCTTTTGCGTATCTTGCGGTTTTTCGTGCACGAAAGAACCGTCCCAAGTGGAGGCACCAGGCTTCGATGGTCGATGCGTTCTGTCTACCGGACTTTTCTGCGGCTTTTCGTCGGAGGGTTGTTTTGATGTCTCGTAATCGATCGGATGTACTTTATCCTTCGGACTCTCTTCTATATAAATTTTGGATATATTTGACGAGTCATATGTCTTTGAATCGTACGTTTGTTCGACCGTGACGGAGCTTGTGGAATAATCGGCAGTACTTGATACATCCTTCGATGTATTTAGTATTGTAACAGATGTTCTATGATCAGCGATGTCACTCGGTTTTTCTTTAATTGGGCTTCGCTTATCTTCAGTTTTAATATCTTTTGGTACTTTTCGATCTCCTGGTCTCTTCTCTTCCGGTTTCTCATACACGAACGATCCATCCCAAGTGGAGGCGCCTGGCTTCGACGGTCGATGTGTTCTATCCACCGGACTCTGCGGTTTTTTATATTTAGGCTCTTTAGTGTCTTTCGGACGTTGTCGAGGCGATGGCTCAGGTTTTTCGTCGAACAGCTGTCTTGGCTTCTTGTCGGTTTCACGTACTTTCTCTTCTGCGCTTTCTTTGATAAAAAATTTGGATATATTTGAAGAATCGTATGTCTCCGAATCCGTAATGAATGTTTGTTCGACCGTGACAGAACTCGTAGAATAATCGGTAGCACTTTTTACATCTTTTGATGTATCCAAAATTGTAACTGTTCGATGATCAACATTGTCGGTCCGTTGTTCTTTGATTGGACTCTTCACAGCTTCATGTACATCTTTCGGTAACTTTTTATCGCTTGGTTTTCTTTCCTCTGGTTTCTCATACACGAACGATCCGTCCCATGTGGACGATCCTGGTTTTAGAGGTCGGTAACTTCTATCGTCCGCGCGAGATTCCTTCTTCTCGCTTTTAACAGTGGTCTCTTTAATGTCGGTAGTAGTTATTACGTCACTACTAGGCAGTCTCTTCGCACCACTGTGAGGGCTTTCTTGAATGGTTACTGTTTTTTGCGTCGTTATTGGCTGACCGTCGCGAATAGTAACAGTTTCGACGGAAGTCGTCGAGAAATCAAGATTCGAGGAATCCGTATAACTTTCGTGCATTCTTGATTGTTCCATAACGACGGAACTTTCCATAATCTCTGAAGTGCTTGATACATCTTGCTTGACATCTCGGAGATCGATAGTAGTCTCGCTAACATATTTCTTCGATGTATCAACATAAGGTGTCTTTTTGCTACCTGCCGGACGAGATTTATCTGGTAGCATATCAATGGATTCTCTGCTAAGTGGTCGCTTCTTATCTTGTGATTTTTCCAATACGAAAGTTCCGTCCCACGTTGATGATCCAGGTTTGGTACTTCGTAGATCTCTATCTTTCGGTATCTTCTCCGGACTTGTAGGTCGCGGTGAGGGGCTAGTCCGACGTTCCGTCGTCGAAACTTTGCTTCGTGATGTATCTCCATCAAATCTAATCGTCGTTTCGACAGGGCGGCCCTCGTAAACGACTGTCTCATATCTCGTGGACCTGACACTGGCATCCCTGATGTCTGAGAAACTCTGCTGACTTGATGAATGTTCAACGATGTAAGAAGTACTCGTAACGTCCGCTTCGTTAATCGAATTATCTTCCGTAACATCTCGAATATCGATGGTTTTTACTGTACGTTTATCTTCCGGTCTTCGGCGACTATCAGGTGTTACCGGTCGTTCGTAGACGAAGGTGCCATCCCAAGCAGATTGACCAGGCTTGTAACAGCGCGAAGTTGTATCAAATTTTGCCTGTCTCTCCGGACTTCCATGGCCGCGCGTAATTTTATTCTCAAGACTATCTTCCTCTAAGATTACATCGGACACCGACGTGACCTTCTCGACATTCTTCTTGTCGCCGGAAATCGCGTATTCAACGATGTAAGACGTGGAGACCGATTCAGTAACGTTCTGTTCTTCGCTGACATCTTGAACATCCACGGTATCATGACGTTTTTCCGTTGTACGGACAACGGTGACGTCTGAAGGATGCTTCTTTACATGATCTTGCGACTTTTCATAGATAAATTCGCCGGGTCTGCCGAGTCTTCGTTGCGATGGACTGGATACGCGAGCAGGATGTTCATCCTTACTCAATGGCGTACCATCGACATGGATCGAAGTTTCTCTGCTTACATCTCGTCGTTCTTCAGAAATGAATCTGGTGCTGTCCGTAGCACCTTTTACGACGCGCATAGTCTCGGATGACTCCTTCTCATATGTACCGTCCGTACTCTTTTCTTTGAAATCTCTTCTCTGCGTAGTTTCCATGACGTTGTCGCCGCGACCGTGAAACACGTTGACGTCGGAGTCGTTACGCTTACTTTTTGGCTGCGTCGTAATTTTTTCCACGACGAAGCTTCCGTCCCACGTCGAATCGCCAGGTTTTGAATAACGGGTCGGTCCTTTCGAATATTTTTCGCTCACGAAATCTGTTGTATCTGCAGCAATTTTTTCCGACGTAATATCACGAAGACAAGTCATCATTCGTTGACCTTCATCGACTATCGTTTTCGAGTCTCGAGTCATGCTTGAACTTGAAGATACATTCTGATCAATAAACGAGCCCTCCTGGGTCGAAGTCTCTTGAGTGACTTTAACGCTTGTTTCATTATCTCTGGTATCGCTATGAATCTTCGAACTTACTGTTTTATCAATGACATTTTTGTCCTTAGGAGTGGTGGGTTTTTCATAAACAAAGGTACCATCCCATGTAGATTGACCGGGCTTATTACAACGTGTTGATATCTCGATGTTTGATCTCTCTGATTTCAAATCGCTGCGCGTACTTTTATCACCACTCCTCTTGATATCATCGGTACTTTTAATAACAGTCACATTGGAGGGTGTGATTGTATGCTCGCTGTCTATTTCCCGGCTCGATGTAGACATCGTCTTACCGTTGTCATTGATTCTTTCTCCCGTTTCGCGTATTCTCGTGGTGCTCGACGTTGTTTGACCGTCTTTCGTTACGGCTTCGCTCGTCTCACTACTCACGTGAGTACTCTCGGTCGACCTTGACGATGTCTGAGATATGGGAACGTGAGCTCCATTTTTAATGTCATGAGAAACTACAACAGTAGAGCGACGTCCGCTATGATCCTCGCTCGCTGATGAGCTCTCAATTAAGACACTCGAGGAGCTCGACTGCGTAACCATTGAATGGGATGCGCTTTGACTTTGCGTCTGCACAGATTGACTGGCTTGTTCAGTCGTTTCTCCTTGAATTGTCCGACTTTCCGAAAGAGACGTTGCGTGCTCGCGTGGAATCTCATGCGTCGTCTTCGCTTGCTTAATCGATTGCATCTGCTCCCCTGCTATGAAGTCTTGAGAGCTTTTTCCGGTTTTTCGGCTGGACGAGCTTTGCTGGATAGTCTGTGGAGGTGTCTCGATAACTTTGATAATGTTACCTTTGGAATCCATGATGACCTCGCGACTGGCACTCGTGACCTCTACCATGCTACTTCTAGATTCGCTCTCCTTCACCTGATTCGATTCCTCCACGACGCTGGTGGAGGATACAACCTCGACTGTCTCCGTTGTCGTCACATCCGAGGACGTCGATGTCGTCGCCATTTCGTTTTTCGCGGTTCCCGCATTCTTCATTCTTGACACCGTGCCTTTTTTGTGAATAGTCATCGCTACGTGTTTTCGGTTGCTTCTACAGCTCGATTACTCGATAGTAACTTTACACAAACGCGAGAGACTCGTGTGTGATTATTGTAAATACGATAAAAGCCGAGAATGTTTTTAAAACGCACACTCACTGGCCGAATATGTTAATTTGTCAATCACTGAAACTTTGCCCCTGATTAAAAATTTTAAATATAAAAAAGTTCTCTGTTAACGCTGGCGCACAACCATTTATCATCGGCACACGATTTTAACTACATTATACATTATATCGCTCGCTCGCACGCGCTCGCGCCACTCCTCGAGTCACCCAGACGAACTGAAGCTCGGCTGCGACCGGCCTCGTTTACAAACTCGTTTCTTCTGTATGATCCTCGGAACTTTCTCGCTCGCGTCAGATATATGCACGAGCTTCGCGCGTGCTTCTTCTCGCTCGCACATAAATTCCAAAACTCTGTCTTTCTCTTCCGTACGATCACTCGGAATTAATGCCGGCTTAGAAAATTTGTGATTGTGAGAGATGTGAACCGATGTTCTCAGTCCGATATCGCGAGTCGATGTGGCATCGGCGGTTACTCGCCGCTGCTGGTCTAGGTGACCACACGGTTCTCCACCGTTCCTCTCCGTTCCTCTCTCTCGTCACTGACACTGACATACACCAACCATGGATCTTTTATGCCTGGAGAACACCGCGGCGGCATCCCTACTTTCCGCGACGTGACGGAGCCTCTGTACATTCGTCGGTACGTGTCCCATTCGTTCGGCGTGGGACGTAGCCACCCATCCTCGTGTGTCCCACACGCTCGTGGCGTGGGATGTACCTACTCGCGTATTGTTCACGACCGGTAACGCGTGTTAGAATGCGTGACCCGTGAACACGCGCGTACATGCGCACGTTGTCTACCGTCACGTCGTCTACCGTCTCAACCAGTTGTATTACTTATGTTATTACGATATATTGCCAGATTAGAATACGTCTTTCTTTCTCTTGTGGCTTATCTGCGATTTCTCTTTATCGTTCACATATTTGCACAGCGATAGCGCGCGCCGCAAATACGTTTATATGTCAATGTCGAATTGTAATAACAAATTCCACTCATACGACGCCGAAAAGTAAATACGGATAATACTTCAGTATTAAAACATTTTTTTTTAAGAATTTTTTTGTATTTTACGTGAAACGTTCTTTGACACTTTATACTCTTAGATATGGTTCATACACATAAATATGAATGTATTATCAATTTTTAACGTGAAGCGTGATGAAACAAAATAATATATCGCTATTACTTTTTCTATTACTTTCCATTGCGCGCAATGAGTATTACTCGGTGGTATTTAACGTTATATTAACTCGTGAATGTAGTCGCGCTTCGCGCACGTGTGCGCGTATACGCATCGTCGTATGCGTTACGTAACACATACGTAAACGCAGGATGTAGTCTTTTTCTCTTTCCTGTATTAGTGTACATGCGTACACCTGTTGATCTCTTATATTATGCGAATAAAATTCCAACCTAGATGGAGCTGTGTAAAACGCAATTTTGCGTTTTTACGCATATTTAAATATAATTAAAGTTTATTACCACTATATTTGATCATGATATTATATCTTTTTTTATTTATTGAGATCCAAACACATGACAACAAATGAAAAACGAAAATAATAAAATAGAATAATTAGTAGCAATCCATACTGTATCGACTACATCGTATCCAACTACATCGTTGCATAGTAAAAGTATAAAGAAATGGAGAACAATTCATAAAAGACAAGGAAGTCCTACAAAGATGTGCTATCTTACGCGCAAATCGAAAGTTTCATCTTGATACTTATTTCTATAAAAGCTTCGCACAATGATTCATACATAACGACGCGCAGTTCTTTCTTCCAACATTTTGCGACGAGAAAAATTACGGACCGTGAGCATCGCGACAGAGAAATCGGTGGGGGCACCTTCGCAGAACCGGTCCATCGTGATGCCACGGCGTAAACCGAGCGATGACGTAGACTGCAAAACTACGACGATCGTAGTCGGTGTTTCCTCTCGGACGGACAAGTGTCACCAATGTTCATTATTTATTGTTAGGAACATGATTGAGATAACAGTTGGTTATTTCAATGAGACTTTCTTAACAAGTCATGATTGTTAAAGAGGTAATCGTTTTGCTGATAAACTAATTCGTTTGTGAGGAATGGATTGATTCTTTCTTGATCCAAAAAATAATAAACTTGTTAAAATAGTTATTATAAATTATTTTGTTACTAATCACAACAATTGTATATACAATATTTATTTTCTCGTTATTGTTATTATTATTGTAGATATATCATATTATGTCACGTGGCTGGTAAAAAGTAAAAACTTGATATAAAATATTTTAGTTACACCATTTCTTTATATAATTATAATTTGTATGGATAAATAACAGTATATGATTACGACCTGTGATAAGATCTCCGACTAGAAAATGCTAAGCATTTTTTATTGTTGAGTATTATCGATAAATTGATTCAGGAAACATGATAATACGGAAATCATTGTTGAAATTATAAACCAATTATGAATCAATTGTACATCCAATTGCACATTAAATGTTGTTGTTTTATATATTTTAGAAAAATAAATAAAAAATATGCTACGAGCAGAAACACTTAAGCTATTTATGCTATTTTGTGTAATATTTATTTCCTGCTGTATTACGTATATCCTTGGAAATAAATCGGGTAAATAATTTTCTTATTTGATTGAAATATTAACACTTACTTTGAGATGTAAAATACATTCGTGGGCGTTAACGATGCGAAGTGTGTGTCTCATTCGTTAAAAAAATGTTTACATACGTTTACATCTAAAGATGTTCATTAACTTTAATGAACGTTTGTTCTTTATGGTATATACATAATAAAACGCGTTATTACATGGATGAAGATACTATTGTTAGGCATTATAGACACAGTTAGGGTTGACCATATGACAAATAGCGTCGGGATAGCGTCTATTCTATACTACATGAAGAGATGCAGACAACCGTAATAATTGAATTGAAGTATAAATTAATTTAATAAATAAATTATGTTAACTTTCTTACTAATTTCACCTAACGGTAATCATAAGTTAACCTGTTCCTCGTGTCTATTTGCGTTTTAACCGTTATCTAAAAGTCGAGATCAAACGAGTATCTAAAATAATTCTGTATCTTTCTATATTCGAAGGAACATGGAATTATATTAACCAATAAAAATCAGAGCGTAAGTCGAATGTAATAGAAGAGTAATAGAAACGAAACTTCTAGGAGGCGAAAATTGAAACATCAAAATGTAAAAAAAGCGCAAATGATAATTCTTTTATATTTCATTATTCCAATTTTCGTCTTTTAGAAGTTCCGTTTACGCTTCTTTTATTTTTCTACTAAGAAAACTTTCCGATTTACGCTTCGATTTTTATTTTTATCCGGGAAATAACAACAATTTTAGATTTTTATTTTTTAATCTTGATATACATCAAAATTTTCTAAACTATTATTCGATAACTATCACGAGTGATCCGCGCGGCGCATCCGTGGACCAATTTACTTAAAGAGCGAAAGCACCACGCCCGTCTGTTCATATTTCCCGTAAAAAGCGACGGCAGGTCATGGCGTGGGTAGAAAACCAGACGGCGTGCGGCTTCTCGATTCGACTTCAATGCGCCGTATTTGGCGAATGCGTCGAAATCTGTAGGCGAACCGGTAACCGATTGAACGCGTCATCCATGTACTGTGAACGAATGTTTCTGTATGTGTCATTTGAGCTAACACTATAAATGTTACACTGTTATTACTTTTTTTTTTCATATTTTTTTCAAGATAATGGAACTTTCTTCGACCTTAGTCTCGCTAATTTATTAAAATTAATTGTATTCAAGAGTAGCAAATGTACTTAATCTTTACAGGACGGGAAAACCATTATAGTGGCGTTGAAATAGTGTCATATTTTGTGATAAGAAATAATGAATTATAAGAAATTTTACTTAGAAAAAGTTATAAGGTTTTAAAAATGTATCCCCTCTAAAGATTAAAGCCGGATTAACGTTATTTTAAATTTTTTACGCAATCAAAATT
This sequence comes from Acromyrmex echinatior, assembly GCF_000204515.1. The sequence continues at coordinate 859,183 of NW_011627020.1, forward strand.
GCAAATCTAAACTATAGCGCTTCATCACTTTACAGCTTAGAGTAACAAGATGCCTTAAAACCATTTCTGATCCTTTACAAATTATTCTTGACCTTTCTGGGATCGCACGGTGTCGATACGCATATATGTGATTATTCATTCTTTGTAGCCTGAAAACACGTATTAGTCCGTTTACGTTTTTCCATCGGGAAGGACGCGATCGAATTCCAAATAGTGGCTCGCGGCTGAATACCTTAACCAGCGATTGATTTCGCGAAATGTCGGCTCGCGGGTTGCGTGCTCTGCGTATCGAAATCGCGCATTTCGCAAAAACGAGACGTACCGTGGCGGATGCTTATGGTTAACGGGGCTAATTTTATGCGAGTTAAAAAAAAAAGTCGATCGCTCTTCGTAAATCAGTTTGGCACGGTCTTTCTCTCGGGGGGAGAATTGAAAGCATGCCCAACTTGAGAGAAGAGGCCACCTCCGTAATGGATAGCGCCATAATGAAGTACGGTACGGCGGACTCTCTCATTAATTAACGTTAAAAGGGAAACTTTTGTAATTGCGCTCCTAAGACGAAGCGATGCAGCCTGACCTCCTCGCTGACGCGTCGTTACGTCGACGTCAGAGAGAACTAGACGGCGCGTCTTGAAAAGTGAAGCCTTTCCAGTGATTAGGGGATGCTGTCGAATTTATTATATTATAGCCTCTAAATCCTTTACAAGTGTTAATAATAATTCACACTATATTCTGGAAGCACGACAATTTTCGGAATATTAACTTTAATTAAGGCAAAATTACTATATACGAATATGATATTTGTGATTTATAGTATTTATAATTTATTAGAATCTTTAGTTTCTTTCGTGATTCAGAAACAGACTTTAAACAAGCGTTAAAGTTCACGTCTACTTGTAATAAACGAAACGACCGCATCATTAAATAATAATGCGAGTTATATAGGCATCATGAAGTCATCGCTCGTGAAATTATACGTCATTATTTATGCGCACGTTATAATCACGCTATATCGTCACAATGGATGTACTGTTCTGGTGCATTATGACCTGTCTCGCGAAATCCTTCGGATCGGTTTTTTTTTTTTTGGCCGATGTATTAAAAGTACCTACGTGATATGGCCTTTCTTTCAAGGGCGAGCTGCAAGCGTAAGAAGGATAATAAAAAGGTTCTGCGATACCTTTTTATACCAATTCAAAACGCTCGCGTTCATCACCGAGCCTTCTCTCCCAAGGATTACCTACAGGCTTTCAAGTACGAAGTTTTCATACGTCCTGATTGTGTAGACATGCACTCCAAAAGCGGTCATACGAATTTCGCATCGGGGTCGACTGGGCAGGGATAAGCCACGAATGTGCAGCATTTGCAGCCTATGATGTCACGAGCCGTTTCGTTCCTCTATCGGACGTCAAGGGTCTCTGCAGGGAATTCTTAATACAGTGATAAATATCTGAGAGTAAAAGAGTTTCAAGATCTCGCGTGTGCTTGTACAACGAGAGCATGTCCCGTCACATATACGACCGTGACACTAAAACAGTGGTTCTCGATTAATGTTCTCTTATCATTATGCTCTTATGATCTATATATAATAATTTAAATTTCTCTTCTAATTTGTAAATTTAAGAAATTCCTTTTTTAAGAGCTCACACAAAAATTATTTCAGAAAAAAGAGGAGAAAGAAAAAAAAATATTCTCAGTCTGTATACATCAGAAAAATACTGTATATATTTCTGATTTTAATTAAATCAATTTAATTAAAACCACGAAAAAACGTGGAATAGCTTCACTTCACTTTGACAAGTAACTTCAGCAACGAGCAAATTTATCGGCCGTCCTGCGGCGTGTAAAGGGTGAAAGCGCACCCACCTCAAACGTGATTAGAATCTTGGTACTAATCCCGGTACAAATTGAATCATAGCCACCGGTGCGCGTCGCTCCTCGTGACAGCCGATACAGAGAAATGCAATTTCGGATGGCACGCACGTATAAGGCGTGACCACGCGACATGGAAAATTGACACGATTATCGATAACCGCGTGTATACGATGCACCATGTGCATCTATCTCCCGTACGCCGCAGGCATGCACCCGGTGAACGCTTAGAGTCCCTTGTGTTTAAACTGCCTTTAGGGACCAATACGTGATCGATACACCGCTTTGTAATCACGTGCATACCGCTTGCATAGTGTAACGTCATCAATTAATTAATATTTGCAATATTCAGTAAATCCGACCGATCTTTCGACAATAGAATGTGATCGATAATTACGTGTGTGTGTGTGTGTGTGTGTAGTACAGGATAAATTAGAAAAGGCCGTTTTTTCAAATAGAAAAATAAGTTGAAATTTTAATAAAACTAAAAAAAATGTGTAATTTTTTTAACATGCGTTTTATGAAAAAGTTAATACATTTTTTAAACGGGCTGAATTTACAAAAACCCTGTTACTATTGTCCGTTTTGAATATGAAATAAACAAGCTGTTTTATAATTTGTGTCATTAATATTCATCAGAATTTTATGAAAAACACGAGTTAAAAGTGAATTAATTAACTGACCGCGCATCGAATTGTTTTTTTATCATTCAAAATTTCTCTCGTAAGATGCGCATCTTTGGAGTAACACAGATGCACGTATATAGTCGCATATCGTGTGCTATCTATGCGTCCTAGATGTGGTTACCACGGTTAGTATTGACGAAACAATGAAGAGATTTGTCTATTCGCATTAACGTTATCATTAAATTAACAACGGAATTCACGTTCATACATAATGAACATACCTATATATATTAGGTCGGGGAAAAAGTTTCTTCGTATTTAAAAAAAATTTTTTGCAAAAGTTTTTCATTTGTTGCAAAATTTTCGTTACAATTATATTATTCGTTAGAGCAAAGTTTTAGCTTTAAGAATCTGTTTTTTAAATTGCGGTGAGATGATTTTTATCGGAGTTACGAGCAATCAAAGTTAGAATGCTCCTTTACTTAATTCGCGAATAACTCAATAACAAAAAATCATAGGAACATTTTTAAAAAATGATTTTGTAGGAAAAGCTTCGAGCTTTCACGATAGGTAGTCGAAAATTTTTGTAAATTTTTTTTGGACACGTGAGAGACCCTCAAAGTGAAAAGAAAAATTTTCATCTTTTTCAGCTCGCAGTTTTTTTGATGTAAAAATTATCAAATTCACAGAAACTGAAAAAATATACTAATCTTTCGAAAGTAGAGATTTCAAGCTTTAAAACTCTTTTTTTAAATTGAAATTTCATTTATTTTTGACGAAGATATTGTATATACAATTTTGAATTAAAAAATACGAAGAAACTTTTTCCCCGACCCAATATATATATACACTGAGAGAAAAGTATATCATATTTGTGACTATAATTGCAAAGTAAAATAATTATGGTTAGGAACATCATTTTTATAGTTATTATTACTATAATGGGTGTGTGTATGTGTGTGTGATTTATATATACAATAGTAACAATAACCTTATATGTATAGTTACAACTTATAGTATAATTTACTATATACAAATATGTGATTTATGTGTAAGATAATCATATAAATTAGTTCAGGTTACTATAATTCATATGGTCAAAACAATTATAAATTTACGATTGTCCCAAGTGACTATAAATTATAAATTGTGGTTATTCTAACCATTTCGTTCTCTCAGTGTATGATTTATGATTTTAAATTATAATCGTATTACACAATATTACATGGTACACGAAAAGTTGTGCGATAAAAATTTATAAAATAAAACGATAAATATTCCTGCATCCATAGGAATGTTAATTAATTGCGCAACTGATAGTCCCATAAAATATGAAGATTTTTAATTAGAGAATGCGAAGACTTTTAACTAAGGAACTTTTCTACATATACTCTGTTCAAATGCACCGTTCGTGAGAAAATTTCATTACGTCTAAAGCTCCGGAAAGTAGACAAACATTGATACACTGTTGACGAACACGTTACGGTATTACGGGCGCTAGAAAATATGTCAACTAAAAACACGTTGTTAATTTAAGAAGTTATTTTAATATGAAAATAATATAATGTAAATAATGTAAATATAAAATAACATATAAAATTAATATATATTTTAATTTTCTATAAGCAAGAATATATCCTTCGATTTTTAAGTCGCTTGAAGTTGGAATATGTAGGCTGTCAGATAATGTTTATCGGTTCTTAATTAATCAATATAAATTAATACAATTTAATTAATACAAATAACGTGACTAACTAAGAAAACAGATTTAATTTTTAGTGAACCTTTCAAAAAATTGCCAACATAAAGAAGTTGGAAACTTATTCCAATCTTCGATAAGACATACTTCTATCATCCTATGCAAATCATTGCACGTGAGAAAGAATCGTTCAGCTGGCTTTTCTGTTCACGCTGAAAGAAAAAAGCATGATCCTCACGGAAATCGAGGTGCAGGTACAGAAATGACCTGCTCGAGCTTGATTCTATTCGTGTGTAACTCGGGGATCCGTGTTTGTCGTCGGAACAAAGGAGAAAATTGCATGGATATGAGAGATAAGGAATTTCTCCTGCATTCTTCAGTCGCTGGTACCTGAACTCTGCTTATTTTCCACACAATGCACTTTTATGCATGTGCAATTTGCGATAAAAAAAAGATATGATTAACTTGCGATAAAGTTATGTGTAGAATAATAGAAAATTTTACACACAAACACACACACAACACGCACACACACACATATATATAATTAGGCAAATTATGTCGCGCGATTAAAGAGAAATATTTTAAAATATATATAGCGTATTTTAAAAATCAATCGTTCACTTCCTAATTAAATTAAAACTTGTTAATTTATATGAGGAGTAATTTTTATCCATTATATAAGATTAGAAAATTATACCCACCTGTTATCGTGTTTCTCGATCACTCTACGCTTCTGGTCTATCGATCTTCATCACGCAAGACCGAACAGTGATTACTGGTTCTTGTAAACGTTTATAATTCAACATTTTGCATTAACACGTATTAAGTTTCACAGCGAAAATTAAGAATTGCGTTAATCTTGCGATTAACCCGGCGAGGGTGTAAATCAAGGCATGATGGTCGAATGACGCACCGACGACGACTACACGTCACAGATGCATCGCGACGTCTGACGTTCCCGCGTTTGTCGGCGTCGCGATGCCGTCATGACGACCATGTACAATAAAGTTCGCGTATGCGCCTTCGAAGTGTGTTAAAACGCTTGCGCAGCCGAAAATATACTAAACGTATACAGATTTTACAGAGAAAGAAATTCATATGTGCGATTAAAATTATTGTTTTAATATATTAAGATTAGATTTATATAACTTTTAAGTAAAACAGAATGAAAAGATTGATTTTTTTATAAAACTTCTTTACCAAGATCTTAATAAAAAGATATAAAATTTATTTGTATTGTTATTGAAACGTATAATATTTATACTATTTCGATATTATTTAATGCTTTTTGTCTTTATAAATTTATAAATATCTAGGCGAAAAAGTTTACGTTGTTGCGGTGTTTAATTAATTGACGCCTTTACAAAATTGAATCCATAGCGCTACTTACAATTTATTCAATTACAAAAAATATAATATAATAATCGTTGTACATACATTTTAATTATTTACGGCTATCTTTATACAGAAATCTTTTAGATGAAATAAAAAATTTGACAAAAATTGAATTCTAGAACAATAATATAATGCCAAATGTAAAAAAATACATATCTGAGTAAAGAACTTTCAGAATCGAATAAAAATTGGTTTTTGCTCAAAAAAGTTTTCAGTTTTTTAAATAATTTTTATCTTTATACGTGATACATAGTTACAAGAAAAATAACAGATAATTTTAACACGTAGCATCATTAATGCCTCTAATAAAACTTATCACAAATAAAGTTTTTCATTTATTTTATTAACATAACAAATATATCGTATATTTAATATTACACTTGTTTTTTTTATGAAGATATACATATACATTTATGTTACATTTTCATACAATGTATCTTTAGATTCACTACAATATTTCTCTGTAGATACAGGGTGGGCCATCTATTGGTACGTTTTTGAATTTCGTCGTATGGCAACACCGAACGAGCTACAGACCCGAAATTTTGACAGTTTATTAGTCATACCGTCCGCGGCACGAAACAACATGTTTTCTCTTGAAGAGCGTTTTGAAATTTTAAAAACTTATTTTCAAAGTCAGTGCTGTGTCGCCGAAACTGTACGAATTTTGAAAAGAAATATGGGTCGTGATAGAGCACCCACCGAAGGAGCTATACGCAAATTGGTGAGGAAAGTTCGTGAGAAAGGGATGTTAGTGGATGACATTATATTACGACTGTTTTGAGTGAAATTGGCGCCGAGGTAGTCCAAAATGTCATTAATAATTGGGGTGACCGAATGGCATACTGTAAGGCCAGTAGAGGGAGCCACATGAACGAAATCGTTTTTCATTCTTGACGCGGATACTTTTAGCTTCACAACAAAAAAAAAATTAATAAAAAATATCAATGTATGCTCATTTGATCGCATTTTTAAAAACGTACCAATAGATGGCCCACCCTGTATATATAAAATTGTTCTATCTCCAAATTAAAAGAATGTTATGTATATATAATTGTATGTATACATATAATTTGTTGTTGCATAGCTATGTGCTTATTTCACGATTTATGTGTATTTAAGCAATTAGTAATAGTATAATAATGTTTTAAATGTTTCGTAACCTGTAATTCCAAATGCCACAGCAAAAGTTATCGCTCTCAGAGGTTGTTGTTGAAAAATTACATATGATATAGTGTGACCTATACGGGAAAGTACAAAGGTTTGTATTAAAGTTTTGGCCAACCATGGTGAAGGTCCTGTTCCTAGCCAAAAGTATGTGATTATGAACCAAGGAAGAACGTTTTCCAAATCGTTCAAGTGTGCTCTGCGTACACGCTCCACATCTGGATCATTGTAAACAGCTTTGCCTTTATTTATGAAGACACCATCTTCTGGACTTGCTAGTACCTACAATAATTAATCATAATCAGTTTCATTTTAGTTAATAAATTCTGACGTGATGCTAAAACAGTATATAACTCTCCAAATTTTTCAGAACGAAATGTCATTCTAAAGAATGAAAGTTGAACCAGTCTTGGAAAAGATGTCTCAATTTTCAATCTTTAGGAATAAGATTTCACTCTTCCGAATAAGATCTAAAGATTTTAGAGAGAGAGTATATAAAAATATGTCCCCTTATTAATTTAATTAAGAAAAAATATATGTATAATATATACAGATGCGAAAAAAATATTTCTGTAACTTTTAAGAATTTAAATATGTTTAGATTATTTCCTGTTTCAAGTTTAGCGTTTTTATTAACAATCAGCAAGATAAAAAATACAGGGTCCGGCAAAATGATCTCCCACATTTTAATCAGTGGCGGTGCAAAATGTGGGAGATCATTTTGCCGGACCCTGCATTTATAACAATTTAGAAACTCTTCTCACCACATAATAGATATTCTATTCTATATCTATGGCATTTGAAAAAAATCATGGGCCTAAAATAATTATCTTATCTGGAATGATTATTTTATTACTCACGTGTTTTCGAAATCGCTGTCGCGCAGTTAACGGCACCATCGCCAGCATTTTCAGAACCAAAATGCTACTCCAAAAGCCGAATACTTTGAGCACTTCTGGATTTATTTCAGACATTTTTCGTGAATTTCAAATTTCTTCTCAAATATATAATGACCAATGATGGCTCTGCCTCTTTTAAGCTGTACGAAATTAGTAGAAATAAGATTGCTCGTTAGTGGTCAGCACGTTTTCTATTTCACTTACCACACACATCAAAATACACACGCAAAGATAATTCCTGATAATTCCTGACTATATATATATTGGGTTGCGTTCAGCAGAACAACAGTTTTGCAACCATATTATGATTCTCTGCTGAGATAGGACCATTCCTCTTGATCTAAAAGCATAACCCAATCAGCGTGAAGAAAACTTTCAACAGTTGCAAAATAAACATTCTGCTGAATGCAGCCATTGTAGCGATACGTAATATGTATCCGGCAAGTTTGACGAGTAATGCTATTAATTTTCACATAATCATGTGAATCAGCAAAATTTTAAACAGTGTTGGAAAAAAATAGAATTTTTTCCTTTTAGTTATATTTATTTATTGAAGTAAAAAAATGTCATGAAATATTTCTTATCTCACAGAACAGATAAAAATAATTATTTCGACACAGGAATATGCGCTCTTAAACGTATTGATCTGTTAAAACTGGTATCTTAAATTGGTTTTAAAACACGATAATTTAAATATGTAACTTTAACATGTATGTATAATCAATTATCGAGTTTTTATATCTACCTGGCAGACTAATGCTATAAAATTGCATAAAGTTTCTAGAAATAGTAAAATATTTAAGCTTTTAGCCCCACTTGCAATCATCTGATTATATTTAAAGAACACATTTTCAGATTTCGAAAGAAAAGTGGAAAAAGTGATCAAATAAAAGCTTTCTAAATACCAGCAAAATTGAGTAAATTGACAAAAATTGACATTTAAGTTGTAATATTGAATTCTCAATTTTATGAAATCACCAACAGAAAAAAAATCGCTTAGTCTTTTCCCAAGTAAAATACTGGTATATTCAAGAGCCAAAGGTTAAAACATTTCGAGCAATCTGGAGCATCACTTTGACCTAGCCAGACCTGTAGCAGGTTCTTTAAGGTCTTTATACAACAGAATCGCGATTCGTAAGCTGTAAGAAATTAACCAATCATAGTCGATTATTTTTCTTACATTCAACTGTAATTGGCAAATTTCTTTCATCTTAAGAATTGCGACTCTAACAGGCCTTAACGTTTTATCGATGATTGGGCCCACAAATATGGGCCCAGCAACTGACTTATAATCATGTCTCGTATATGCCTTCGTACAGAAAACGCAACAGCGCAGCGTTGAAGAAACGGATCACGTGTGATTGGTGTTCACATTCGGGTCGATCAATCCGATTAGTCCCTCGCGAGTGGTTGCGTTCTCCACGTGCACGTCGACTGGTCTCCCCAGTTCCTATCTGGCCAGTCATCTTTTAGAACACTCCTTCGGTATACTCGCTCGATGGAAACTCTCCGTCCACAAGATATGATCTGCGAGGTGAACGTTCTAATATTATCGAGGAAGGTATTCTCGAAACGGTTGCGTGTAACGTAACGAAAACGCGTCGCCGATGATAGAATTTCTCGACCAATTCCACCATTTTAACTTAGTTAGTTCTTTTTCCCTCTGTTTTTAATTAAATAAAATTAATGCAGTTTCTGAGCAAACATCAGGTCCGTACGGTCTCTTAGAATTCTAAGAAGGATCGAATGAGAATAACGGGGCCAACCGAGGCCAACGTTTCTCGATACCGAAGTTTTACATCTTGTTTTTTAATGGGGAAAAAGCGGGATATTTTATTTATTATCTCTTTCACCTTTCAATCAAAGTAATTCCGATTCTTTTATTTAATTCAATTTTGTTACGTTCGCATTTGTTCGCACCGCGCAAGTAATTGCTCCGAACGGAGCACGTCTCGCGCTTGCTTTCCGACAAATCTCAATCGCGCTCCCCCGAAGTCCGAAGGTGGTTTTTAAATCGTGGAATTCCAGCAATATCCAACCGAGGAGCCGAGGAGAGTGGATGATCGCGCGTGCGCGACCGTCAGATCGCTGACGCAAGGGAGTACGTCAGCTGTTTTGCTAGACTTTCGCGGCGGATAGAATAGACGTGCGTGTGCGTCCGTCGTCGTCGCTGTCATCGTCGTCGTCGTTGTCGTCGTCTTCGTCGTCGTTGTCGTCGTTGTCTTCGTAGTTGTTACTGTTGTCGGAAATACTGTTGTATTGTTGGAGGGAGCATCTTTCTCTCGCGCAACTTTCGTCGTCGCACGGCAACGAAGCTCTCGCGCACCTTTGTTCGCCGTGGTTCGCCGTACGCGCGCGTGAGAAGAACTGCGTGCGCGTTTCCGGGCGATTCTGCGTGCGACGGAGTCGTGCGGACACGTTCTCGACTCGCGTGTGCCTCTTCGTCGGACTTGCCTTACGCTCACGCTCGGATCCCTCTTTCAATTTCGGGTGGTTTTCCCGATTGATCCCGCGGGACCTCGGCCGTAGGTTTCACGCGTGGGAGACGTCCGTCCTCGGACCGTGACTACCTACATAACGCGACAGGATCGGGACGTTCTCGCCCGCTCTCACAGTGATAGCTATATTGTGATACATCGACAGAGAGAAAGAAAGAGAGAGAGAGAGAGAGAGGGAGAGAGGGAGAGAGAGGGAGAGAGAAAAAGAAGAGAGAAAGAAGCGCGTAGAGTGAAGACATGGCACAGCCAACGAGCAGCGCGTTACGGGCGCTCGCCCTGGAGTACAAGAGCCTCCAGGAGGAGCCCGTCGAAGGTTTCCGTGTCAAGCTGGTCAACGAGGACAACATGTTCGAGTGGGAAGTCGCGATCTTCGGTCCGCCCGACACTCTCTACCAGGGCGGATATTTCAAGGTACCCCCGCTGTACCCCTCTGTGCTGTTTATGGTGTGCATAGGTGCGCGCGTGTGTATTTACGCAAGTCGCGTCGAGCATTTTCGAGCAACGGCGATATCGATGGTGTTGGCTGAATTGGCTCCGCGTTTATACGCGCTTCGTTGATCCCTTCTTGGTTATGTCGCGCTTGTCCGCGCTTGTCTACGTCGCGTCCCGTCGTTTCCCACTCCCATCCGAGGCCGAGTTCAATCGGTACTCCACGGAAAAGATTTCGTTCACCTCGAAAACGGTCCTCCTTATCCGCGTTATCGTCAAATAAACAAAGGCTCTTTGTACGTAGCTGTGCCTTTTAAATATGTCGCATGGCGACTTGGTACATATATATTATTTTATTTTTCACGATGAAACACGGATAACGCGTAGGATACCTTAACTTGGCGCATAGCGTAACTCGACGTTATTGACTACCATTTCGGTTTGCCAGTAAATCCATACGTATACAAGTACAGAGCGCGGATTCTATTTTTGGTAATGTGGTGTGGAATACTTATCGCCGTGTGATATCGCCAACATGCATTTGCAACATGTTGTATCTATTCCATTTTGCTAATACTGAAAATATCTGATATTGAAAAAGGTAGAAAGTTTTATATAAATTTGACGTATGATATTGATAGATGTAATCGCAAAGATTACTGCAGTTAAATATTGAATGAAAAAATCATTAACGTTTGCACAGCTGAACTGAAAAAAACGTTCTTTTTTAATTAGAAAAAAATGGCAGTCTAAATGCGTGGATTGTTTGTCAAGATTGCGTTTCTGAAAACATTGTGGCTTATAATTTGCATTCTATTTTCATAAATCAGATATCTATATTTTGTGATCTACTCTAAAAACGAGTTATTTATTTGTCTGTTTAATCTTAAGAAACAAATATTTTTCAAAATAAATTTAGATGATATTGTTATCTTGACTGTTTGTAGACATCCAAATTCGTAAGACGAGGAAACAACAACAATGGTCTGTTAATCGACGACTATAATTAAACTCGATAATGAAACGATTCGAACGATCTGTTTTATCGTCGCCAAATGTTTACACGTGTGACAATGCGGATTTCACGTCGCCGCATACAGCTCGAGCGCCTTGTTTCCTATCCTTGAGCCAATGTTTATCTCAGAAACTAAAGCGTTTTCCTGCCAAGTGAATTCTAACAATCACACGCGAGTCATTGAGACTACCTTGATGATACCGGTTGATGACAATGCTGGCTTAGACATCTATTATCTTTCCCTCCCTTTTCTTAGTTTAGTTAGCCGAAGATTGATTATTCTTGCATTAATATTTATTAGATAGGAAATAGTAACGTTAATCAGATAATAATTTGGCTCTTTTGTTAGATTTGCAATATCGACGTTCTGCCTTTTCTCTTAAAGTCACATTTAAAAATGTTACGTCTGACGGTGAAAAATGTGTGAAATGTGAGTGCATGCACGAAGGAAAAGATCGAAATGATTTTTCACTTCTGACGTCACGAACCAGCGCGATTGCAGCAGCGAGGAGGCAAAAGGGGGGGCTTTAATGCTCAGCCCAGGTTAAACGCCAGACTGTAAAATGAGTTCTGTCATTGCCGTCGCGGCTACGAAGTTTTTTGCATGTCCCGTCCGCTTTCTAAACCACTCTCTGCCTCGTCGTGAACGAGTGAACGCCTATTCACGTAACGCAACGTATCTTCCCACAACGTAACCGACGATAACGAGCGTGGCGTTTCTTGCAAGCCGTGTACACGGTGTACACCTTGCGCATGTAAATCCCTCTTCGTGGTTATTTCGAAAGACTGCGTCCACTGCTCCGCTCGAAGCACTGGATTAATCTATTATCCATTTTACCGTAATCGCGTTAGACCTTAATCGGTGAATGCTCGCGTTGCGCCGTGCTTAGGTAAACAATCGCTTTCATCTTACGCTGCGTTTGAGATATCTTCGTGAATGAATAACTTTACGTACTATCGTTTCATTCTTTTAGAGGGGTACGAAGTTTCCCACCTTTATTATTTATGAACTTTATCTGGTTAGTTTGAAATCAATTTTTTCCGTTACGAATATTTTGCGAGGTCAAACGGCTGATAAATTTAATTGTTTCGGGTTTTAGCTTTATAGATCAAGTTTCATAATGCAAATTTATACGAGACTTTATGCCTTACTTAGCTCGAGATAAACTTAATTTCGCAGAACGTTAAAAAAGTAGCAACGTAACGTATAACGGAATATAACTTATCAAAGTCGCGAAAGAGTATTGCGTCGTAATACGTATCGATGATACGAAACGAAACACCGAAAGAATTGCGTATGCACATAATCTAATCGGATCACGCCTCCTTCATTCATTTTTAATGATCACTGCCTTTTAAAACGGTGCGCGATAGCTAAATATCAATGTCTCTCTTGCATTTGAATAGCACATGACGGAGACATCGAGTCTCGTATATAATATTCTTTCGGTAACGACGATTCTAGCGATCTTCTCGCAAGATCACGTTCTACTTATCAAGAGCCTCCCCTGTCCTCCGATCAAAATTTATGCACGGCTCGGTAAAAGGTAGCCGATACGGTTGCCAAGTTACATAAAATGCCATCGAGCATTGTCTCGATTCTATTTCTGGTGCAAGCAGGCCTTTACCGACCAACTTTCACCTAATCTCATTCCGCTAAGACGATCGTGCGCCGTTGGATCGGTTCGTCGTTGGTGCACGAAAAATCGATTCGCTATCTGACGAGCTCACGATTTTCGACGCAGCAACTTCGCCATTTCATTTTCCACCAAGTCCATCTCGATCAGACTTTATCCTTTCACCTCGTGAAGAGACGGTGGGCATCCCGCTTCGCGAGTGCCACAACTTTTCGCGATAATACAACTTGGAATCGATAGTCAATATACCGCGAATCTTTAGAAAGAAGTTGCGGTTGTTGATTTATTCGGATCCACGATTCTAAAAGGAAAAGTATTTGTTACATCTTACGCATGTTGAAAAAGTTAAAAGTTATTTTTATCTTCTTCTTTCTTCTCGTGAATTATTACGCGAAAAAACTTGATTATCAGTCAAGAAAATACGGTCAACTTTTACAACTTACAAATTACAGACTTTGTCCGTTAGATAGAAATGTACATAATTCTATCTGTGAAATTCATAAATTCTGAAGGATTTATATTATAGTCTATTACACATAAAAAGGCACAAAACAAAAGAGCGATTGATTGAATTCGGATAATTGTAATTAGATTTTGAATAAAATATTGTTATTGCCTTGTCTCTCTAATTTCATTTTTAACCTAAGAATAGAATAGACCTAATGACAGTCTCATTTACAAAAATGCCTGATCGAATTGATCTGTTTGTTGTCAGGCATGACACGATTCGATAGTTTGAAAAGTTGTCGCCTAGCTCACGTTACACAACGTCGCGTTACGATGACCACAGTTGCTTATTGTCGAAGTAGGTCGCGAAAATTTGTAGGTCACACGGTGGAATTGCAAAAGAATTGCGAAAGACGTCGAGGTGATAGTTCCATTCCGGAGCAATCTGCAAAAATCCACACGATTTATAATCTCTCTTCTGCAAAAGCGGCTTTTGAGACGAATAGCTATTATGACGTATAAAAATTCTAGTAGGATTTTGCTATAGAAATAGAAAGTTTGTATTGCAGACATAATTCACGGAATATTTCCTGACAATGATGTATAAGATCGCACGCTGATAATTTGCAATCAATATTGCGGTATTGCATCGGAAAACTTGATATGTGCCTGTATTTATTCCGATGGACGTCGATTATCAGTAAATAAGAATTACAGAAAAATTCCATTTTTTGTAAAAAGAAAAATTAATAGTAAAAGTTGAATATGTAAATAATTTTGTTGAATCATAATTTTATAGGACGCTTAAAATGGTTGTTAGACTTTTTGTAGGCATTGCTCATCATGCTTTAGATTTCTATGTAATTATTTTGATAATTATTCTCATAAAATTATTTTTACATTTGTTCAAATTTTACCTTAACGGATCATTCTTTTCGTACTTTATTAATTAACACGTTAAAAAGATAAATGGAAAACACATTAAGAAGAATAGAATCTTTTCAACCATGAGCCAGCAATTTCGTTGTAGTTGAAGCAGTTTCGGAAAATTGGCTGTAACAAAAATAGTTACAACGAGACAATTTTCGAGTACACGTGGAGCAACGCGAATCAGTCCGAGTAGAATTTTCGTGACACTGTAAGCGTGTAGTCGGTAGAAAGTAGGTTAATTCTAGAACGCGGTTATCCCGGAGGACGAGGTGGATATTTGGGCCATGACCAGGTCGCGATCAATATAGCGTCCCCGACGACGAAGCCTGCATCGAACAAGACCAGACACCCCTTTCGCGCTTTGGAATAGAAATCGATATCGTCGCAAATTCCCTTGGAGATTCCGAACCCGATCGAAATGTCGAATCTTATCGATGTCGAAGCCTGCGCTCCGATTTTACATTTTGTCTCGTTATCTCGGTTACATTTCTAAACGGCCATGTTGCTCCACTTTCGTAGCATCGGAGAACTCCGATGTGTTTATTTACAGGTCGCCGTAGAGCGATTAATTTCTAGAGCGTTAATTTTTCTTTTTATCAATTTAAACAACAATTTTTTTTTTTTGCATAACGTAAGAAATAAGTTATTGTAGCCATTAGCCAATTTCTAACTTTGTACATCGCAAATATAAATAACGGGTCAGAAAGTTTATGTGTGAAATTGGATCAGGCATGAGCTTAATGCCGAAAAGTTTGCGAAAATTTTTCGAGGGCTCGCATAAACAAGTATTAAAACCGGTACAACTTCGATGGGTCGACTAATTTTGATGGTGTACGCACACACGCGCGGGAAAATTTCCCACGTTGATCGTGAGAATAGAACCGACGGTCTTACTGGCGCAACGCACATTTTTCCGCACGTGTGTAGCGTTGGATATTGAACTCGCTGAAATTATAACGGTTTCACAATCCACGTCGATATACATATAGATACGTAAGCGAAGGCGCGTGTCGCGTAGATTACGCGTGGGCGTCTCGGCGACCCGAAGCCGAGTCGTATGTCGAGAATATACCTTGACGAGGCTTAATTCGTTATGTTACAGGCACACATGAAGTTCCCACCGGATTATCCGTACAGTCCACCGAGCATTCGTTTCATGACAAAAGTTTGGCATCCGAATGTATATGAGGTGAGTGAATATATACGAGAATTATCGATCCCCCGCGTATGCTCTCTCTGCCCGTTTCGACCCTTTCCTCTCATACGTGTGTACGTGCGTATCCTCCCTTTGCGTCCCTTTTCCGTTCATCCGTCCCCCCCCTTCCCCCCTTTCTCTCTCTCTCTCTCTCTCTCTCTCTCTCTCTCTCTCTGTCTCTGTCTCTCTCTCACCCTGCTCTCGCCGCCTCTCGCTGTATAACGACCGTCCCGTTCTGTCCGCCTCTCTTTATCTTCCACCCTCCGCCATAGCTTTTACAACCATCAGCTTTTACATCGTCACTTTCAGCGCTTGTGAAACCACCCGGGCCGCCGAAACCCCGGGCCGTCGTTACCATCGAAACGCAACGGGCGAACGAACGGGAAAGGGAAAAAAAAAAAGAAAGTAAAAACGGCCAACTTGAAAAATTGCACGTTACGTAGTAGTTCTCGCCAGAGGTTGCATTCATATTGACGTATCACCGCCACCACATTCTTAGAACGTCCGGCCGTACTATATTTATCGCGAGCCACACGTCGTCACGTTCGACGTTTGTAAAACTCTGAGATTCCTGTTCTTCCGCCATATCCGTCGACATTGCGAATTTGCGTGACGATTAGCGGGAAAACGAGTTCAAGCCGACGAGACGAGTTGGCACACTGTTGATAATACGCGACGTTTTTACGAGGACTGATCGTCGTGTTGTTCGCCACTTTAAAAGGTCGAAAGCACGACCGTTTCCTGTCTGTTACGCCGAAGTACCGCATTTAAAACTTCGCTCTCGCATTCGTTCGTTATAATATCGTCCGCGCGAAATAAAACAATCGATTAAAATGAGATTTGTTAAAGTCACTTTTCGAGATCGTTCTTATAGAAGTATCACACAGCTAACTCGCTCTCACGTGACCAATAAGTATAGGTATATAAAATATTAAGATTAGTACGATATTTCGCGCGGATCGCGAATCGTATCGTTCGGATCGTATCGTTTGAGATGGAAGTATTCAGCGGGGATTGGGAATGGCATTTCCGCGTTCTTCTTACATATTGCGGTGGTATCATTTGCGTTTGTACAAAAGTATCGCATTCCCACACCGCTTATCGACCTCGGTCGCCGCATCTCTTGCTCGCTGTTCGTCGTATATGACCCTTCGGCGGCTAGCGAAGCGAAGTCAATGACCGTCGAAAGCCCGCGTGGACATCCATGTCCACTCGCCCGTCGTCGATAGGGATGGTAACGACGAGAACGTGTTATGAGTAACGAGGCAAACACGAATACTTTTTTTTTTCTAAAGGTCTGGGCTGTCGAAGAGAGGATATTAAAGTTTGTGAATTGTAGATTAGAGACTTACTCTCACAGTTACTCTCTTGCTTGCAACCTGGACACGTTTGTAGTACAGTATGGAATTAACTGTAAAATAACATAGTTTACGCGGAGAAAATTTTATATTATTATATTTTAATTTTAAATTACACTTTACTATGTCTTGTATTTCCGATGGACCCACACGACATGATTTCGACATAACTTTTACTATGGTAATACTAATTTTTATCACGTAAATAAAGTAATTATTTGTTAAACCAGGAAACAGTTAATTTACATTTTAACAGTTAAGGTATATTTTTTACTTATCTTTACAATATTAACTTTTATTCAACAAGTTTTGAGTTTGTAATAAAAAATTTTTACTATGAAAAAGTGTAAAAATTACGTTGCATTATTGTTTTTGAAAAAATAGCTATAATAATAGCATTTGAACTCATAATTTACATGATAGTCCGCAGCTACTACTACATTATAGTATTTTAAATATTGTATATAATTTCAAATATAAAATTTTCTCCGTGTATGTGTGTAGTATGGAAACACGAATATAAAATTAAATATTTTAAATCCGGTATCTTAAATCGCCGTTTACTTCCTATCTCAATTCGAATATTTAAAATAGTTGACCTATTTGCTGATCGATTGATAAGCCGAACAACTTATCTTTATGTAACTGTAATTATGTATCGTATTTTTTACAAATACGGTATTTCTCTTTTCTATCATATATCTAACGCTAAATGTCCGTATTATTTATATTTCAATATATTTAAATTCAAAATATAATATATAGCAAAATCTTGTTACTCTGTACGTCATTTTTATTTTTTTCCATAACACGTGATTATAGCGAAGCCACTAACTGTAAAGTGAAAATCAACGATCTCTATATCCAGCGAGGTAGACCGTAAAAAACCGAGTAACTCTCGGTTGTACAAAGGAGATTAATCATACGCGAAGAGTCGACTTATCTCGCTTTTTCTTCACCGCGTGAAATTTTATTTCGATGATAATCTGCGCATTGCGCAAATCCTCGAGAAAACGGCACTTACTTCAATATATGTAGAGGTCTTTCACAATCGAAGCAGACCGTCGTAGAAGGTTTACTCGATATATACCGCATGGCTTAACACGTATACGGTTCGCTCTTCTCAAGCCCAACTTTCCCCGTCGTGAAATTCATATTATTCGTACGCGTGTGTATCTTGTACATTACGCGAATCTTCCCTGATCTTTTTCGTCGGCACGCAAATCCAGTAATGTACAGTAAATATGGTAGACATTTTACATACGTAAAGAATAAGAGGCAGCGGCATTGTTTTATTTAGTTTCGTGTATATATATATATATATATATAATATATGCAGAGTGTTTTATAATAAGCCACTAAATATCGCGCTTCTTAAGCAGAATCTATTTCTAGTCTAGAATCAATTTCATTGTTTTTTTTACGCTTCCTCTTACATTTTGTTTGCGTGTAGCTCTCGATATATAGATCTCAAGTGCCGGTCACCTTCATCGGTTACACTCCGCGCGATTCTGCGTCGTGGACTCGTCGGCTTGTACAAATGCATGCACGGATACAGCGATGTTATCGCCATCGGAACGGTCGTGTCAAGTGCCGGGCGTTTACTCGAGGAGCTCGCCTTCGCCTTCGTGGCTTATTACGAGGTGTTCGGAGTCGAGCCACAACGGTGAAACCACGGTGCGCCTTGTCCTACTTGCCGAACGTCTTCACAGGAGAGATAAAAGATAGAAGTGATTCTTGTGAGAAAACGTCCGCAGCGAGTTTTTTTCTACGATTTTCATGACACGCGTTTGTAGGACGGCCCAAGACCTTTGTTTTTTTTTTTATTTGCTATTCGTAGTCTTACTATTCTTCGTATATTGATAGTTTTGTTCGATTCCGATAATGTATTGTGGTTAAAAAAAAATCGTATCTCTTCTCCGAATATGGTATAGAATCATGATGACCTCGGTGACTTCTCTTCACGTACTGTAAAGGTACATCCGGAGGTCTCGTCCTTCGAGCAACGATGTCTTCTCAGGGACAAGAAACACGGAACCAGAAGCACCGAGGTCGCTGTGTGTTTGGCGAAAGGACAACAGAATGAACGCAAACGCTGCTTACACAAATTTTTACACATGCACAGGCTCTTTTTTTTGAAATAACAATAAATATATTTAGAAATGGCAAATAAAAATGTATATGTATACGGACAATTTTTTTAAATTGACATGAGCATCTTTGGGCTCACCTTAGTTTTTTAACAATAAATTATTCAGCACATATGTAAGCGAATAAATACAATTGCGTATACTTCCGAAAATAACATACGTAAATATCAACTCATTGCGCAAAACAAAGTGATATAAGGTCTGTTCTTTGTGATTACTAATGTATACTTGTTGACACTTATTGTGTACACTTAAAAACGAAATAGATACATATTTGAAGTTTGGTGAAAGTGAAGGTAAAAAATTTTAATGCAGTCCAATGTAACGACAAAGAACAGGCTTATTATATTAATTGAATAAGAAGGTGAAGAATTAAATGTTAGGAGAATTAGTATAAAAGGCTACTTCTTTCTTTGTATAGAATGGTGATCTGTGCATATCAATTCTGCATCCACCCGTAGACGATCCACAGAGCGGTGAGTTGCCTTGTGAGAGGTGGAATCCGACTCAGAATGTCAGGTGGGTATACAGTGTCGCAAAGTCCGAAAAAAAGGAACAAAAAATGAAAAAATTTTTGTTAGAATTATTAATCGATTGTGTCTCTCATCTCAGGACTATCTTGCTGTCAGTGATCTCGTTGTTGAATGAGCCCAACACGTATAGTCCAGCCAACGTTGACGCATCCGTAATGTATAGACGTTGGCGTGATTCCAAAGGAAGAGATAAAGAATATGAAAATATCATAAGGTAAGATGTCCTTAGTAATGCCGTTGCGTGACATCATCACGCGATTGCAAGAAACTTTGCGCATTTTCGTTGAAATTGTACCGCTACCGGATCCATAGCGTGCTAAAAACTATGACAACTGTGCGAAACAGATAACTGCGGAAACGAGAATGTCAGTACAACGTAAATATATATATTTTAACGCTAGAGCAACTATATAAACTTATCTAGGAAAATTAATTCTTGTTTTAATTATACACGAAAATGAAAACTGTAAATTGTTTTTTTTTAACAATTATATTAATTTATCTATTATTAAAAGAAGATATTGTTTAGAAATAATAATAATTTAGAAATAACATTTGTATTATAAATAATAATTATTACGTTGGATTTCACTAAAGTCGATTAATTGTTCTCTAAAATTTTAGTATCTATGAATAAAATATTTTTTAGAAAATTCTATATCTCCTAGCAAACCACAAAAAGATATTTAAAAAATCAAGAAATTCTCAAGGAAATTTTAGATATATTTTAAAAATATATTTAATTTTTCATTTGATAGGCAGAAGATTGGTCACAACCAAGGTAGGTATTTTCTCAATATATATCTCGTTTATGTTTTTTTGTTTAGGAAACAAGCTCAAGCTGCCAAGATGGAAGCGGAAAAGGAAGGTATTGTCGTGCCTGTAACTCTGGAGGATTATTGCATAAAGACTCGAGCGAGGCCGGCCGAACAACAACTAGATATGACAGACTTCTACGATGACGAGTACGAGTTGGATGATGATGAGGATGAGCAGTTGAGCGCGACCGATTACGAGGATGGTGATGATAGTGGTAATGGGGAATCGTGATCCATTTCTTAAATGATAATAAAAACCCACGAATCGCTAATTATTATATATCAGTTCTGTATAGATTAATAAATTAACGAGCTTCTAAACCGGACGATCTCTCTGTTTTTCCTTCTGGATATTAAAGTTCAAATAAGTATTGTTTTTTATCGAAAATGAATAAAATACTCTTTAAATTTAAATAAGAATACGGATATGTCTCTCTTAAACCATCGTCAATCATTTACATTTTTTTTTAAACAAATCTATATGTATAGCCTATTCAAACTTTATATATAAATACATTTTTATGATTTCTAAAAGATCTATCATTGAATAAGATTTTCTGTTTAACGGTGGTTTATGAAAGATAATATTCTTTAACTCTCGCACTACCGAAGTATTTGTTAGACAGCGAAAATTATATCATTATGTAATGAAAATTTTTATTTATTATGGCGCGTTTAGAAAATTTAATTATTCACGTTGCATGTATAATATATTGAACATATTAAGCTATATTTGTTATATGTATTACACAAATACGCGATATAAATATTACAACACAAATATTTAATATAATACTTTATAGAAACTCATTATGAAACATGTACAAAATTAATGGAACTAATTGAGAATGATACCAGTTTTCGATGGGCGAGAGTTAATAGAAAGATTGGAATGTTAATAGTTGTATGAAATTATGGAGAATTCCGTGTTTACAAGCTCTTTAACTTAAGCAATATGCTACGGCGCGCGCGCGCGCAAGTATGGATATAAGTACTATGGATAGGAGCACTTTGCTTGTTGTGTTGTGGCTGGCACTTTGATCTTTTAAATAGGAACGGACCAATTGATTTACCTGACAATGACAAACGTTCGATAAAAATAATCATACGTAAGTACTGTAAGTACACGATTGATTTTTTTTTTATATTGGACATCTAGTTTCGCATCTTGTTTAAAGTTGTAAATGGGTACATCAATTGATCCTAAGTATAATATCTATATATAAAATTTGCATTGTTTTGAATAATTATTTATGTTACGATGACACAAAAGAAAAAAAAAACTGTCAGGGGAAGAATTCAATTTAGTGTAAGAGAAAATAAGCTGCCGAAGAAGAAACCTGTTAAAAAATTATCAGTAATAAATTTTGCATCTCACACACTAGGATTCATGTTATACATTGATATCATTAATTATATTTATATATGTATGTGCATCCATATATCGATGTAATCATACTGATATTTTCACCGTATTATTTTATTGAATTATAAAATGAAATTAACAATAATCATGTTTTTATTTCTTCGCGGGTTTGAATGATAAACTCATTCATGGCTTTAAAAATGAATAACTTTTGCTACATTTTAATTTTAATTATAAATTACATTAAATGTCTTGAAAGAATTTATAGTGAAACTTATATGCGCATAATATTACAGCCATCAAAGTTATTTTGGTTTATATAATTTTCTTAAAGATCTCTCTTTTGCTATCATCTTTCATAAGAGGAACTAAAACTTTCTAGATGAAATTGGTTAAATGTAAGCTTACTACTTAAGTGAAAAGTATATTGGATACAAAACTAATCTGATATTGTATCTGCGCTCGTATGACTGAAATTGTAAATAGTAAATACGTGAAACTCAATTTTAATGACACAAAATATATAGATGGTACTCTTTTACTTATTTTTTTATTAGTTATTTCATTGAAAGACCAATATCGGATGTTGAAAGTGTTTAAATGATAAAATGAAAGCAAGAGGACATTTTTAAATCCCAATAGCTAAGCATATACTCTGCGCTTATAGTAGTATCGTAGCTGAAGTGAATATTCCCTAGTTCCTTCGACGTACTGTAAAATCTTTTCTCATTTCATGTTTTTCTTATATAGCTATTTATAATAATAGAAAACATACAAAGTACTGAAAAAAAAACAATAATTTATATACTGCATAATTCTTTCCTTCTCTTTTTTGTACATAAAAGTTTTTCTTCGTACAGATATTAATAAAATTAGCATTAGTACAGATATTAATACTATCACATATGCTTTGTCGATAATTTAGTGAATATGGGTAATAATGTCAGGTAATGTTAATCATTTACTATTAATTACCTTTTTCACATGATGATAGGCTAATGTGAGGAAATATATGTAAATACATTTTATTATGGCAAAAACTGGGCTTTTTGTTGTATCTTCTTAATTACTATTATATTCCGCACATCGGTAAATAATGAGGCGATAAATATAAAAATATGATTTATTCTTCACACAGCTGTACATGCACAGGATAATGAGATTATAAACGTTTCATATTATCTTTTATTTCAATACAAAAAAAAAATCGCGAATTGCTGACCATTAGAATCGAATTGTAGAGGTAGTTGTGAGTGAACGTTTTTATCATAATGTAGATCATCATTTTTTGTTCCGTGCATATAGGACAGAAGGCACATTGAGATTGCAAAACAACTTTGTTCTTGAATAAAAATACACAATTTTTTTTTAATTTGAAACGAAAGTATACTGTAATAAACTCGCTTCATAATGAGTAAATATATCGATTAATTGAATCCTGTGTATACGATATGCAGCTTTCTGATAGAAAATGTTAATAAATACAAGAAAACATGAGAAGAAACAAAACTGAAAACAACATAATATTATCGACGATATGTTGGTGGGACATTCACAAGCTTTATCTTACGGCTAGCATTATGTCTAAAAATTATTTAATAGCTTATTTTGAATGATATTAAATAGAGATTATTGTCATGTACGTTTATGGACGGTTGTTTAACGAGATTGTTGATGAGCCCAACACTGTGAGCAATAATATTGATTTTCTGGCGATCCAAAGAATTGGCAGTGTTCACTGCGGCACTCCTTCACGGTGCCCTGTACAAATGGCAACTTTTAATTAACAGAATTTATAATTTTTCATTTTGAAAGTTACTTGACATACCTTTAAATGGTCACTATTATTCCAAATCTCTGGCCCCGTATTACTTGATGGAGTTTTATCAATAAAAAATGTAGATCTGTGAAAAAAAAGTTAATTTATTCTTCATGATTAGATATAGCGAAGAGAATCTAGATTTTGCAATTATACCTTGAAAGATAAAGCGTATGATTTTTGTTTGTGTTAGTAGGTAATAGTTTGTTAACGCTCGCATGACTATCGCGATCACTGGCAGCGTAAAATTTGGACTTGCCGGCACCGTAATTTAGTTCACTACCTGTGTCATCCACCTGATGATCTTGTAAATATCTGCAACATGATACAACAAATTGATATAATTATGATCCATATTCTTCTGATTTATCGAATAATCAATGTGAAAATACCTTGCATGAGCACACTGAAGATAATTTTGTAGCATTTGATCCACATACTGATGACGTCTACTCTTTATTCTTACACACAACAAGCCTTCTGTCGAAATTCCACCGCTGGTAGAAGGCGGGCTCTTTGGCCTTTTGTTCGTCATAGACCATATTTTTTTACTGACAGATTTACCGATAGAACCGAATTGTTTCGCGACCTCTAACAATTGCTTCGCGGTTTTTGACAAAGAACCATCCGAATCAGAAAGCCTGTCGATATCTTCGGACGTGAAACTTTGATATTCGCAATCTAAATACTGTCGCAACAAAGCCTCCATCTGCATACAAATAACAAAATGATTCTGTTATCAATAATTTAATACTTTGTCAACAATATGCTAAATGTATGCAAAAAGATCTACTTACGGTATCCTGCGTACAAGTTAACAATTCTCGTGAACCATCAACCCAATCCCAATCAGGACCAGGGTCCACGGCAAATAAAACTGGTAACAGTTTGCCTGTGTCTGGATCTACTAATGGTATACTAACTCCTTCACCGCAAGCGCTGCCATAATCATTACAGCCATCTACAGTTACAAGCGGGGAGAAATGAGCAGAATGATATGCCAAGAGTAAGGGTGTTCTGTGACAATGCGAAGGCGGTACTTCCAGAGGTAAATACACTCCACCGAATGGGATCGGTGCTAAAGCTACTCCATCCGCGTCTTTCAACATAGTTTCTGCTATAACTATTATAGGCCTTCTTAAGATATGAGCCAAGGTTAACACGTGTATCTGAAATAGAAAAAGTATAGATTATATATCTAACTAAAATAAAAATTGATATTCAAAGAAAAGATGTTGTAATACTTCTTCAAGACTCTGATAAGAGGTAACAGTCTGATTTCTGATTGTAGGAGATGCCATATCCACTATACTTTGCCATTCTGATAACCATTCCGTTTCCGAGTATGATAATCCAGCCGTTTCATTTAGACTCGTTTGTCTCCACTTCCATCGTCTAATAATTATGGTTATTGGATAAATAGGTATCCTAAACATTTACTCTTTTAAAATTAGTATTTTCTTATTTTATACCTGAAAATTGCGTGTCTGTATTCTCCTTTGGTCAAAGTATTATGCAATGCCTCTCGCAGTGTAAGTAATCTATCATGAAAGCCCCACATTCCCAATGACGCAGCGTGAAGTAGACAATTGCCATCTCCAGATGTAGCTAGTGGCCAAAGAATTCTAGTGCTTCCACTTTTGTACCACCAGTTTAATCGACCTGCAGCTTCTAAAGAATTCAAGCATCCATTCTCTATCAGATCCTTCTCCAAGAATTTACGAAACGAATCTATAAAATATCAATCAAAAGTTTGATAATGTTAATGAAAAATAATTAGGATATATATTGTATTCGAGTAATATAGAAAAATACCTGGATATACAGACAAGTCTGGCAATGAAAATGTGAATTCTGGTGTATCGAGTGTTCCTAAGGCTGCCAATTGTAAACGAGCATAGGAAACAATTGCTGCATTTTCAGTTGCACGGGAGATACCTCTAGCCAGTTTTTTTGTAGCACCCGTAGTGCTGTCCAAGCCATTATCAGGAGGACTCTCGCTCTCCAAGCCACTCTCCAAGCCATCGTACATGGATAAACCAACACTCATAACACAGCTGTCCTGTCAATCAATACAAAAAAATGATCTTATGTTAGAAATGAGTCATCAGTCATTAGTCATTCATCATGTCAGCTTCAAGTAAAGAATAAATTGATCTACTGCACACATAATTGAATTAGACTATTTATTCCAGAACATTCCAATACTATTACACATACATTATAACATTTGTTCTTGCAAGTTATTAGGTCAATTAGATGATTAGATAACCTATAAAATTTCAGATTAATCCAAAAATGTTATCAAAATGTATTTAATAAATTCTGAGCGCACTTCTCAATATTTAACATTTGTCAATTTTTTTTAAAGAGAATAAATAAATAAAAATAGAAATATTTAACTGTTATAATTTTCGACATTAAATTGCACTATCCAAATAATCATTAAATTTTCATAGAAATAAACAAGCCATATTATACAGCCTACTTCTCGAATTAAAAAAATGACAGTTTTTACGATGGGTTACGATTCTAACCGTAAAAAAAAAATGATGCAGCCACGGCGACAAAAACGCACACTCGTGCAAGGTCACAATAGAGATTCGTAACCGGCCGCGATTACCCGCGAATGTCAGCCGAGTAATCGCACGCCGCTATGTACGTACATACATGTATATGTATACATGTATACAGGCGGTCTACAAAAATAGGACAAGGTTTCGCAGCGGCCACCACCTTCGGTAAAAAAAGAAAGAAATACGCAACGCGTGAAAATCGATCGCGACGCACACCTCTTTGGAGATGAAAAATACGACTTTCGCTCTCGTTCAATAGTTGTCTGCGCGTAAACATCTGCGTGAGAGTCTTATTTCTTAAGTCCAAGAGGGGAGAGGAGGAGGAAAGGAAAGGAAAGGAAAGGAAAGGAAAGAGAGAGAGAGAGAGAGAGAGAGGGAGGAAGAGAAAAACGAGGAAGAGCGAGAAAGAAGGAGGAACGATCGAGAATGTGAAGTGCGAACCTTGGGCTGTTATCGAATTAACTCGCGGACACGACGCAGTAGCACGGCTGCCGATTTTCCGGCCGATGTCCCAGTTGACGTTCCGACGTGATCCTTCTCATATTTTGCCCAGGCGATCCCCTATTAGACTCACCGCGATTGGCCGCGATCACTGGCGATGACAGACTGTACGCGCGCGCGGACACGAAGCGCCGCGTGTAAATCCGAATACTCCGAACTCGCGGGATCACAGCGAGTATAAACACGGCGACATAACCTACGGTTTATGATTTTGTCCTGGCGGATTCGCAGGTGCGACGTAGTGGGAGGCTCGGAGAACCGACTGCGCGCTGGAATACCGCGAGCGCGGCGCTCGCACGGTAATTGCACGCACGGTGAAACTTTAAACGGGTCACATGTCTCAACGTCGCGTGACGTGACGGCCAGGCGCCGTGTACGCGTGCGCGTCACGCTAGCGTGCCTCGAGCCTCGAGCGATTCGCGCGAATTTTCTACGCTTCAGTGAAAGGCGGAAAAAAGGCAAAAAAGAGAATAGGTCGCACGTTCGTAGCACGTAGGTCGTAGGATGAAGACTGACGCTCGTATAAATACACGCGATGATGCGTCGATATCGAATTTTTCTTTCTATGTTCGATAGATAAGACACGATGACTCATCCTTTTGTTTGTATTTATATGCTATATTTGGAACGAATTTTTTTCAGACGAGATAATACCAGATAATATTGTAGACCGCTAGTTAGAATCTTATCGTAGTTTACGCGGTTGAAAAAGAGACTGCATTAACGTCCTCTCGACGAGGAATTGTGATTAGAGTGAGAACAGTTAGATGGCACCACATAGTCTAATTTCCAAGGTTGTGCATTTACGCGTAAAATGTAATAATCTATATTTACATAATATATACAATGTGGACTATGTAAATTATGTTTTACGTCATATATGTAAATTATGTTTTATGTCTATGGATCATCGATTATGGATCGCTTTTTATGTATTGTACTAGATTGCACTAAGGTTTCTGTCTCGCTCACAGCATATGATTTTATTTATCAGTATGTACTAATAAACATAGCCAGCGTTTTTAGACAAATTTGAAACGAATTAATGGTGTAACGACATTGTTACTGTAACGTCATAATGAATGTGTTGCGTTCATGCATCACATTATGTATCATTTTATCCTTGTCCTTTATCAAATATTAAAGAAGAGTAAAATGATACATCATGCGTATTATACATGAAATGGAATACACTTGATATGATGCTTCATTATGTAACGTTGTGCTTACAATCCTTCACATAAGCATCAATTTGAAATTTAATTGAGACTATATTTCGTTTTTTTTTTTCATAAAATAAATTCTTTCGTATTTCTTTAAATCTTTACAGGAAGTATCGAATATATTATCGTAGCTGTTCAAATAAGCATGAAAATTATCAATCATCTAAGGTCCAGTTTCACAATTCACAGTTAACTCTTAATCGAGGTTCAACTTGTTTTTCATCTCCATTACAATTCTAGAATTGGAAAGAGATAATGTATAAGTTGAACCTCGGTTAACAGTTAACCAAGAGTTATGAAATTGGGCTAATGATCATTTCCATCAATGTAGATTAAATTTAATCTCGGTTCAATTTACTCCAATTCTAAAGATTAGAAAAAGATGAAGAGTAAGGAGCCCGCACAATAAAAGAAACAGAAAACAGAGAATAGAATTTCAATCTATCAGGAATTATGTATTGTAGAATACAAAATTTTTGATAGGTTGAAATTCTTATTCTCTGTTTTCTGTTCCCTGTTCCTTTTATTGTACGGGATTCCTAAGTTGAATCAAGATTAAAGTTACTCTACGTTGGTGGAAACGGGTATAAATGTTCATATTTTAAACTTAAGACGCTAATGCAGCCCTCTGATTGGTTCATGACTTCTTAAGACCGTACTTAAAATGGTTTTGAATATAAAATTTGATTATGAATACCGGTCTTTGGCTTGGAACACGTAGGACGAACGTTCGCTTAATCATGGGATTTATCGAGTATGAGCTCACAACGAACAGAAATTCTGATTAGGAATGCTGATTATAATGATAGACGATTGCCGGAATGTATCGGTTATTCCGGGTATTCGTGAACGACGCTATTTCACAATCAACATTGCGTCGCGTCATGCTGAATACAGTCAAAACGGATTCAATTCGCAATATGAACAGATTTTGATACTGTAGTTCGTAAGCATGGGATCCATAGTGAAAATTTTTCTCAGAATTTTTCATATAATTTTTCTCTATAATTTTATAACTTTCTCACATTTTTTTATACGAATTGGAACATTTCTCAGAAAATCTACATCTTTTCTCAGAATATATGTTAATCATGAAATATCGTAAGATTTTTTAAGATTTTTTGCAAGTATAATATCTGATGAAATGTTACAAACTCTAAAAAATTTAAAACTACTACTTTTTAAAAATTATGGAATGAGAAATTTCAGAATATTTCAGAATCACTTGTATGAGAAGTACTGAGAGAAGATGTAAACTTTTCGAATATTTCTGAGTATTTCTGAAAAATGTTCCAATTTGTATAAAAATTATGAGAAAATTTTTCACCAGGGACGCAATGATTCCTTCGAAGAGATTGAGGCTCAGGATGTTTTCCAATAATGTACACAGGTGACACAAAGTGTTTCAACTATGACACAGTATTATACTGCTCGACACTGTAAAAAGCTAAGTACGAGCATGTAAATTAAATATGTCAATGTTACCAACTTTTCAAAAAGTTATTTGATAGCTGTACTTATTTTGCAATGATGAAACCTTCGCCAATTCTGAAAAAAATTATAACTTAAGTTTAAATAAAAATCATAAATCTATTATTGATACGCTAAACATAATTATAAGAATAAGAATGGAAGACTACAATGCATTCTGTTACACTATAAAACTAAACTGCGTTCCAACAAGTACTTTACACAATGGAACACAATGTAACGTCTCTGTGTCCTAGCTAGAAACAGCCTCGACAATATATCGTCGATGTATAATACTTTCCAACGTAATATGACGCGACATTATGCGACGTCGCACTTCAATCTGTCACGTACGCGTCAATTTGAAATTTCAAAATTATTTCGCTCCTTTTCGCGTCTCCCGCGAATAAATTCTTCTTTAATATTTCTTTAATATTTATAGGAAGCATCGAGAAATTATCGCTGTCTAAAATGCGCGTAAAAAGCACCGACGATTAAATGCGATCATTTAATCGTCCGTCTTTCAAACTGTCTCAGTTTGAACGGTACGCGCCTGCGCGGCAGCCGGTCGCCATGACACTCGCACAGTGCCTTTCGTACGAAATACGTAGAGCAAACGCTCCTCAGTTAATCGCTGCATTTGTCGGTATTTGTCGGTTGTAAGAGTTTGCAACGAACGGAAATTCTTGCTTGAGAGCGTTGATTAAAGTGACAGATGATCGCCGGAACGTATCGGTTACCGCGAGTATTCGCGATCGACATCATTTCACAGTTTACATTGCGTCGTGGGTGAGTCGAAACGGGAACAATTACAGATGAGAACAGATTCCGACGTCGTAGTTCATAGGACATGGAACAGTGATTTTTACGATTCCATCGAAGAGATCGACACTCGATTAGTGTACTTTCTAATGTGATATGACGCGTCTAGATACGTTATTACGTGACGTTACGTTTCATTCCTTCACGTACGCGCCGATTTGAACTTCGATTGGGACTATTTCGCTTCTTTTTGCGTCTTTCGCGAAATAAATTCTTCCGTATATTTTTTTCAATCTCTAAAGAAAATTTCGAGTACATTATTGTAGTTGTCTAAAAAGGCGTAAAAAGCGCTGAATTATCGTCGCGATCATCTAATCGTCCGTATTTCAACTGTTTCAGTTCAAACAGGTAACTGGCACGGCGTCGACGTAATACGGCACGCGCATGCGCAGACAACGCCGGCCGCCATGACACTCGTACAGCGCCTTTGATATGGAACCACGTGGAGCGAACGAGCCTTGGTTCATCGTGGCTTTTATCGAGTAAGATCTCACGACAGGTGAATATTCTCGTCGAGAGTGTTGACTGAAGTGACAAGTGATCGTCAGAAAATGTCGGCTATCGCGGATATTTGTAATCGACGTTGTTTCTTAGTGGATATTAAGTCGTAGTGAGTAGAGTCGAATGTTACAGTGCTATTAAGTGCATATTCCGATGGAAATGTCATGGGAAAATGATCCTTACGATTTCTCCGAAGGGATCAATGCTCGATTAGCGAACTTTAATTCATTAGATCTAAACGTCGTAATTATATCTAGTCTCTCTGTTGCTCGGAATAAATAATTCGTCATTACATGCCATACATTTATGAAATATTGGATACGGTATAATATTGTATTGAAAAACGATAGATGATGAGTGTATAGATACGTTGCATTAACTCCGTGTGATCGTAGTATTTTAATGGATATGATATATCTCATTGATAATGCAATGATAGTAATTGTAGCTGCTGTAATTGTAGCTGCTGTAATGTATTTGTAATACATTATAAATTTTTTAATGATACTGTAGTTATAAAAATTAATTGCTTTATCTCACAATTAAATATTACAATTCTATTGTAGAAATGAAATTGAACTTGAAGAATAACTTAAAAAAATATTAAGCTATCGTTGTATAGACATGGGCAAGCGCGGATTTTGATATTTCGATAATTTTAATGTAGCTTAAAAAATTTGCAGATTTCTTATAACAATAAAGTCTTAAACGTGTATAAAGAACTGCATCTAAAGAAAAGTTCGCCATCGGGCACATGTGACAATAAATAGCAAGGACAATTATGTGCGCAAAGTAATTAGAATCGCAGGACAAAGAACGCATTTTGCAAAATCGTGGCATGGCGGATTCGTGGCGTAAATTCGCGTTTCTCATGTTTTTTCGGTAGTGAAATGTAATGTTTAGAAGTTTGTTAGGTCATCGAATAATTAAGTGCTTGTTTCGAAAATCGTTTTCTCAATGTGAAGCAGCGGAGCTCTTCTAAGGAATTTTCAACGAGTGGAGCAACCGGTGGAGCAAATTACAATACCCTAGGTGGTGAGAAAAAATATTGATTTATTATTTGAATATGTATTTAATTGTGAACATTATTATATGTACAATTGCAATTATTTTTCTCCAATATTTATAAAAAAAGAATGGTTATGTATATTTTGATTATGTATTTTATTTTAATATATATGTTTAGGTCAAATATTTATTGTGACAATAATGGGTCAATAAAGACCGAACTTAAATAAATATTAAAAATTAATTTGCAAAATTTGTTATTTATATACATGATATTTTCAATCTATTTTCTTTGAGAAATATCTGGAGTCTCTAATTTTTAATTATTTTTAGGAAAGTTGTGCGATGAAAATTTGATAAACATGCAGACAGAGAGAAATATTGGGGTGGAATAAAATAATCGTTATGTTGTATATTTTATTAATTATTTAATGAAATAATTAAATATTTGAATAATTATTCATTCAGTTTATCGTGTGTGAATAATTAACCAAATATTATTATTAATTGCGTTTTTTAATTAAATTGAAATAATTCAATAATTTGTTAGCGTATATAAAATGCGATAACATTCATAATAATTATAATGCATTAATTTTTTCCAGATATAGTTGAAGGCGTATTTAGCTAGATTACAATGACCAGTGAGTAAACTCATTTATTACACTTACATTTTACAATATTGATATCATTTGTTATTTTCTAATATTTATTTTATTATCTTTTGGACAATTGAGGATTGTGCTTTGACAATTGTGTCTTTATTTGCGATCTACATTTCTAAGAATAAATAAAATCAAAATTTCTTTCTATTTTATCAAAAAAATTTTTCAAATTTGTTTTTAATAATAGTGTTATATATGTATTGAATTACGAAGTTGTAAAATATAGGCAATTTAGATTATATAAACATATAAAAAATAAAATTCATACAGATGTAGATTATAAAGAATTGTATTTATAGAAATATTGAAAATATAATTATTTATTATAACTTCAACGTATCTACAATAAATATCCTTTAATTATTTTTATTTAGTAAATTCATTACATTAATTGCGCTCAATGTTTTTGTAAATTAATGGAATGCCAAAGTACTGTTTTCGGATACTTTGTACGACGATGTAGCAAAAAAAACTACGATTATTGATACAATTGCTTATACAGCAATTGGTATAATCAGCTCGCTTTTATGGTACGCGTTTCGCCAAACAGTTCCCTTCTTTCGTCAGGTATCATAAAGTTCGAAGGCCTTTTAAACGTGACACGCTTCATGAAAGGAAATCATCTTGTATAGCGTTGTAAAAGATATTTCATTATACCTTTTTCTTAGTGCAGTTTCGTTATATAACTTTTGTAATTACATAAACATTTTTCAAATTTATTTTATCTTAACGCGCGCGTTCGAGAAAATTAGTGAAATTTTAATTAGCTATTAGCTTTAGCTTTAATTTTGATGATAACTGACGATTAACAAGAAATTGTTTAAAATGTGATAATAGCAGTTATAAATCGTAGAAAAAAATACGCTCAATTTTTAATGCTGTAATTTTTTCTATACACGCTAGAATTCATTAATATTAGAAGGATAATAGTTATTTTTAATATTGAACGATATATTTTTTATTACTATACAATAATTATCAGTTATTTGTATGAATAAATATAGAGTCACTTATAAACCAGTTAAGTTTCGCTTATAGCCAAAGAATATTTCGCTTATCTGAAGCTTATCACTATTTAAATGATCTAGAAATATTTTATGATAGTCATTTAATGAGTAATGCAGTTTACATCATTTAATGACATCATTTCGAGACAACGGATATTTAACATTTTTAAATGCTAGTTCCAACTCATTTTCTTTAATATTAATCGTTTAACGTGAGATAATGTTAACAAATTAATGATTCGAGACTGTTCAATATGGATAGAATGATAAGCGACACAGTTAGGAAAAAGTGGCACTCCGTAATCGGAAGATGACCGATTGTTGATTTACTTGGTCGATTTGGAAATACACATTTACGAGCCACTGTGGGATGAAGTGGGTGAGAGGGATAGCGAGACAAGGGAGAAGATATCTTGGAATGATAATGATAATGGTAATGATAATGGTACCGGTGCAGAATGTCGGAAACGCGGATTATACGAGCATTCTTTTCTTGTTCAATACTTTCTTCAACGTCATCTTCATTGAGTCTGTTTACAGTTAAGAACACGACGCGATGCCAAGATGAAATTAAATGTCCTGACTTTGGTCTCTCACGGTCGTTGACATTTAACATTTAAAATCGGCGACCCATCACCATTAATTGACACTCGATTTCGCAATTGATTGTCGCATGTTGATCAATCAACAATGGTATCAATATTTTTCACCGCTCACTTATTCATGCTTCTGCATATAATAATTTGAATATCGTTTTTTTAATCCTTTTAGCATAAAGTACAAAAAATTATTAAAATTAGAAAATTATTAACACGCACATATTAGAGAAGAGAGAAGAAAAAATTATTTCTATCAAAATAGACATAAAAGAAAACTTTTTTAATTTATATAAAAGATCTGTTTATAACTTCTTGATCTATATTTTTCATTATTTATTTTCCAATATTTATTTGCAATATGTAAATTGAGATACAAAATCCATTTGTGGGTTACTATTTTCTATTTACAGATCATACTTATGATGATAAAAAAATGCTAAGTATTATAGTTTGTAATACTATGAATAAATACTTCCATAATATATTTGTATTAAGTTTATTATCTACATTTTTCTTACAAGATTTTGAAAAGTTTCTTGAAAAATAGAATTATTAAAATATTTTGCACTAAAAAAAGCTGAAAGGATTAACGATGATTTTAAACATGAATATGAATTTGAGCTAAATATATTCGATGTTTGATCGCACATGTTAATGAAGACTTATTAGAAGCTTCTGCTTCATTAGAGCATTTGTGAGAAACATGAGGACCTTCTCTCTCACGTAGCATCTTCTTATTTAACAATGTACACATACATGAATTCTTTCTTTCATAATATGCAAGGAACGGTTGTTTACTTTGAATATAAGACACTCGATATGCAGGCTCCTCTTACTGATTTAAAAACGAAAATGAATAGTATCAGATTTTACAACATATTTTCGTTTTTTTGTATTTTACTTCTATTGGTTTTAAGTATAATAGTTTTAAGTATAATAGAATTGAAAATAGAGTTAAAAATATAATAGAATATATATACAGTGAGAGTAAAAAGTATTTGTACAAGGAAATTTGTTATAAAAAAAGTCTTATTTGTAGAAAATAAACATTAATTAGCAATTTTATACAATGAATATATTCTAATATAAACAAATCAGCTTAGCTTGTATTTCTGATTTTAGAAATTAAATGTCTCGTTTTTACGAATACTTTTTGAGCATTCAAACAATACAATTTTTAATTTTCGCTTATTTTTCGAATGATATATTTTGTACAATTATTGTAATACACATCATTTTGGTATATAATTTTAAGAAACATATCGTCTATTTTATTCTTTATGAATAAATTGTTAATCATTCAACAAGAAATGATCGTTAATTAAATGAATCGATGTCAAATTGATATTAAAATCATCGAATTTATATTGATTTCGACATCAATTCGATAACTCATTTCTCACTGGATAATATTTTTTAAAAATACAGTTTTTTTTTTAAATATTCTTTGTACGAATACTTTTTGTACTCACTGTATGTATATTCTCTTATATGAAGTTTATTCAATTCATTGTAATATTGAATAAACAAATATATATATTGTATATTTCAATCTTTTATTACAATTTTGCATTTCTGCATTTTAAGCGGTGCTCCAAATTTTCCTTATATTTTTCGAACAATGATTTCAATGCAGAAAAATGAAAACATTCATTATTACATGTGCCACAATGTGAATATTAATATTCTGTCGAAATATAGAATCTAAAGCTACTATTTTTCGTAATTAATTTTAATCAATAGAGTTACATGATTATTACACATTATTTTTATCATCATTTAAATGAAATTTCCTTGTACTGCCATTCTTGATGATTTTCGTTACTAATATTCCTCACTCACGAAGAGATTTACCTTCATGCTACAACCATTCGTAACACGTGCATAATACCATCGTGCGATTCTCGGAAAGTATCAAATCTCAAAGCTCGTACGTGCGCGGTAAATGGCTATATTACGGCATTTTTCAAGGGTTCTTCACGCGTGGATGTACGTTGGAAAATGGTGCTACGAAGAATTCTCATTGAGATAACGATACGACGGAGTCGTCGTATAACAGGGATGTTGGTGCTTGTGGGACTCGTTTGTTATGAAAGGAGGGGGAGAGGGAGAGAGAGAGAATTTTTTTTCTTTCCGCTCGTCGCAAGGCGCTCGCTCCAGCTGTGTGTTACGCACAATGCGTAGCGCGTAGCGAGCACGCGCCGATCGAAATTTAACGTTTGCCGTGGAGTACGGTTCGGTCAGTTTCCACAAGCGGCGTCGTCGTCGGGATTGCCCGAGTCGCGCGCGCGGGCGATCAGTCCGATCAGTCGGGAGCGTGAGTTCAGTCTGTGGAGACGTATCGTTCGTCGTTCGCTGTTCGCCGTTCGCTCGCCGTCACCGGTCCGCATCGTCCCGTTCATCATCCGCGTCATTCGGTATACGTCAAAACGCCACGCCGCGATTCGTTCGAGGTAGATCGAGGTGTCGTCCGTTGTCGCTCGTGATTAAGTGTCTGCGGATCAGTGTGTGTCGTGTACCACCAACCTGATTAAGTGTCACCGGACTAACGGAGTGCTTCGCTCCACGAGGGAGGGATCGGAGTAATCGGAGCGAACCGGAGAAGACCTTCTCAACCCCCAAGCTGTCCCGAGACGCGCACGATTTTCCCCGGCTGTGGTGAGTAGCGAACGTTTGATCTCTTGTGTTTTTTGCCGTGATATCGTGAAAACGGAGCGAACACCTTTCACAGCTGTCATGCACTTCAGCGAGAACGACTGTCGAGTGCCGACCTCCGCGCACGATGCGCGATGGCGCGACGAAATTGATTTCGAGCGCACGCACTGCAGGCGATCCTTGATGCACTCTTTCGAGTGCTCGGCAATAATATAGAGTTATGTTCAAAGGAAATGTCTGCTTGACAAGAAATTTGTAAAAGCATTGCGATCGAATCGTCGCTTTGGCTTGTCTCTTTAATCTATAGTTTCATAAACATAAAACTTAGAAAAAGTTCAAAATCGAAGATTGCCTGTAGTTGCTTGCAGTCGAATCCTTTTTAATACCTGCGTACTTCTATGTGCTTGTGTTTGGCGACACAATTAGACAGATATATGCAGAATGATATTGTATAAAATAATAAAATTAAATAATGATTAAAATATAGTAGAATAATAGAATTAAATCCACACACAATATAAATTCAGCGTTAATCTTGATACGCGTTATATATTTTAGACCTAAAACATTCCTTTTATTGCACCATTTATCCGACGTCTAGTATCGTAATTCAGATCGGGGATTAAACGTGGAATGTTGTTAGAATCAGAGCGTTCTGATCTGCTATTTATTTCGATGAAACCGAGATTTATCACTTTGAAAATCGCAACGCCATAGTCCGGCGTAGGTCTCGCTCGGCAGGGTAACTCTTCGCCGCCACTTACATTGTAAAATGTGAATTTCTTTGCGAAGCGTGGCCGCGTTTTCTAGAAAGGCTCAATACACACGTGCAATTTCTTCCCTGGACGCGAGTTCGACAACAGGTTTTCGCACGTAAGCATCCGCATACGCTTACGTAACGCGCGTCGAAGGTTGTTCGATTGCACGAAGTGACTCTCGGGGGAGCGTCCTTACACTTGCTGACAATAATTCGCCAGGTTTACGTATTTAAATCCAGAACTTCTTTAATCACTCGCATATTTGAAGGAAAGGCAGTCCTTCTTTTAAAAAGCTTCTAATTTTTTTCCACGTATGATTAGATTTACGTATATAAATAGGTATCATATTTTTTACATTAAATAAAAAAATATCTCAAATAAATAGGCACTATATTTTTTATGACTCTTCGTATGCGATAATAAGGATAAAATTATGATTAGTATTACACATGAGACTTTGTAAAATTAGGATAAAGTATAACCATTGATTGCAATCCGCATCACACGATATGTAATACATTATGACACAATCGTCTTTGGCGGGCACAAATGTTGACAAATGTGAGCAATTTGCCGTCGTTTGCAGAAACGTCGCAAGCGTCGACGTAAATAATCAATAATGGCTCTTGCTTCAACAAATACGCATAATACTGTTTCTTTATACTGTCGCGTTCTGAGTGAATGTGATTTTTTTTCGAGATGTTTTACAATCGTGACACTTATTCTTCACGACATTCTAATTGGCGCCTTAGAGAAAAATGTAATTCACGCCATTTAGTTTCCATGTTTTCCATGCGAGAACGGATGTAACGTAATCGTATACCGCAGGACTTTATTATCTATGCGTGCAAGGACGCATGTTCCTCTATTGTTTCGTGGTCGATGTAAATAGAATTGAGAGTCCAAATAAGTTTCCTTGTCATTTCTATCGTATCCTGCATTAGAATTGCATTTTTTCTACATTTTTCGACGCCACGAATAAATAAGATTTCGATCTCGTATCTCTCTTTTACGGAGATACAGATCATTGTATAAAGAATGATTAACTCGTGTGCATGTGCATTTCTGAGTCCATTGTTTTTACAGGGAAAAGATAATAAAAAGAATCCGGGTCATTGGGAAAAGGTAAAAGTAAACTTGCGATATTGCTATTTATTTTTTTATATTTAGGCTGAATTTATTTATATTATATTTAGGCTGAGTTTATTTATTGCAACTGAAATTATATTTTATTCATTTTTCATATTTTTAAAATAATATTAAAATTGATTAGCAAGAAATAAAATCGAACGGTTATTAATTGAATTTTAATTACTTGTCAAAATTTTAATATGATTGCTTCTCTTTCCAAATTCTCAAAATTATGTATATGTAGAGAATTTTCTCTTACAGAATTTACTTTAAAAATTATGGTAATCGTAGGACAACACGGTATTTCGAAGAATTGTATGTGATTCTTTTTATTTATTGACAATTCTCACAGTAAAGTACAAATTATATTTCATTAATTTTACCAACAAATATAGTAAAATTTCAGTAATTATGTGTATTATTAATGTGTTTAAATAGAATAGATATCAAGTAATGATACGTATATAAAGTATATATAAATTTATATGAATTTTACAATACATCACGAGATATTTTCAATCTGATTTAGTCGCTCATAATAATTTTATCATACAATATGGTAATTGACTGTACTACTTGACATCTATTCTATTGTATTTGAAACAATAAAGAATCATAAACTGCATGATATATTTTAAAATTATTGAAATTTTATTTCATGTTTAAAATTAATCAAATTTAAATATATTTTACATTTTATTGTGATAAATATTAATAAATCAAAAAGAATCAAATAAATTCTTTGAAATATGTTGTTTTATTGATTTGATTACCATAATTTTTAGGGTAAATTTAACAGAAAATTATCTCCAAGTATTATATTACTGCAGAGTTTATTGCGTATTTACGAAATACGTACAATACGCATTGTACTCGCATATGACAGGTATATGCCATTTAAATACATCGTGAGATAAGATCGCTGATAATATACGTGCATGACTGTGTGACCCATTGTCATCATATTATATTAGGACGACATTGAGCAAACGTCTATGAATCATGCTGTTTCCGACAATTATATCTGCTGATAGTAGGTTATGTTATAATTTTATTCGTCATATCCGACTTTTTATAGTGTTATCTTGTGCTATTAATTTGTAGAAATATTAGAATCTTCCATGCAATTATAATATAATTTTATAATCTACTTTTTATTAATCATTTTTATAATTATTTATAATTACAGATATTTTACTGCCATTTTATTGACTTTAAAAATATATATCGCAAGAAATCTGTCGTAATCATAAAGATACTATTAAATATTATTGCGGAAACTTAATTTAACTCTTATTGCTTGTGAATATTTCCTTCGCGATATGGTATCTTTGGTAACAGCATGATAAAAATTAATCGCGGTTGCACAAGTTTGCATTGTAAAGAAATTTGTTACTCACAACGCGTACGGGAATCAGATCTATTTATAATGGTATCAATTCATAATTGACGTTTACACAAAAAAGTACGAAGAAACATGAAACACATATATTTGAATGTCT
The DNA here is from genome assembly GCF_000204515.1 of Acromyrmex echinatior. Next base: position 899,457 of record NW_011627020.1, read on the forward strand.
CAGTTGCGAAATTGAGTGTATAATACTTGTACGTTGTATTGTTTGTTTGGTCCGTTATACTGTTCGGACGTGATTTATTATCGCAAATACGCAAAAACAAACGCACGTATTTCCTTCCCGTTTAAATAATCGGGAATGCAAAGCCTCGGTGAGTTTTTTGCCGTGTATCACGAAGTCTTTCATCAAACATTTTAACGGGACAGGTTCATGATGTTCAATGAAAGCGTATTTCTTAGAGTTGCCGCTGATTACGTAACGAGTTCGTCATTACCTTTTTTTTGTCTTTGAATTTCATCAAAACATTTTTTCTCCGATAATTACATGCTTTCATCGTGCACTTACAAGTAAATATTTATACACAACAAAATTTTTTCAAGTCGCACGCGCTAAATTAATTGAATTTTGGTTTCTTTTCCTCGTATGTAGAATTCTTTGACTACGTTATGAGTTCTATTATTATTAGAAAATAATTACTTTTTTTCAATCTCTCGAATATATTAATGTAGATGTAAAAGAGCATTGTATAAAATACTTTTGAATATTTCTAATTAGCATATATTAAAGTATATATTAATAATACAAACTAATATTCGTAATTGAGAATTCGAAGTTGTAAAGTTGTATAGAAACGAATTGTTGGAAAATCTTGACAGACAAATTGATTATCTCGACATGTTTGAACGTGTTTTGGAGAATTGCAACTTTATTAATTCTGCGGTTATAAACGCATAAACCTCAAGATTTTCACATCACAGCTTGTATAAATATGCAAATAAAGGATTGTCCGCGGTAGATTGACTTCTTGGTGATCGATGCATCGTGGCAACGTGTGTTATCACCGGTGGGATTTAAATCTTTAATCGTGCACGGTTAACGCCCGACAACGGTTGCAGCGTTTGCATGCCACAAACTTATTACGCTACACTCGAAACGATGTGTCGTTGCCACTTTACGTTACGTAAAACCTATCGCTATCGATACCGCTACGCGCTGCACGCTTTCGACGCTATTCAATTATCCTTGCCGCATTCTGCTAGAGAAATTCGTTTGCTACGCCCCTTCGTCTCGCGTCTGCTATACGCTTTCCTCGGGTCCCAAAATCAATATAGGCGTCGCCGACGCCGCCGATGCCGCCGACGCTGCCGCCACCGCCGCCACGACGACGCGACCGACGCCGTTCTGATCAGGGTTCCATCATCCTTTCCGCTGAATTTCTCGTAACGAGAGATAAGAACTTCCGCTAAGTCTCTAACGAAATCGGGCGAATCGCGCCGTCGATTTTTTTAAAATTGCCGACCATAATTAATCGTCGCGATGTACTTAAACTTCTATAAATTTTATATTTTAACTGGAAATCGAAATTGATCTCTATAGAAAGAGAGCGAGAATTTAAATTATTTTTGTTTATGTATTAAAAATTGAATAATATATTTTGTCTCACGTCTCTATATATGTATTATTATTTTGATGAGAATATAGTTGAGTTGTTGTGAATATTAAAACGTCAGTCGTAAGCTGGGGAGATCCAGAGATAAATCATGGAACAATCTCATATTAATAGTCGCGTGCCCATCGATCCCGCCTTTGTTATCCTTCGGGGGTTGACTCTCTGAAGCCTTGTGCGTATTTGAAAGATGTAAAAGTCGATAGTGACCGACCCCGGAGAAGCCTATTGCATTCAATAGCCTATCCTTCTCGCGTTTGTAGATTCTATCTGGTATTCGCGATATGTTCGTACAGCTAAGCGAGCTTGTCGCACATCCCACTCGATATATGATTGCCGTCTTCACTACTCCGCTAAAATTAATTGGTCGAGCAATAACGATTGAGAATTCAAATTTATCATACTTTATTCGAACGAGAAGTTTCTGCATTCTCACATTGTTATTTTATTTTTATTGTGATTTGGCATATTAATCGATCTACAATCCTATCTTTAAATTTACCGCGCCATTATCAATATCTCGTGGGCGCGCGTAACGATCATATAAATATCGAATGACGACTTTATTTCTTATTTCTCTATTCTTATACTATCGTACTTCATTGATTTATATCAAAAGCTTTGTCGGAATCAGAAGTTTATTGCTGCAGCTTTAAATGTAGCGAATCGTAAATTTTGCGCAATTTCGGGCCGTGACGATTTATAATCATGTCTTTCCTGAGAAACTCGACTAAAAAGTCTTGTGTGATTCGATTTAATAAATGAATCTTAAATATTTGCAATCGAGCTTCTGTTGAAGAATTTTTTTGAGAGTTTTCATATAATTTTGTTTAATTTTTTGACATTCAATTTTATATTTGTAATCACAATTTATTTGAAGAACTACTTTTTTAGACGAAGTTTCTTAAAATTCTATTTCTTACAATTTGATAAGATTTTTGATTGTATATGTATTATTTTAATATCTACCTTTGGATCATTCGTATTCTTTCGCATTTCTTTTCTTTGAAATACTAAGAGCACCTGGTCAAATATCGGTCTCTTTTCTATTCCTAAAAAAAGCATCTAGAGAACAGAAGTTTTATGCGTTGCCGGCCTCAATTCGTGCTTATATTGACATAAACTCCGAAGTTCACCTCTGGGTCACAAATGGCTCAACATGTATACAGAGTATACATTTTTTGTAACTATAATAAAAAAATTTTTATTTTTTCTTTATTTTCAACTAATTCTTCTTGTATTACTGGAATATTTCGCGAATTATTAAAAAAAGAAAGAATTTAATCTTAGAACAATATATTAGCTCTTAATAAACACGATTTTTGGCACCTTTGTGCTAAATATTGTCAGTAATATTATATATTATATTAAATGTAACGTTATGAAAAACATTTTCCTAATAAATTATAAGGTTTTTAACACAATAGCAATAATAAAATGCATTGTTTAAAATGTAAATGCAATATATCTTTCGATTTATAGCTATTCACGCATATTAAAAAACATCATTTTCAGGTTATTCAATAACTAAATTTTTTGGACAGCCACTTGAATTATTTTTTTTCTTGTAGTTTGGAATGTCAATTTTAAGATATTGAAGAACCATATTTTTCCTTTAAATATTTTTATTTTAGAGTTTTATATTTTTGTATGAAACAGTGCATTTTTCTCATTTCATTAACTATATTTAGTTATCTACAATTTATCTACAATTTGTTATGAATATATAACTGTACAAATACTTTCTAAAGATGTCAAAATATATGTAAAAATCATTTAATAATTTATATATACTCGTAAAAGTGATGAAAATTAATACACGATACGAATGACCGAACGTGTATAATAAGGATGCCAAAAACTAAGGCGTGTACTAAGAGTTAATAATGTCCGAAGTGATTTGAGAAAAGAAATCCTTAAACAGCGCAAAACAAAATACAAAACGTATTACTAGTTCATTGATTTACTTGAAATACATGAAACATAAAATATGTATAATCGACCGATTAAAAAAAATTTTTATTAAAAATAAGTTAATTAAATAATATTACGTGCAACAATTATATCGTTTAAACTGCAACATGTTTGAATTAAAATTGAAATAACAGTATCGCTGTTAAGCTTCCACCATGCTTCCACCATTTTATATAGAATTAGTTATTATTTTAGGCAATGCTAACGAGTTCGTAAAACAAAACGTAAAACCGCTACAGTTCATTGAAATTTACATGAAATACGCGGAATATATCCAGTGTACAGTTACCTTATAATGTGTATATTTCCTGGAATTGACTAGCACGCGGCGCCGGCCGGTGTTCGACCTTCGTTTTTGCTTCGTCCCGCGCGCTACTGTTTACGCGCGGTCACATTGTTATCATTCGTGCGGCAAGACTCAAAGCGGCAGGTAGTAGCTCGAGCTATTCCATGTGTCATATAATATTACTTCTCGGGACGCTAAACGATCGAGTCGAAGACCACGAGACACTAAACGCGATCATTTCTTACAATTGATTAGTGACTGTGAGATCGCACAAGTGATTAGTTGATTATCTCCTACGATTTATGATCCATAAGCGTAGTAAAAACGACGATTACTTATCGAGAGTAGATATTTCGCGTTATTCTTTTGACAGAGATAATTTATCCCTTTTTTTCTATCTCTTTATCTCAAATAAAGGAGTGAAGTCTATGTCATGTATGAGCCATATAATGTGACAAAGATCGGAAGCGTTGTAAAGCGAATAATTGTCGTCAGGTGATAATTAATATGCGCGCGATCGTAATTAACCATGTTTTGTGAGTGAATGTCGTGCGAATGACGTGAAGAAACGACAACAGCGGAACAAGAGAGAACGAGGAAGCCTGAAAGACGTCAGCTAAGCTATTGTAGGATGAACAATACGATTATTTATTTGTGCTTGTTTTTAGCGATGGAGGCTAAATTAATAAGAGTTAATTTTTCTTGCGGAAGAAACAGAAAAAAAATTGATATCGATCCATGGTAGAATAATAGTACTTTAAATGACAAACATCGGCATTTGGAACATGATAATTGTGCCGTCTAATCGTTGCTTAAGTTAATTAACGGTGATGTGATCATCAAGGTCTCGGTAGATTGCCATTGTTGCATCATAGTTTTCGAGATTAATAATACAAATAATATTCCTTTCAAATGATATAGCATTCGAAGTTGCAATAAAATAAAAATTTTTGTTGTCTTTTTTCAGTTTGATACTTCAACAACATTATTAAATTTGCAATTTCTCTGTTTCACAATACATTTTTTTAAATAAAGTAACAATTGATCGAAAAAGTTGGAAAGTATTGAAATTAAATATATTTTAAGGAAATAAAATGTTAGCAATATTAATAATCTTCATTAGAATTATCGAAAAATTTCTAACTTCATTAATATAGATTAACTGTTTATATTTCTTAATATTATTATAATACAGCTAAAAAGTAATCGCTCTTTTTCATTTTATGAATATGAAAATATATTGCCGATATTTTCCAATGTCATTACATTATCATTTCTTTTTTTTTTTCAAACATTGTTTCAAATAAGTCGCGAGACGTATAGCGGTATTAACAGTTCGCTTGGAATTCGCGTAATACCATCGCACTCGGTATGCACGAGTTTACGTTAGAAAAAGGTGCACTGCACGGAGAGCCAGTCCGAAAGTAATGTCGTAAACGCACGGAGTGGTCAAAATACGTTCTTGCCATTTTGGATGCGTTGTCGAGTCCGCGCGGTGCATCCGCCGCGCCGCAATGCACCTCTGCAGTTCTCGGGACAAAAACTTCGTGCAGGACAATAACCCTGAATAAATCACTGCCCCCGATAGCCATTCGGCGCGGGTCCTCCACCGGCTGTTTATGTCGGTGCTGCTGTCTAAACAAGATCAAAACGACCGCCGCCATCGTCTCATTCGGCCGTCGTCAGGAATTCATCGCTCGGGGCGACGCCCTCCCCGATTATTGAAAATTTCAAAGGCGATCCAATTGTGTCCCGGTCGACCAAATAACACGACTCGCAGCTACTAACAGTCGGGCGAGACCCGACGCCTAATTGCACCTGACGGGAAGGAAATTACGCTGGGAGGGAATAATTTTCTCTGGTTCTCTTCTGCTATATGATTTATATTTTATATATATATTACATATAATAATAATATATAGAATACAATAAAATACATTAATTTTTGTTATACATAATGGAAGATAGTAAATATAAATGTACTTTATGATTACTGTCTTACGAAAGTTCAAATATTGAAATTTGTACAAATTATGAAATTTTTTATTTTTTTTTGCATTACTTTGCCAGTATAAAATATTCTTATTAATGTAAAAGTGACATTTATCTTATTCAAAGCAGCTTGTAACAATTAATATTCTGGTATTCGGTTGAAGCCCACTGATTTACCGTCGTTGAACGCAACGGGCAATTTTCCCACCGTACCACAGATTTAGAATGCCGTTTAAATGTAAATCTCTGGGTAATCTCACGCACTTAATACAACAGTATTGGGAGTCTGCCGCCACAGTGAAACCTGGGCTTTATAGCTAATATTGCGAGACGTGTAGCTACTGCAAACGGCAGTTTAAAGAAGTTAAGCCGCGGTTGTTCTGAATTTCCGCGAATTTACCGGAAATTAGATTTTTCAAGCTTCATATCGTTTACACATATTTGTATTTCATAATTCTACAATTCTATAATAATTTTTTTGTATTTAATAACGTGCTTTAGAAAAAGAAAAATAATATTTTTTTCTACAAAGAAAAAAAAATGAAAAGTATAACTAAATTAAGATAATACTTTTAATCAAATTAACTTGTGTTTCCATTGTTATTCGAAAAACTTAATACTATTGTATAATGGCTGCAAAATAATCGCGCAAAAATGAATTTTCTTGCATTCACGAACGTTGCCATGAGTACAAGGGTTTGCAATATTGCCCGTAATTGGAATATATTAATTTTTGTCGGTCATTTAAAGCACGCCATGCATTTATGGGCACTATTGAGATCTCTTATGTGGGTGGGACCGGTTTTAAGCTGCTTTCACACGTGTATCGGCGGTCATTGCTGTCGCACTAGAGCGGAATTAGTTCGTTCTAGTCGACCTGGTTGAAAAAAATGGACGATGCATACTGGCATGTAAAGCGTGCAAAGCGTGTATTTCTACTTTGCGTAAGCGATTTACAATCTTGATATAAGCTAGAAGAACCGCATAAGTAGTATTTACAAAATTCAACCGTATAATTTTCAAGATTATATTTATATATGCATATAATCTATACGTTTTATATAGAGATAGTGTTGTACAAATTTATTGTTTTCTTATTATAACTTAATTAATGCTCATTAAAAAACAAATAATTTGAAATGATTAGTTAAATGTTTTGAAAATTTATTATATAATTTTGACAGATATAGAGTTTTATAAAAACATACAGAATTTCTTTGTATTATCTGTTACTAAACAAAATGAAATGGTGATGGTATGAAAAAATGTTGAATTTTGTATATAATTTATGATCTTACGTATGCATATATACTTACCATTTTCACGCACCCATGCGAGCATATGTGCAGACGTGTATTGCACGTAAAGTACTCGTACATTGCGGGACTATCCTCTCTGGAGGATTATATTAATTAAACGTAATGCTAGAAGCCGCGAGAAATTAATCGCTATCTCGATCTCTCGTTAATAGCGCCGTTATTTCTTGATTATTCTCTCTTATTTTATTTCTATCGTGGTATTTGTGTTGTGGTTTCATTTACTTCTTTCTAGTGAAAAGACAGAGAGAACGTAATGGAAATTTTGTTTCATAATCTCTATCGTGATTGGTGTGTATTCATAATATATATATATATATGAATAATATATATATATATAATATATATACATAACATATATACATGAATTTAATATAATATATTTTTCATAACATTTAATATAACATAAGTTACATATACATATATATGTATATATATGTATATAAAATATATATATATGTGTGTGTATATATATTAGGTCATTTAAAAAGTATCTGCGGTTTTTTGTTCAATTTTTGAATGAAAAAACCGCGGATACTTTTTAAATGACCCATATAATATATATAACAAGTCGATTTGAATCCGATATTTTTTGCAACGTAAAGTTGGACATTTAGTATTTATTTGTTAATAATTTGTTAACTAAAGTGTAAACGAAAAATCAATTTGTTTCGAAATGAGCAAACGGAAACTTATCGATTCATTTTGAGTATACCATTTTATAGTATGTGATTTAAATTTATCTATATCTGACTCGATCGTCCTCGAAACTTTAATTGTTAACTTTTTAATTAAAGGTATGCAAACGAAAAATCTATCAATTGTGGCTAGTCAAATCTAAATTGTTTTGTTGTTGGGAGGCTGATGTGAAATCAGCCCCCGCTAAAATTATTTTTTAAATAACTTTTTTTACCAGAAGTGTGCAAATGACAATTCGAGATGTGCGTACATGTGCAAACGATGAGTAATCGAATGAATTATAGAAAGTTAGTTTTTCCAAAAGTTGGAGAGCCATTTTCACACAGTCATTAGCGAATAAAATCACGTTTAATCAAATGTAAAAATCTTATTCTGTATCTCTTTTTAAGAATTATTATAAAATTCTAAAATTCTAAAATTATTATAAATTTAATTCTAAAAATTTTATTTAAGGAAGAGGACTTAATATATAATTTAATTTTAAACATATATTTTGTTGTAGTCACATACTACAAAAGGCACGCTTTGTTTTCTTTTCTTCATTCGGTAGATCGATAGGGAGAAGGCTTGTGTACCATGCACGTATACGAAAGGAGAGGTATCGACGAAAGTTACGATAATTTTCAGCGTAATCGAACAGAGGTATTTTCTTCCTGATTTCCATTGTCCTCTGAGAAGAGAAAAAAAAAACGTGAAGGCACGAACGGCAACGACTCCTTTGGCAAGTGATTGCAGTCCCGATCATTGATTCTCTCGGTTCCCATTCTGCTGTCAACCAGTGGCATTTTTGTTCGTGCGCTAACCTTCGAAAACGAAGTCCTTCCGTGAACGCGCCTCGGGCGCCGGCAGAGAGCCAGAAGCTTCTTCCGTGGCCTCACTCCTCGCCTTTACTTTTTTTACGTTTCGCTTTTTCCATACTGTGTATTCACTTTCGTTGACTTTCTCGACTTTACGCTTGGTAACGTCACGCGTAATATGTCAAGGATATAAAATTAATTGGCAGGTAAATACGCGCGCACTCGCGTACACATTAAAACAGTTACATCTACAACAAAGTTAACAGAAAATTTCCGCGGTATTTCTAGAGTAAGATGATGTACAAGAAATCCTGTCGGTGTTAGTTAAAGCGAGGAGCACGGAAAGGATTTCTTATCTTTTAGGAAAAACGCAGCGACAATAATGAGGTAACGGAGCGTATCGAGAATGCGGATGTGCATCGAGATGCGTCCGACTCGGTTAAGGTTGATTTATCGTACCGAGGACACTGCCAAATTGGCAATACCTGTCTCTACGGTTCGTTAGGCAGTCGATCGAGCATCGAAAAAGCTTTGATCAGAATTTTGGATAACTTCATGGATTCACTTACAATCGAGATACGAATACAATTTAAAATTCAGGGCATCAATAACAACGCTTCTCTTTTTTGCCATATATAGTTAAACATATTTTTTAATGGAAAGAAATTTATTAAATTATACAGAATATACATTCATATTTATTGAAGGACAGAAACATTTTGAAAAATTTATAAAATTTGTTTTGTATATTTACATTATTTTTGACGACGATTAGAAAAGTTTTTTTCTCATTGTTAAAAAATACAGTAATTACATTTTACAGAAATAGATGTTAGATATCTAAGTATTTTTATATTCTATTATATTTGATATGTCGGACAAAGTGTCAGAGTATTTGTCTTTTGATATATGCACGCACTATAGCGTGGTGACGTAATGAGGACGAGTTACAGCTTCCGCGGCAGTGTTCCCTATAGATCCGTTTAACATCACCGGAAGTTGTAATAATTCTGACGATGGCGCGTTCCCTCTCTCGGGTGGCTGAGCAATTGCAAGACATAAACCAGATCATTGAGAAAGATATACAACATACGCGTGAGATACACCCGGGAATATATTGTATAAAGTTATAATTAATTTTTTTTTCGCAAGTATTTTCGTTCGCATAGCATTATCGAAGATTCACTCGTTACTTGCTTCATGGCTTTTAATTTTTGCTTATCGACAATAATGAACGTAAGAGAATTTTTCAATATGAGAATTTTTAAAAGCTTTTTTATCCCAAGGGATCGTATACATGTGAGCGAGGTGTTGAACGAAAATCACGTACTTTAGTAAGTGGCGGATGTTAGGTATAGCCAGAGTCTATCATGATTAATGATTTTATATATGTCGATCTATATTTCTCACCGCACTTGAGTGCTAAAAGTGCCATTTGACATCGAGCTCTAATAAATCGCGCACATTCGACGAGCACATAAAAAATTAGAGAGAGAGCCAGCTGATGTCATTTGCTAATTTTCTTAGATTATTTCTTAGATAATAAAAACTGAGAACAGCTCAAATTAAAAAACAATATTTTTATTATTTGATTTTAAAAAAAATAAAAGTAGCTTTTCATGAATTATGTACAACATCTTTTCTATATATTTTCAATATATTTTCTGTTTAGTGAATCCTTGCAAGTGTCCTCGCATTACAGTATTTTTCTTTGACTTCGAATTGTGAATCTTTATAAGTGCCTTCGTATTCTTCTGCCGGTAAATGAAATTTTCCCGGCTGAGATGAAGAAGCTGTTGAAGCTATCTCGTACTTTGTTAGATATTGATTGACCGGGAGCAGCTTCGAATCAGAAGGCGAGATGAAACGTTCTGTGACGAGAGCACTTAAGGAGATCGCGGAGAATGGAACGAAGAACTGTTTAGATAAGTAACATGGACGTTGATAAAAACGCAACACCACTGAAAGTGCTTACTTTTGACGTTGAGTAGAAACGTTGTGTAATAAATGTAATATAGGTCGCGTTATCGATTATCCGTTCAACATCTATTAATAGACACCTTGCAGAATAGGACGCGAAAGCTATCGATCGCAGTATAAACGATAAAAGTTCGCCCCATTTCTTAATCTGCCACATACATAGCTCTAACGTGTAACACTTTAGCAACAAAATTTAATTCGATTATCAAAATGTTTTTTAAAAAACGTTTCTGAATCCTTTCCATCTCTCTATACACCTTTATAAATCTCACTTAAATTTTTGTAATCTGGAATTAAAATTTTGAAACGTACAATATATCTATTTTCTGAATTTTTAAAAATATGCATGTGTCTACTTTTTGAATTGATTTAATACAATTTTAATACAAGAGATTAAATTTGATTCTCATAGTGGAATCTCTTCTGACATTCTAAAATTGATCGGACAGTTTGTTGATTCTCATTTGCGTGCAATTTTTCGTCATTTATGCAAAGGCCAGCGACACTCGCTGCAAGTTTTCTACGATACGCCGTAAAGTTCCCTGTAATGTAACGTGCATGCGCAAACGGGTTGCATCGCTCATCGTCCACTTTGCCGGAGCGAAATGCACCGGGCAGATGCGTCAAATGCGTGTACGCATCCGCCCGTCCATTCCGTCATTATACTATCAGACGATGCAATTGCCAATTGGTAGTGCCGGGAGCGAATTTTCTCGACGTGCGTCCCTTCGCGCGCACTCCGGCGTCGCCGTCAGCGTTTTTTCAAAACGTCGATCTAGTCTGACGCCTTTCGAGAGAATGACGGAGAGGAACTCGTTCCGTGAATATGATAAAAGGTGGATGGCCGTTATTTTTTCACTCACGACCGCGGGGTGAGTGACTTACAGATTACTGCTTGTATTTTATGCACGAGGGTGCATGGGATTAATATAATGTTGCGTTAACTTCTATTTGAGAGAAAGCAATGCAATTTGTATTATAAACTTTGTTTTTATTATTAATAAGATACATGCATCCGAATTGTATTTTCTAAATCAAAGATAATGAATCGTTTACTTTATACGTTTGTTATTATTGTAATATACAGGATGTCCTAGAACGAACGTCAAATATTTCGTGTGTTGGTTAAAGAGCCGACTAAATTGAATCGAAAAGTCCTTTATCATTTTGCAATTTTCGCAATAGTTAACAAGATATTAATTACTAAATATCGCCAAATATTGGTTTTCAATATTTTTTGCTCAAACTATTTATAAACTTTACGGAAAAACAGCAAGAGACAAAAATTATTTAGTTTCTTTTCATTAAACTCTAAGAATTTTTTCAGAATTTTTTATCTATACTTTTTAGTACTGCATTTTCTTATTGACAATTATTTTTACCAACATGAGAAAAAGCGATACTAAAAAATTCTGAAAAAATTCTCAGAATTCTAGAGAAGAAAGTAAACAATTTTTGTCATTTGCTGTTTTTTGCTGTAAAGTTAATAATGAATAAAAAATTATTGAAAACCAATATTCGGCGATTTTTAATAATTAATATCTTGTTAATTATTGTGAAAATTGTAAAATGGTAGAGGATTTTTTGAAATATTTGGTGGTCATTCTGGGACACCCTGTATATTTAAATTCTTAAAAGAAATAACATATATGTCAATATAAATTTTTTGCTGTATACTACTTGCAGTAAATATATGGAAGGAATGTTTTTGCTGAAAATTATCTGAAAATTTAATTAGATATAGATCCGAAAATTTAGATCTGAAAATAATTTTGTTGGACTATCAAAGTAATTAGTGTAGGATGTTCAAATTGGCTGCTGGACGTCAAAACTTTTTACAGCATTGCTTGAATTTTCTATATAATTACTTTGATCCGACAAAATTATTTTCAGATTTGAACCTAAATTTTAAGGTATTTCAGTAAAATCTTTTGTGTAGCAAAGTTTTAAATTATCATAATTGCACAAGCCTAGTTTAACGTCATTCTTCATCTCTGCAAACATTTATAGATAGATTAGATAACACTGTTGTGTCATCTGTTTGTCATTTAATTTTCGGTGCTAACTCGTTAGATTATCCATGCTATCGACCGTCGCTTTCATTTGAATTCCGTCAATATGGACACATTAAACAAATCAACGTACGCGCGTGTTATTTATCCTCGCGAGTACTGATATTTATCCTCGCAGGCAACTTCACGTGTGTACGAATATGTAAATCTGGGGAACGAGACTTATTTCTTTCTAAAGATGGAAAATACGAGCGAGAGTATAACAACTAGGGTGCGAGGGTGCGCTTTGAGTGGCGTTAAACTTGAGGGAAATAGGATCGATCGGAGCGTGATAGAGAATTAAGGGTGCGTGTGCATGCAACGTTGGAAAAACACGGTATATCTTCTTGATAACTCTTATTAGGAACACTAAAATTATACGTTATTACTAGAAGTCATACATTTTCGCGTCGACCGTACAACGTGGTCGCATTAATAATAAGCGATTAAATCTATAAGCGTAATTTAAAAAAATTTTATCAACAGTCTTATTATATTTAAATTTAAAATTTTATTTGTGTGTTGTATGTGTGTGTGTGTGTGTGAGATCGAGTAGTATAAAAAATATTTCATTTCAAATTTATCAAAGCATTCCTTATAAGATTATGCTTGACTTGTGGCATATTTTCTGTAAGATATCCAACTCTTGAAAATGTTCACTTCAATAAATAGCATAAATTATGAGTATCGAGCGCGATTAGAAAAATTTTACGGATTTCTTTTTCTTTCCATTCATCTCTAATAAAATTATGATGCTCGCAATACGTTTCCGCGGAAGCGACTCGCTCGAACTGTTTGCTTCTTGCGGTATAGGAAATTGGATCTGACAATACTCCGGTTCCTGAAAGCTCGTTCTTAGTAAAAGATGGTCTTTTACCGAGTTTGTTTCCATGCCGAAGCAAATTACATTTAAACCGTGCCGGTCTTCCTCATCGTGCTGTTATTCGCGTCCGTTTAATCCACCCGATCGAAACGTTTACGCGCTTCTCTGCGGTTACCATCGAAAAATAATCGACTTATTACTTCGGCCCGTTGCTGGTAAATGCAACGGCGGGAATCCTGCGGGCTATTCAGAGCGTGGCCTTCGCGGGAGAAAGATCAGAAAAAAAGAAGAGAAAAAAAAGGAGAATACACCGTGTCATAATTATTGCCTCTCATTATGTGAAATCGACAGATGCATGGACCCTTCCTTAAATGTCTACGATCGCATGAGCCTTAATGGCATTTTATTTGTGAATTATGCTTATTTTCGTTTTTTTTTTTTCATTAGCGCAAAGTGTGAAGAAAAATTTGAAAATTGGACTAAAAGAGAATTCTTGCACGAATAGATTGTGTTGAAGTCATTGCGTGTTGTCTGACGACGTTTACGCGAGGGAACCGAGTAAATGCGAGTGTTTTATCGCGGTGTCGCTTTGTACATAAGATATACCGGCGCGGCGCGTCGTAACTGCGAATTAATACCGTTCGTGGTCGATCACGATTTCGCGTCGAGTATCGCGCTAATTACACGAAGCTGAGCAAGTTCACGGTAACGTAACGCGAGAAGGTTACTGTTACTTTTCCTGATCTTCCATCCTTGCTCCCCTTCCTTCTCTTTTTTCTCTTCATCTGCTTCTTTGTCGTCTTCCCCCTTTCGATAAAACGGACGCAGCGTGGAGATAGGGAAGAAGAGGAAGAAGAGGAAGAAGAGGAAGAAGTTGAGGAAGGAGGGAAACGAGAGGAAAGAGTTGGTCCTCCAACTGACATTCGGATCGCGATGCTCGTACATAACAGCAGTCCTCTTCCCTTCTCCATTCTCGCTCTCTCCTCTCCTCTCCTCTCCTCTCCTCTCCTCTCCTCTCCTCTCCGCCTCTCTTGGATTCGTCGCTGAAACAGAGAGAAGTGCAGCAGCTACGGCGGCGGCAGAAACATCGACTCTTGTGGGTTACAGGAGTTGCGGTACTGGTCTAAGGGAATTACCGTTAGAAGAGCTGCACTCGCCTTACGTACTTCCTAGACTCCATGTTACACATATATACCTGCGCCTTCTGCACGGTCTCTTCGTATTCACCGACACACATACACGGAAGTACACGATAAACACACATACATGGGGTTTTGCGCGCTCGGTAATGCCATGTACAGTGTGTGCGTGAATGTACGCAGTGGCTTCCAGTTCTCCGGCCGAGACGATATTCATTCTTTTCCATTTGCTCGCTTTTGTAGGTGGAACTGGTAGCTGCTACGGCAGACGACTCTATAGCATTCAATCTATTCGGACACTCGATCATCTTCGGCGATCGTGCAATCGAGCACATTGAGCTAAACTTTAGTGTTTCTGTGTCAAATTCACGCCGCGCCGCACCGACGCGTTTCGCGGATGCGAGACGAGTTTACTGCAGACGGAGTTCAGCGAACTGCATCGCGCGCGATATTGTTGCGAAGGTATCCTACTGTTCAAGACAGCGGTGGAGAGAATGTAGCTATATTACGACGTGCAGAGTTTTGAAAAATAATTATATGTCGATGATGATCTCTGTAAATATATATGTATACGAATAGAAAGGAATTTACGCAGTTGCAACATTGCACTTTCTGTTACACTCGTAATTTAGTGACGTAACTCGTTAATAATAATGAATCGTATGGATCTGTGAAGTTAGCACGTCATTTCTGTTAATACGAAAAAATAATGACAGTTCCAGTGGTACTTTTCATAGTTCTAGTTTCTTATAAAAATAAAAAAGGCTACTTATTTTTCGATTTTCACAATCCATATAAATTTGGATTGAATATGAAAAAAAATGACAGTTCTTAGTAACATTTTTAATAGAGTCCTGTAGTTTCTTATTAAAATAAAAAAAAGTTCCGCATCTCCTCTAAAGTACAAGTAAAAGAAAAATACCCATTTTCACTTTTAACTAATAATTCCTATTAGTATTGCTCGAATTGTACCAATATGTGTAATTTAAAAACAAAAAATTCCAATAATTATCAACTTTAATAGATTTTAATGTAGAAGACTTTACGATATTTTGAAAAAAAAAGTGCTGATAATTTATTGCAATTTTAGCGATATGTCTCGTTAATTCGAGCAGAATTCCATTGTTCTATAATTATTTTAAAAATTCCATAGGAATGTATGTATAATGAATTTACTTTTATAATTCATACCGTTATCTCTTAATAAATAGATATACGCGAGAGTTCTGCAGGTTATTCGTTCATTCGGCCATTGTGAAATGAAGTCCGATGTAAAGAGATAAAGCACGTCGGAAAGGTGTCCGAAATATAGAGCAAACGGTCGCTCGCGGGAAATGGTATGTGAGATTAATCGTGCAGGCACGCGGGAACAAAGGTAAATAAAAAGTTCTTGCGGTGTGCGGTGCGACGCGGCATTTTCTCGTTGCCGTTGCCGCAACGATATTCCCACTTTGGTCCCACGTTCCGCCACACATTGTGCACGTCTGCCTGAAGTGCCTCTTCTTCTTCTTCTTCTTCTTTCCCCTCTCCTCTCTCTCTCCCCGCGTCTCTGCGTCCCTGAACCTCACACTTGGCCACTCGGTCATTGTTCGGCTTACAATGAACCGTTTCGATATATATCCTACGTGCACTTAAGTGCCCACACATACGTGGCGAGCCGGTGCACTTTCTCTGTGAATGTATGTGTGTGAAATGTATGTGCCGCATATGCTTACGAGGAAGAGCGAGAAAGACTTATAATGCATCCTTATATATTACCTTCTGTCATACCCAGCGCTTTAATTAGTACCGTAGCTTCTATGATCGGCAGAGTCAAAATCGACGTATAGCTTACCGCAAGCAAGACGCCGCTACTGTAGAAGAGAAATATGATTGAGAAACGGTTCCGTCGTTTCTGCTGCACGCCGTTCGGTCATTCCACACGCTCTTCGCTCGTGCTGACCGCATGCACGGGAAAAGCACTGCGGTCTCGTTAATTCGTGAATGCTTGCCGCGACTACGGAACTAATAGCTCGCTTTCTGCCAAGGGTATTAGGTACCATCGAAACCGACTGTATTTCAAGATCTTTGATGGCAAAATTATTTTCAACACGTATTTTCAGATATAATATTTTCAATTCTCTGCAAAGCGATTTCCGTATTATTTTTCTAACATGCAAGCATTTATATTTGTGTAGTATATAGTTATTTTTATTGTTTTCGAATTATCGTTTTTCTACATAAAATTAGTTTGTCCCAATTAATATGCTCTTTGAAGGTCGGAGCCATGAATATTCGCGCATATTCGATATGATTGTCAATTGTCTTTAAATTAGAGTACGAACACTACGAATCAAAAATCTTGACCTCTTTTATGAGTAGTTGATTGAATCGATAGACCTAAGCAAATAATGACTTCTAATTTTTTTCACCGCCATCTTTATCGTCATTTCAATGTAGGTCAATGATTTGATGTTTATATTAAAATTAACAATTTAAGAAAAATATCTCGTTATTGTTCAAGTTTCTTGCTTTATAAGCTTTGCTTCAAGATTATAAAAAATCGTGAATAATAGAAACTGCTGGGATAATTAATCTCATTGGAATTTTATTCGAAGAAATTGAATTAGATGTTCTAATTGCCCTACTACTTAACATCTAGAGATTGAAAGCAAGTTATCCTATTCTTAAGAGTTTAAAAATAGAGAGATTATCTTTTGAAAGTATAACTGGACTCAATACTCATTAGAAACTTAAGATTCGATTACAGTTAAGGCACATACAAAGTTTCCAATTATCAAGGTTATCAAACATTCTGTAAATTCATACCTGTCTCGCTATTTTCGCTCGTCTCAACCCAACCGTGAACCGCACATCAAATTAGTATACAACCACATCCGACCGTTATATTAACGTAACGAATCGAGCGTATTCAGGGAAATACCTTTGTCGACCCTGACATAACGGAAGACGTACTCCGGGTATCCCCTTGACCATCGAAAGCACGTAATCCTGCTCGGTCATGTAAAGCATGAAAAGGCACTACCAGATGTACAAAGTGCGCAACGCAAGATCAACAAGAATTAGACGATTCCGCTCGCTTTACGTACATACGAGAATGAATTATTTCTGATCGCGTGTCGATTTTGCAACGTCCGATGCGAATTAATGAGCATAAAGCGAGTCGATTTCAAGCCGTTCTCTCGTTCGACGCGATAATTGTCTTAATTATTATAATCTCGATCAGCCTAGATCAAATAGGATCAACGAAAATTGCTGTTTCAAAAAATATCTCTACTGTTCTCATTAAAATTGTAATTGAATTATGTTTAATAATTGCTATTTCCAGTCATTTACGAGTATACGTCAATTATATGAAGAATTGCTATTTCGAAATAACTTTCATCGCCTCTTTATCGTGCGTGAAATTACAATTAAAAGGAGTTGTAATATCGAACAATTATGAAATCGCTACTTGGAAAGTATCTTTACAAGTAAATTTCTGCATCTCTTTTTTTTTTTACGCTTTATCTCATTTCTTTTTACGCTTCTTTTTACGCTTGTCCTTTTAGGGATCAAGTGTTAAAATGTTAAATGCTCGCTGAATTCCGCAGTACAAAACGGGACTCGTAATGACCGCATAGTTAGCGCCGCGAAACTTTGCACGGCCACGTGCTCGTTAAGAGATACACACGCGTACGTGCGCGTGTTACACGCGCGAACATCGCACCCTTATTACACGAACATCATAACTGGAAATGGATATACGCTTATCCCTCTAACATGTACGCGCCAACACCAATAAACGTTTGTAAGTCGGTGGCTGACCACGAGTGCATACTCGTTTGTAATTACGTGTACATTCTATAATTCACGCGCAGTACGAGCGATCGTTGCCGCACGACTCCTTATCTTTCGGTTAAATTGTCTTGGAAGGTACATGAAACGAAGGTACACGTCATTTTTGATATAGTTTAATGTATAGTTTATTGATAATATCCTTTCCTTATTACATAGTTGCATTCAATATAATAGCGGTCTGTTCCATATAAGCATTAATCAAAATCTATAAAAGCTTAAAAGGGAAATTAATTTTCATAAGATTATTAAATTAAATGTAATTTTAGATATCAGATTGTAGTAATTGATTTTCTCTTTGCATTGATCTTCTATGTAAAATTATTTTTAATTTGATTGATGCCTCAGCATTCTTAAGGATTGACTTTACGAGTAAATTAGTAAAAAAAAAAATCTTTAAGTGCCTGAAACTTCAGAGAATAACATATATAGGCAACAACTGTGGTAGAAATTTATGGGTAAATTGTAATTTTATTCTGCATATGGAAGGAATGATTTTGCGAAAAATTTAGAACTGAAAATAATTATGTAAGAAACTTAAACATGATGATCTGTAAAATTTTGATATTATAACAACTATAGTTTGAGCGTCTTATTGAGCATCTATAATTATTTTGATAATTCAACAAAATTAGTGATTTAGTTAAACCTTTAGTTATTTCAACAAAACTGTTCTTCCCGCGTGGCTTTTATCTTTCTATGTTGGTACATTCTAGCACATCTCGATGTTATAATTTAATCTGATCCATATTGTCGTAATTTAATCAGACCTGAATGCCATTTTGGCTTACTCTGACCTACTCTGGCATACTTCGACATAATTTGATTTATCTCAACTGTAATTCTGATAAACACACCCGGCGTACTTGCGCCGCGTTACTCTGAGAACGCGCGCAAGTACGTAACGAAATCTCGTGCGAACCGCGCACGAATTTATGCGGCCGGGCTGTAGAAGGCCGACGAATAGTCGGAGTGAAAACACGTCGGTTGTATAAATTTCACATGGTGCGGGTGTGCATGCCGCATGCATTACGCGTACATCCACCGCATGGATGCCACGCCCCTGTTACAGGAGGATCGTAACCTATCCGGGGTTGTGGCGGTTGGTATGGTTATCATCGCATAACGTACACACTTGTAAAGCCTCACGTAATACGGACTGCGACCGACCGCGGAACGGAGATCGACCGGCGTGTACGAGTCTGCGAGCGTATCTCGTTTGTAATTAGCGCCCCGGAATACAGAGAGAAAGAGAGAGAGAACCGCGTGGGTGTGGGTGTATTAAACGTGCATGTAATACGGTAATATTTGCGCGTTTCGACACAATTAAGCGACCGTGCTGTTCAGTTCTCACGAGTCCTTTCCTTCTTTGCTCTCCACGTACGATACGTAGGATCGAGCGATTGGTAGGATCGAGCCGCACGTACGTGTATTGAAATATCGAACGAAGCCGCTCTTGACTTGGGCGAGTGTCGATTATTACTGTCGAGGAAAGGCAACCTTCGGTGGGTTCGCGGGTGGTCGCGGGAGCATGACATACGACGCGATAATTCTTCTGTTTCGCTTTCGAAGGGACTTTTGTGTAATTTTGACGTTTCTGCCTTCAAGATTTATACTCGAGTAATTTTTACTCTTCTGGTTTGTCATTAGCGTTCGTAATGACGGGCTTTGTTTCACTCCTTTGGCCGTCATGCCAAGACCTTCAGAATAATTCAAATTTTGCCAACAGTAAATTTTTGAACAAATAAGGTTTTGTTCTCTTTTATTATCCTCATCAATTTTCTGAGAATGTAGATAAAGTCAAAAATTTTGTTAAACTTTCCTAGATAATTTAGGAATAATTTTCAGTAATCTATATTAGGAATATATGAACATAAATATTTTTTCATCTTCATCGTTCCAAAGACATTCGGACCTCACTTCTGTCGACGTTAGACTAAATGTGCTTACATTCACTGGCAGATATCGGGTTGCTGGTTTCGTTCTCGCTTCTCATTTCTTCCATCACTTCGTATCTTTTTTTATTCGTGGTAGAAAATATAAAGGTCTGTTTAGTTGAAAAGTTTTTTAATTTAGTTCTATTATATGATATTGTTCATATTTGCGATATGGCTTCTTAAGAACAATTAATACAATTCATATTTAATTAATACGATACTATACATGATAAAAATTTCATGATTA
The DNA here is from genome assembly GCF_000204515.1 of Acromyrmex echinatior. The sequence continues at coordinate 919,979 of NW_011627020.1, forward strand.
TTAAAATTTTGGCGTAAAGATTTTTTGCTTTATATTAAAATAAAATATAAAAGACGTCGATGTTATACAGAGTCTTAAATTCTATCTATGAGATAATAAATTACATCACCAGTCGTACATAAACTATTCTCGCGCATGATAGTATGAATGTCATTCTTAGTAAACCTTAAGGCACGTTGCCGTTACTCTTATCGGATCACTAACGATGCTGACGGCGTTCAACAGCGACGACAGCACAATGTAAACCGTTGCGACTTGAAACCAAAGACGATCTCGAAAAGCAATTCAACACGAACGAAAAACGTTGAGCGCATACGTCTCATAGCCTCAGTTCGTCTTCTCTTCTCGAACGTAATGGTTCGTTCTTTATGCCAGTTCTCTTCGTTCCAAGTTTTCATCATCAATTATATTGGTAATCGTGATGAGAAGTGATGATTGGACGTCTTATCAATCTCTCATCTCGCTGATTAGTTGGTGATAATAGGATTTATCGTCAGATTTCAGGTATCTGTTTTTTCCATTTGATTAAAGAAAACATTAAATTTATCATACTTTTTATCGTATCACCGTGTTGTTACTGATTGACTTACTTTTTGTTAATTAATCGTTAATAGGCTCAAGCTTTGTTCTTGGTAACAATCATCCGATCGATAGTGACAATGAAAGTGCTGTGTAGTTTCCACGTCCGCAGAGATGTCGCGTCTCTGTCGTTGTCGTCAGCAAAGTCGCTCGTGCGATCAATCAAGCTTCCAACAAAACCCAAATTTGTCACAATGGATGGAAGCCTTCGAAGATATGCGGCCTTCTAGGAATTATTCTATTTGAGTATACATTTACAAAAAATTACACATTAATTAAAGTTTATTCATGGTTAAATTAATATATCAGTTTTATTATTTGATAGCTCCATTTTCTGTCTTTGCGAATTCTCAATTTCTCACGTTTTCTTTTTTTCTGTCACTTTTCTGTCCATTTACGGAATGCCAATTGCTCCACATCAGCTTTACAAATCTTTTTATAAACTTAATAAAATACTTTCAATATCCTTACTCATCTTTATTTTACTTCGTCATCCTAGTATTAGAAAAATTAGCTTCTATCTCGGGTACTCGCATGACTCTTAAAACTAACGAGGCATCATAGAATAGGTAATTAGTTGTCGGAATTCATCAGCTATAACGTTTCACCTTGAGCCACGAACAGTAAATGCGTTCGCAAGTAATCATACTTCTATTTGCACGTCATTAAAATTCTTACGCAACTGTGCGACAAAAACGATCGGTGGTCTGTGGTTTCATCAAAAGTAACATCCATACTTCTTTGTGCAATTTAAGTGCAAAGTAGGTTTTTCTCTTCGAAAGGACGGTACGATACATTACATTGGTATTACGGTATTACGGTATTATTATGATCGATAAATACTATACGAAGAAGCAATAGAGGGTGGTCTCGGAGGAAAAGTATCTGTGTAAGTCGCACACAAATGGAAGCTATAATACGCGTTCAGCCATATTTAATGGCGATAACGGCTCCGCTAAATACCGATCTAGAGATTCTGTTTCCTTCGGGTAGCACGATGGAATGATCTATGAATCGAATTGCCGCACGCAGTGCGATTGGTAATCTCTTTCTAAATCTTTTTTTTATGAGTAAATCTATATAAAAGACATATTATTGCATACATCTATTTTTTAATATTTATTATTAATAAGAATACGGGAAGAATACTGATGGAATTGTTATTAATGAAAAATCTATTCCAATAAAATTATTTTATTATAATCCAGTTAAATGATAAATGAAAATAATGAACGGTATTTGCTGAGCAAGTATCTTATATATATTTTGTTTAATATTTTATAAAGATTTACAGTATCGCATTACGTGTAACGCGAAGAACTGAACGCACGTATATTCTCAATTCTCTTTCGCTGCTTTTTGTCCTGTATTGTCGCCAGGTGAACGAATGGCTTCTAAGAATCGGATTGTTCGTGATTGAATGCGAGCAAAAATATCGAGACGAAAAGCCACGAAGTCGTGAAGCGGAACAGTGTCATTTGTAAATCATTCGATAGCACGATCTTTTCGACGAGGATTGTTTCACGTTTCTCGAGAGAGCTTGCTAACTTTCATAGGTTTTATCCTCCGTCGTTTTATCCCTTATCCACCGCGAGTCGAGTGTCTTCCCTTTACTATCGAATCGCTAAATATTTATGACAGACCGTGCGTTGTATATTTTCGTTTTCGGAACCATCGAAGCGCTCTATCAAATAAATCATTGTCGTTACCGTCGCTTTTGACACGTTCCTTAACGTAGCTTAAAGCGCCGTGTCGAAAGTACGCTCGTGTATTATTTGTCGGCACGTCAAGTCAAGTACGCGACTTATATTTTCTTTCATCTTTTCGCGTTCATGCGAGAGCGATTTTTACGATGCCTGTGTCGTTGGGTTCCGTGCTCGATAGGATATGGCCTTATCTCCGCGCACATGAGTGGCGGTTCGTTGTGCGCACTGCCAGGAAGGAAATTGCATCACGCACGCGCCTGCACTCGCAAAGCGCGAAGACTGGGACACGCGACAGATTCCGAGCGATTCCGATTCTCTCGTGTTGCTGCAAAAAAAGTCGCGTCGTAAAAAAAAAGCGCGAGAGTTTTGCAAGAGAGTTGCGCGAGCTCTCGAGCGCCGATAAAAACGCCTTCGTCCAGTACGAAAATTACGATCGGTACCTCTCGCTGCGTCAGTTTCAAGGAGAAACTCTTCTCGTGCTATATTTTCCATCGATGTGTAAAACTTGTGGTCCAATTTACGTTTGTTAAGCGACGCGTAAGAAATGGGCTGAGATTTTAAGCTTCTAGGGCTTCTAAAGCCCTAAACTCTTAATCGAGAATTGGAAAGAGATGAAGAATAAGTTGATCCTCGGTTAAAAAAGAATTAATTGAGTTGTGGAACTGGATCGAAGTGATCGCGAGAGATTCTTTTGCGACACGAATTCGCAATACGATCGCACACGCGATGATTTCCATCGAAAGGAAAGTGATTCCGTCATCGAGACGCGAATGACCTCTTCGATCGGTATAACGATCCTTTCTCTATCGATAAAGAAAAAAAGGGAAAAGTCTATTACTATATTTTATCAAAATTCTCACTCTCGTTGCTCCTCTGCACCCGTCTCAGCTGAGTCAGTTAAACGCTCGTTAGAAAGACGATTGTTCGACTCCGCATTTTATAGCGTTTTGTGAAAGGAACTCCAAGGATCTCTCCATTCAGTTTTCACGACGACACGACGTACGAAATTCTCTTAAGCGCATACAAATGACCTCGCCTATGCATATTCATGTTTCCCGGACGCGCAACTACTGATGTTCGAAATAATTACTTTGTCTAAAGGGCGCAAAGGGTCTTATTCGTCGACGTGATCGCGGTACGGAATTTTCTTACTAGAAACTTGTAACGCACGTTTATCTCTGTATTCTGCAGAGATATAAGATATTCGAGTGGATAGTTACAGGGGCAAGAGTCACGTAACGTGAGTCTCACGAAAGTCGGATTATCTCATAGATAAATGATCATTTTCTAGTCTATCGTAATGCGGTACTGTGATAGTGTTCGAAAATGAGCGCCTTATCTTTCATTGAACTCGCAACTAGATAATCTTAAAACGTTATAGATATGATACATACTCTTCATCTACCTGCTTCTGATAAAGAGAATGCTCTTTCGCTGTCGTGTTTTATCAATCGTGACGATTCCGATGTGTTGATAGGACGGTGCGAGCTCGCGTTTGCATACCAGGCCAAGCGTATTACTGGAGATTGCACGTTACCTTTCGTTACATCTTACATGATGGTGCGTACGGCATTGCATACATACGGAGATATATGTTAAGTACACCGCAGTCGCCGCCGCGTGCGGCTGCAAATCTAATTAGTTGCACTTTCGAATTCAGTCGATTATGCATTTTCCCGTAGCCCAACCGAGGCGCTCATTCCGTTATGTTAGCCTTGTAACATTCTTGCGTGCATTGGTCGATTGATAGTAAATACTAAATATACGGCAGAGACGAACGGAGATTGATCGGTGTCATAAAAAATCAAAAGATAATTCGATTACAAGTGGGAATTTTATTGACGCGTTAACGGTAATAAAATTAAGGCAATAAAGGTATTGTGAGTTTGTAGATTGCGTAGAACCTTGATAAATAACTTTCATAAATGTGTGTAACTATATCCGTTTCGCTAAATTTATTTTGACACTTTAAAGACATCGGGCGTTTCATACTTTGCTTTTCTTTCTTTATTACACGTTGAAAGTTTCTCGCGGTAAATAAATTGTACCTTTCTTTTTCTTTTCCGTACCATGTACTGCCTAATTAAGTCTCGCCTTTGCTCACCACTGTACGTCACAGAACGCAAATCACTTGCGTGACTTTATTTTGCTTTCTCCTTTTTTCCACTCCGATTTCATCCTGTCGGTACTGCGTCTCACTTTTATCAGCACTAGCGGTTCGCCTTATCGCTAACAACTTCTTGCTACGAAGCACTAACAATTCTTTGCGAGTCTAAACGTATTGTGGATTATGGAACGTTCTTTGTTTTTATTATCTTCAATATCTTGAATCTCTCCAGACGATATTTTACACAAAACTACCGCTTTCTACTTTTCCTTTACACGCTATGTTTTTTTCTTTCATGTCAATCTTCTATATACGAAATGGACAAAATCTGCTACTTTTAATTTCGTAAAATGTTTTTTTTTTTTAAGAAGAAAAAAAATGGTTTTCATTTCTCATTATTATTTTTCATTTCATTTTTGTGGTCGAATATGGAGCTGTGGATAGATGTCCCAAGAGAGTGTTCCTGAGTGTTTTCTTCTCGCTGCGAGATATTTTTTCGACGTAGGAATCACCGCGACGGCGCATACCACCAAAATTTAATCACGATGTCCAGGAATACGAAGGTTTCTCTTCTTCTGGAGAATCCTCCGGTATCTCAATATTTTCCTGACCTGGTGTGATGTGCCGTAGTGGTTTTCCCTGCGTTGTCTGTCCGTCATCCGTCATAATTCGAGAGAAGATATTCTCCGTGTCGAAGATTGCAATATCGTAAAGATGTAGTGGCGCAGCGCATCGCACGAAGATAGCCATTAAGGATCTATTGAAAGATGTCTTTATAGCGTTAGTTAATAATCCATTCTACATTCGAGGAATAAAGCTGAGTTTAGATGAACGGCGCAAGTAAGATAAATCGATAGGTTACGTCATACTTTCTGTTCGTATCACCGTAGTTATATTCAGAGACGAATAACTTGTATTGACTGTATTAATTTTGACGAAGCGATTTTCTCCTACCTATCAGGATTTTACTTCTATTTAAATCCTTAATAGGATTAAATTTATAGGATTATAATTTATTCGATAATTATTTATTTATTTATTAGCACTAATTAATAGAAATTGATTTGTTTTCATATATAATTATAACGCAATATAATAATGCTAGCAATATGATTCAGAGTATGTATTATAATATATTTATCTTCTATAGCGCATTAAAATTATTAATCCGACAGTACACATCTGTATGAGCGATTGTAATAATCTGATTGGCCATGACCGACTACACGAGGATTGATTAAATCGCTTGGACCCCAGCGGACTTGAATAAACTTGTTTCGCGAGCATGGAATCCGCTTATGTCTCATTTCGTCCTGGTTTCGTCCGCTGCGTCTCTCCTTTATTTCTCCCAGAGATACCAATACACGCGGCGACTCGCGTGACTTCCGGCGCGTGTACCTGATCGTGTAATCCGTGAAAGATAATTAACACGCGTTCGTTACGCCTCCTCTCTTTCTCTATCCCCTTCGATTTGTGTCGTCGAAGAAGCGCGCGTATTCGGTCCGTTTGGTGCGTAATAAATGATGATCATGCGGGACCGCAAGGTGTGCTTTTCCGATATAGCAGCCCTTCGCCGACGCAAGCGCGCCTTAATAACGCAATATCGTTCCTCGGAATTTTTTGATTATCATCCTAAGGTGGGACGAGTTTATTAATGGCACGGTTGCACGTAGCGATACTTTTTTTTTGTCCTTGTTGATTGATGATGAGAATCGAAAAAGCACACGTGTGTTGTATGCTACTTATTGGCATATTGCATGTCTTTATAAAAAAAAACGTAACGTGTTGAAAAAAATGAGTAAATGAAATATGTATTTAATTTATTCCGCCCTTATTTCTCACGAGACTGGCAGACTGGCATGTTCGTTGTGATAATGCACATTGTTCAACTTCCGAGGAGTATGTAATTACAATTATATCCATTATAATACTTATAATAAAAGACTATCTACTATGTAAATTAAATAAATTAAATAAATTGCATTAGAGCATTGTGGTCAAGGCCGATCCTCTATGAAAAATCGACGGCTTGTATTAAAATTACATTAGATACTCGTTCTAACCGGAAATACTCGTTGAAACATCTAATTACTTTCACGCATAGCCACAAAAACGTTCTATATCTCTGTGTATGTGTGACCGCCACGGAAATGCATTTATCGACGAAAGTCGATTATTCCGACTTTGCGTTTGCCGATCTAAAGCAGGTCGGCTAGCATTAGACACGCTCAAGGCCCGTAATTATTAACGCGCTGACGGTAAGCGGAATGGTATCATTTGATACGCATCGTCACTGTCATCTGGAGACACGGTAACTTTTACTGCAGAAAATTGCGCGACAAGTATCCTGCGGTACATGTTGATGTTAGATTTTTCTTTTGAAACTTCCACTTCAGCGTTTTCAATTGAAGACTACATGATATGGTAATGAATATGTTTCGTATATGGAACTGCGTATCGAATTTTATTATCAAAATATTATCAAGATATTTATATTATTAATTTATATTATTATACAATAAAAATTAAAATTATAATATTCTTCATATAAACGGTCTTGTTTTAATTTTAATATTATTTATAATAATATTCTTATTATCTAAAATATTAATATAATAATTGATACAATGTAATCGTTGTAAAAGAATTTGACGCGCACAGAGGTGTATCAGCTAAATATTTCGTTGTTGAATATTGTATATTTTTAAACTAAAGTATCGTCGCGTAATGAGAAAGTGTGCATTTCCGGCCGGGTTCTACTTGCTTTTTTATTTTTGTCTCGAGTGTGAGTAAGCACACGTGCGGAGGAGAAAAAAAAATAAGTGACTTCAGTGAGTCTGCTCTCGTGCAGGAATATACACACAGGGTGACTTGGTGATTTACGAGCGGCGATTTCTCGTGCTCGGCCTCTTCTCTCGCGTCCTGTCGATCCGTTCAATAGATTCGAGTCCGGAACAAGGGAGAGTACTCGATAGATCGAGGCGCGATTAACGCGACGGCGAAGTCAATTTCGACCCACGAGAGTATCCGGACTGATTGCAAAAGTCTCCATCGCGCGCACGCGCGTGATTCTGCCGTGTACACGTTACGGATGTAACGTTGAAGTATCTGATTTCATTACACATCATGTCCGGTATCGAATTATCTTTCGAACAATCGCGCATATATCATATGGCCGAATGTAGGTGTTCTCGAATAATGTACAATAACCAAAGATGGCAAGTTCAACATTTTATACAATTTTGACTGCATCATCGAGCCTCATAATTGTGATAACGATTGCATTTAATATTTAAAATTTTGGACAAATCTAAAAATTATCTGTACTACACATAGTAATACGTTTAATCGAGAAGACAAAAATATAATATCTAAAAATTGAGCTAGATATAGATTTGAAAATAATTTTGTTGGACCGTCAAAATAATTATGTAGGACAGACTCACTGAAGCATGATGAGCAGTGTTGAGCGAAATAAGTTTTAACGTTCCAATCAACTTAAGCGTCGTACATAATTATTTTCAGATTTATATATAAATTTATATTTAAATTTTTAGATATTTTTAGTAAAATCATTTTTTCTGTGTAGACAGCAATAGAGAAAGAGAGGGAGGGAATGGAGAAAGAGAAAGATTGAGATGAATTTACAATAATGTACTTGTATATACAATACATGCGAACAGGATGCAATATATGGCGTCAGCAAACGAGTTTCGTTTTACGGATAAACGCATATATGCGACTGCGTCAAGAACCACCATGAGAAATCGTACACGTTAAACATTTTGATCGACCATTATAAGAAGACGGTTTTCATTTGCGTGCGTATACCAGACTTGACTTTTGCACAAGTCAAGCTGGGTTGAGACGAGTCGAGTCAACGTGAAAATTGGTAGGACGCGATGTTCTTGGCATCGTCATAAAACTTTAACGCCTCCTCGCTCGCCGAGAGTGTCTTCCCTTTGACGGAAGTCAAATACTTTTTATTTATCAGTCAATTCGCTGGTTTTACGTTCGCCCATACACGAGGGAAATACGAACGCGATTTCATCCGAGAGCGAATTTCTCTCTGCACTTCGGACCTTAGAGCCTCGGGCTTTCTCGATTGTAGCATAATGCAAGCATCATTCTTGTTGTTATTATCATTATTTAGAATTCACCTCTCCTATGTTGATCGGGCATCGTACGATATGAAACGTTTCAGTGACATCGTAAAGACGCCAACAATGTAACACACTTCGCACCCTTTATTTTCAACTCGTGAGAAGTTGGCTCCCTCAATTCTTGAAAAAATTAACTTTCTATAGTTCATTCAATTGCTCATCGTTTGCATATATATGCATACTTTGAATTTTTATCTACACACTTCTGTTAAAAAAGTTATAACAATACAATTTTGGAGAGGGAGAAGCTAATTTCATAAGCTAGCTTTTCAGCCACTAAATTAGATTTATCTAGTTTCAATCGATAGATTTTCTTTTGTACATTCCGAAACAAGTTAATTTTTCGTTTGCACACGTTTAATTAAAAAGTTATTAACAAATAAATATTGGTGGTACTAACTTCAGGCTGCAAAAAATTTGTTTTCGAAATTAAAATGACACCATTCGATGGATTTTCGTTTGCAAATCCTCAGTTAAATAGTTATTAACAATTAAAGTTACGAGGATGGTCGATTCTTGTAGATGGGTTCAAATCATAGATACTATACTCAAAATAGCATGAATTAATAATAATTTTTCGTTTGCACATTCCAAGATTAGATAAATCTGATTTGCTCGTGGTTAGGGGGTTAGTGTGAAATTAGCCCCTCAAAATTGTTTTTTAATAACTTTTTAACCAGAAGTGTGCAAACGAAAATTCGAAATATGCATACATATGCAAATGATGGGCAATCGAATGAGCTATAGAAAGTTAATTTTTTCAAAATTTGAGGAGCCGACTTCACTTCGGTTTAATTTTCCTTCTTTGAGGTGAGACTTTTCTCTTCATCTGCGCTCATTACGCGAAATTGGCTTGTTTGCAAGCGATCATGTCGAGCGTAGGTGGTGGTGGTTATGCGATGGCAACATGACCAACAGAAAAACGTAACAGCGAGTAAACTCTCCCTTTGCAGTCTGAATTACGCTAATTAGCCGCGTTTCATGCGAGCAAAAAATTTCACAGCTGCTGTGTGTAGGTATGTGTTTTGCCGAGTTCTTATTTTATAATTTATCCTCAAGGTATCCAGATTATATGAGAGTCAGTATAACGTATAAAATTTACATTTTATTATTTAGTTTAATAATAGAGACGATCTTTCCTTTATTTCTTAATATGTTATAATAACTGTCGAACGTTATTATTGAAAAGATAATAAGAAGAGTTTTGCATTGTTGCGGAGGCCAGTCATAGAGATGTAATACGTATTATATGTATTTTGAAACGAAGAACGATACTTCTGTTATTCTGTTTTATTTTCTTTAAGTACCAGTCTTTCGAATAGAAATATGCAATATGCGCGCGAGCGTTCGAAGATAAGCGCTCGCTTTTTCTATCTTTCTGGGTTACCGTTGTTTGTTATTGCATTCAGTCTACGTTAGTTGTTAGGAACGCCGAGAGCGATTTACTAGCTACTTGGCAACACGCGACTAGAAAGTTGCTCGTGCTTTGATCGCCTAACATATAAATCGAGCATTGTTCGTATAACTGCCTGTTTGCGCGCCACGCCGTTTTCTTTCTAATTGCATTCAAATTCCGTATTTATGAAAGAGAGAGATGAAGAGAAGGAAAGAGAAAGAGAGGGGGGGGGAGGGGAAGGAAGGGAGAGAGAGAGAGAGAGTAAGCATTTAGATGCGATATACTTAGCGTTATAGATCATTCAAGCGTATGGAATGCGTCATAATTCGCGAACGTGAACTTGCAATTACAAATTGCATGCGTGTTATTCCGTTTGCGATTAAAGTTCGTATTTATAATTGCATTTCTGCCAAAGAAATCAGTTGAAACAATTTTCGTACAATTTAATAATTGCATTTTGAAAAAATTCAATTAAAGTTTTACTTGAAATACAGTTTCTAAATTTTTAGAATTTTTTTTGATTTCTGAAAGGGGATTGTTACAAGTATATATTAATAAATTACGAATCCCATATATCGAATATTAATGGATATTAAATCGGAAAAGAATTTTGTATAAGGTATATTATAAATAGAATTAGTTATATTTTAGACGATGAGTGAGTTCGTAAAATGTATGACTACAGTTCGTCAAAATTTACATATCAAAATAAAGATATAAATATATATGATAAAAATAATTACAAGTATCTGAATATAAAACGTTTTTATTAATAATTTCTATCAGTCTTTGTCAGATCTCTTCCTGTGTATTGACTTTATCATCCCTGTGGATTTCCTGGATCGTCCGTTCTCCGTTCGAATCTTTATCCTGGTGACATTAACGTATTTATTGATGGTATCATCTCCTGATTATCATATTTACACATATATTTATACTTTTTCCGTTGTCTGAAATATGAAAAGTTACGGTCGGTCGCAAGATTGGGGTTGGGTCGGGGTTAGGTCGGGGAAGAGTCGGGGTAGGTCGTGGTTAGGTCGTAGATAGGGTCGTGGTTATGTTGGGGACAGGATCGTGATTAGGTCGGGGCGCATTTTTCTTTCGGCCGTAATTCTTAATCACACAAATGAACTTCTCCGTATATAAACTTCTTCAATTTCGATTTGTATAACAAAGTCAATATTATTTAGTAAATATAATCCTATCAACAAAACTATATCTTTTTTTCTCTAATTGTTTCGTCTAATCGTCAGGAGTATTAAAATTTAATTTGGCCGTATCTCTTTTACTATATCAAAAAATTACTTTGAAATGAATAATAATGATAGTTTACTCTGTATGCGTTTGAATTGCTTCGTTAATTTTAAAAAATTATATTGACCTTGAATTTTGACCGAATAATTATAAACGAATAGAACGTTATATGTAATTATTATGTATATATTTCCATGAAGTGAGGCATGCGATGCTCGATATTTGATTCCTGTTTTTGTATCGTTCAGCCCGCTACTGTTCACGCGCGGTCACATTGTTATCATTCATGCGGCAAGATTCAAAACAGCAAGTAGCAGTTGAAGCTATTCTGTTTATCATAGTTTTATTCAGGATGCGATTAAGTCAAGTACCACGTTAAATGCGCGCGCGCGATTATTCCCTACAATTGATTAGTAGACCGCGCGAGTAACTCCTGCGATTTATGATCCGTAAGCACATTAAGATGACATGTAGTTATTTATCGAAAGATGTTTCACGTTAGTTTCTTTCAATAGAATAAAGGAATATGCGTGCTGCATATAAAGGATCGATATATCATGTAAAAACGCCGCGCAATAGTTAATAATATGTGCGATCTTTCCGTAGGTATTGATTTATTAATTAATAAATAATTACATTGTTCGACAAAAAGTTACTTTTTTCTCTCCGAAGTATCACAGTATATATATATATATATACATAATATTTTTGGCAAAATTTGTATAACATCAGGATCTTAAATTGAGGTAAATTTGGCAAAAAAAAATGGCATTTTAGATCATTTTAAATATTTTTTACGGCAGAAAGAAAGTTTATATTTATCGCGAAAAATTTTCGAAATATGTACAATACTATGATACTTTGAAAAGAATTTGGGCGTCGGTATTTATTAAATCGCGTGATTAGTATTATAACGAGTAAGTGTCGTATCAATAGAGGAAGCAAAATGAAAAAGAAAGAGATATTAGGCTGATCTGTTGGCTAAATAAATTATTTATTTCTTTGTAGTTGCAGAATTAATCGTTTATTTTCGTGACAGTTGTGTGATACGTTTCCTGTGCCATTTTATATCGTTCCTCTTCTCCACCGAGCCTCTGAAATTGATTTCTGATCAAAATGTAACTGAATGTAATTGAATCGTTCGCGTTTTAGAATATAACGCTTTTTTCCAAGCATCTTAGCTGATGTACTTCTAAAATGAGATTCTAGTAACGACTATAAATATATTATAGCCTTAAGGTGCGATCGTCCGTGCTTTATGTAGCACAGTCGTCGCAAACAATTGGAAGTTACGCTTCCGACAGACAATTTGCGCAAATATAAATTTAATGCAGCATGAGAAATTTTAAAACTGTATTTACACGATAAATAGAATCTGTGAAACACCGTTATTTATTTCCTGCGCGGATAAAAACATGATAAACGGTAGAGCCATTGAAACGATGGACTCCGTATCGTGGATATACAATTCGAATGTAATTTGAATAAATCGTGTGTACATACATGAATACATATAAGTCGTTGAATTTGTATTAACAAATTCATTAAAACAAAAAATAGCACCGATTTGCGCTTTCACTTTTATCTAAGTAAAAAATGATAACAAGTGATATATAAAAAAATTCAGTTTTAATCTTTGGCTCTTGAAATATTTATCGCGTAGACGCTAAAAGTTAATTGGCTTGCCACGATAATATTTCAGAAGCGGCCTTTGCGCGAAAAAAAAAAGAAACATTGTAGTTGTATGAATCGTGTCTTCCGTATCGATTTGTATTGCTAAATCGCTCTGCGAATACACGCGGAGCGATAATAATGGTCCACGTCGGCGGGATGAATACAGAGACGGAGGGAATCTGATTTCTCTCCGATCCAAGAGGAAGGATCGGTCGAGAAGGAGAGGTAAGAGAGCGAGAGGTGTAGAAGATGGAATGGGCACGTTCAAAGACTTTTGCCCTGCCTAAGGGGCTGGGATGTAAAAGACAGAGTCATATTAGACTGATGGACGGACGGTAGAGTTATTAATTCTGCCTTTAATGAATTCCCATGCCATTTTGCGTTTAGCCCCTGGTCTTAAAAGGCGTCAGGTCCTTTAAATGCTAATGCAACTGGATCCACTACCGATTAATTGCCCGTTTATCGATCCGTTGTCCGTTTTTCGAAACGTAAAATAACACAACCACCAGCTCTCGCTTTTATATTTAGCTGATTCAGCTGTCTGTCGTTCGTGCTCTCTTGCCTTAATTGAATTTCTCCCATTTTGGTTATTTCGGGAGCAGCTTTGCAAGTTTGTACACTTACATTGATTTTAGCTTGATACATGCATTGTGTATTACACGCGTTTGCAACTACAATTATACAATATTGTCTTTAAATAGTTCGCGGTTTTAATTCACGCACAGAAAACCATTGTTTTTGATACGTGGAAATTCATTTTATCTTGTCATCGAGGAGGGATGATAAGTGGCACGGAATGGCGTAGATAATCGTGAAATATGTTCGTTTCATACTGCGGTGTGTGTTTCACAAGACCGATTAATCGTCATAGAAACGCGCGCGCGCGCCGATCATTATTACGAGCATTTAATTATTAATCGATTGCCTGCAAAAGCTGCCGGCATGACTCCGCGTTTGTTTCTATGCATAGAAACAAAGTAGTTAATGTATTTTTAAATTAATAATATTGCGTATTATTTGGAGACCGATTTAAAATTTATTTAATATATATATATAGACATTAAAATGTCGCGTTAGTATTACTTATAATATAAAGTAAAAATGTATATTGCATCCTAAATTTAATGCACGAATCAAAATACATAGCGTGTATAAATTTAAATTTAAAATTATGAAAATTGTAAATATGAATTCAATGTTTCAATTTTCTGAGTATCTTAGGATATAAAGAGAGATTTACAGTACATGGAGAGAATTTTAAAATTTACCCTGAAAATAGTTGTGGGACAATGCAATATTTTAAAGATTTTTACCATGCACTTCAGTAAAATTGATCAAACTTATTTTGTACTTTATTATAGTATATTAATGAATGAGAGAGATTTACATTAAAATTCTTCGAAATACAATGTTGTCCCACGACTGTCATATTTTCGGGGTAAATTCTAAGAAAAACTTCTCTCCGTGTATGGGGAATTTTAGAACGTATTTGCGATCATTGCATAACAAACAAATACATTTCCAGTAGACGCAACGAGACGCGCGAAATCAATATCTCGATAACCGACAGTTAAAAATTTTCCAGCGCGGTTAATCGCCGGGCTTACATCTTCGTTAGGCCCGCTTTATCATCCATGAGCTTGATTAAGGTTCTTTATCAAGCAACGTCATTACTCCGTTTACTAGACCGGCGGCCGAAGTAAACAGCTCGGTGTGTATTTAACGCGGAATATAAATTACCTTATCGGTCGGCGTCCTCCCTCTTTTCTCTCCCCTTTTAACTTTGAATAAGCAGGCGCGTATGTACGCGCCTCGCGAGAGCGCATTCAGCGATACGAGAACGCGCGAGCAACTTGTTATCTCGCGAAACACGCGTATACGACGAATGCGAGCTCAGGATCCGTGACCGTGATCCCGTGGCGATTATCCATAGGATTCACCGCGGATATCTTGTTGCGGATATCTACGTGCCAGGGAAGAGAGAGAGAGAGAGGGGGGGGGGAGGGGGAGCATCGATCGTAGATCACCGGATCACCTGCGTTTGCGGTCATTAGGCTAATGCGGGGTTATATAGGCTCCTCGATGCTTATTTCCGTCTAATCAATCGTCACTGCTGACGTCATCCGCACCAATGCAGCCAGGCACTTCTTCTCAATGCTGCACCGCGTACGCAATGAATCGATTTATTTCTGCATACTGTCGATTTGTTACGCAGGTATTACGCGGTAAAAATAACGCGTTTCACGGCGTCGTCTGCGGTTAGAGCCGCAAAATGATTATTTTTACGAGTTGCACTTATTTATTATTACACGCTATAATTTACAATACGTATTATGTCCGTTAATAATAGGTATATATTTATTGACGCGATTCTAATTAACATATCTTCGCAGCTATTTCAGAATTAATTAATCTTGTTTTAACCTTCGTAATTCTAAATAAAGTCTTATTTATCGTGTAACTTTTGTTCTTAAGCTACTGAGTTTGATTAATTCTACACTTGCGAGGATATAAATTGTCGGGAATAGCAATCTGATTTATGCGGATGTGCGCTGGCAAAATGATAACTTGAACTATTAGTCGTTGTTCGTAGCTAATCGGCGGAAGTACAATGCAGGGACGTTAGGGATGTGCGGGATAGAGTAGACTTGTTGGTCGTTAAGGCCGCACGAGGAAGAGATTCTAACATTATCCGTTCGTTCCTTCCCTGAGTACGTATGGCCAGAAAGAATGCCAATGCATCCTAATGAATGTCGATTCGCCGCGAAGATATTAAAGATATGTGTACACGCGCGGACCTCTGTGTTCGACAGTACGGTGCGTGGCTCCGCGATTACATATCCGAAGTCAATAGCGTAAGCGAAAGCCTTGAAATTAATCTAAAGTCGCTTAAAGTCTTTCTGCGATGAAAATTTTATCGTTAATAATTACGACAAAAATCACCGACAAACGTATGGAAGAATTGATTACATATCGTATAGAGAATAGTTGACTCGCGTAAAAGATAAGCGTCATGTATTTATTTCGTGGATCAACTTCAAAATTCGTGTCAGATTAATTAGTGATGATTGGCGCGATGCTTTGATTGGATTCTTATCTACGTTATTGGTTCAATAAAAAGAATCACGATGGTGGTATAGATTTTATCTCAGTGAAATCGTGGTGACTATTATTTGGAATTTCCTTAGTTCGAAGCTTCGTCTACACTCTACGCCATTGACCCTGGAGGATCTGCGCGTAGTGTCGAAAGAAGCTCTCGTGTGTAAAAGCGTACACGCAGGGTGCGTCAAACGGTACCGCAGGAATTTACGGAATTCCAAGGTTCTTGCGCAGGCTGCGGTGCTACGACGCTACCGCGACGGTGGTATCGATCGATCGACCGATCATTGAACGAACGAGTCTCTCGGAAACTTCCCAATTACGCTGCAAGGAAGCGTCGCTCGTTCGGTGGAGAGAAAACCGGGAAGCGCGGATGCACAATGGTCGGAAATCGGGCTGCATGGTGCAGCGTACGTGTCAACGTCGAGATTTATGCGCTCTCGTGTGTCGCGTACACGACACTCGTCATGCTGATGATTTTAATGTGCTTTTTATACCTTGATGAGCGTGCTGCGTATTTCCATTTATATTTCTCCGAAAATAATAGTTACTTGTAAAATGTACGGTTTCTCTCGGGATAATTTATTTCCCGTATCTTACAGGAATATTCAGTTTTTAATTTATTAACTATTTTGCCAAGGTATTCGCATTTGAGAAAATTTATTCATAAATCGGAAGCTTTACAAGATGGAGCTCCTTCTCGTATATTTTACTTATATCGTGCATGAATATTTTACTTGAATTTGCTTCGAAGGTAGAATTAATTAATTTTATTAATGTTGCACTTTGAAATACTTTCATTACTCTGCATGCGTGGTTGCTACTGTAGGAAATCTAAAATTAAGAGAGATAAAAAGTTATATACCTTTCTACAAATTTCACTTCTACGCGATTAATGTACGCAAATCGTACGCGCTTATACATTCGGAATTTGTGTTGACTAGCTCGGGCACACCCAATCTGAAAAACAAATTACATATTTAATAATACATTAATATCATTACATATTTAATAGCGAATTATTTATACGATATGAATTTATCGATTGAATACGATTTTCATATCAGACAAAGGAAATTTACCAGCCATGAGTAATCATATCTACAAGGAAAAAAAAATAGGCAGAACCTCTCTCTCTCTCTCTTGATTATCCGCTTTCGAAATCGGATCCATAACATCTTGTTTGAATGCGTTTTGTATATTCGTTTACCTAGCGGTGTCATCTTTTTGAAGATGCGAAACTAAACTTACCTCTTAAAGTGAGCTTGTATTACGTAAAAGTACGAGCGACATAAAGCAGCCGCATATCCAACTTTATAATGCCGATCTCTCCAGTTGCTCTCTTTCTTCTGTCTCTTTTTCTCTCTGTCTGTCTGTCTCTCTCTCTCTCTCTCTCTCTCTCCTACTTGTGCGCTAGTCCTGTTTCCCAGTGGGTTAACGAAGAAAATATATGGTGTAACCCACTCGAACTTACGTGTCGGCGAAGCGTGGACCGCGTATAAAGTGTGGGCAGAATGATCCGGTAGCCCACGTATTCTATCGACGATTAATCCGCCCTGAGATAGGAAATCGATTCACGCCGAACTGATTTAAATCCTTTGCTCCAATCGTGTATTATTGAGCAATATGTGTAATGTCAGTGTCGTGGGTATTATTATTTTGATGCGTATTAATAGAATTTTAATGGAAGGAAAAAGAAAGATAAAAGATATTTTTTTATCGATATTCTGTGTACTTAATAATTTTCGCAAGTCTAAATTTAGGAATTGCAAATGATATTTTTGATAGCAAAATAGATTTGTTATTAATATAGCCGTAATAGAAAAAAATTCTTGGAAATATGTCATCGATATTTAAAAGAAAGCAAAAATTGCTAATTAAGAGCCAACGCGGTTAACGGTGCGCAAAGAAATTTTTATTAATATTTAACAAACGTGTATACATTCATTTCGATCAACGATTTCGGTTTTTCTCAATGCAAATGCAAATAATACAAGCTATTGTTAATACATAAATATATCGAATGACAGCGAATGTCTTATAGTTACATGTGAACAGCGGATGATATCTTGCATAATAGTCATCTAATTATTGCAGAAGTCAGAGTTACGGACAGGAAAAAGTCCATAATTAAAGTGTATTATAGCAATGATCAATTGTTAGATAAACCAATGTATAAACGCCAGTCATTATACAATTTATTCAACCAATGTATCGTCAGTGGAACAAGCCATCTCATATTAATCCAAAAATGAGAATGATACGAAGAGATTTTAATGCTGCTATGTCGAATGAATTATATTAAAGCGAAATAAAATTTCGTAGCTGTTTCAGTTGAGATTTTGGAGCAATAATGACTAACCGCGTTGGCTTTTAATTGGCAATTTTTGCTTCCTTTTTTTTTACATTAAATTTACCTTCAGAGCCGTATTTATCATTATTTATATCAATATTTAATACATATAATAATTATATAAAATTTTTGGAAGGATTTGAAGATAAATTTTAATCTAAATTACAATTTTATGGGAATATTTCTATTTGTTTGGATGTATAATATTATATGAATGTCGAATTCAGATGAAGAGATTAACGAAAAATTTTTTGTAAGAATAATTGATTCGATATGCATTAGAATGGCGTCGCGTCGGCTAGATTTGAAGTATTACGATAGTAAATCGAAATTGATAGAGAGTTTCTCTTACGTTAAAGTATAACTAAAGTATAGCTTTGGATCAAAGATAACGACGACAGAGAAGTTCGCTTCGGGCGATCGTTTCTCGTTATAATCTCATCGATCAGCGTGTCGCACGGATCGAGAAAATCCGCTATATTTTACGAGGAGGATTTTCAAAACTGATGAGGTCCGTCAGGAGGTTTACGAGATCGCGTGTAAGAAGAATTAGGAATCGCGCGCGTAAGTGTGGAATCCTTGTGAAATAGATCGTAAGAGAGGAATCGAAAAGTTCCCGCCTTTTACGCGTCTCCTTCTCGTAAGTACAAATCCCGCGATTTCCTTCTTTCTTTCTCCACGCTATTGTCTCTCATGAGAGAATTCATAATTTAGTATTCTCATAAGATGCGTACCAGTTGGCTTTTTTTCGGGACGCCTGTTAATATTTTGAAATCCTACTCGTAAACCTTTCTGCCAGCTCGCAATACGAATCCATTATAGACCTATAATTATGTCTTCATTTATCAGTCAGTCGCGTTTACATCTTCTACATTACGTAACCATAAACGTCAAAACAGTATCATTATTTTACGTATTACTTCGTTATTCGTTACAGTTATTCATTCACACCCGTGTAAAGTAATAAATTTTCACGTATTTCGCGAAAGTGTTTTATTACAGTTCCTTTGACAATAGAACGATAAACTTAACATGGCAAACGTAATTCTGTCGATGACGGACTGAAAAATTCTATAACTAATAATGCGGGTGATCTCGCATGTTGGTGTTGGTTATGCAATCGTAATGAAATATCGGAAGACATTATGATAGACCGCGGCAGCTTGTTTACTTGAAATACGCGAGATGAATCTTCGCGGAAGACGCGCTACGCGCGTGGAAGTATCACTTATTCACGTCTTTCGTACAACGTCGGTGATTGCAGGAATTTCTGTCTTCCTGTCGGCACGCCTTGTACGCGACGCGGATTAATTAAAATTACGAGATGCAATTAGTGATCGTTACGTGCCGACGTATTATTCGGTGAAAGTGTTGAGAACCTCGACCTATCGTGCGCGCGCGAACGGTCGGTCGGCTCCATTAATCTCGCGAGCTATTTTCTTTTTCTCTCTCCGCTCGTCGATCGGGCTTATCTCGTGCGGATCTACCTTCCGATACGCGCACGCGTAATAATGCGGATACAAAGTATGAAACTATCGGCAGATATCGTAAACGCCTCCCTCCTACACTCCACAGCGCCACGAGGTACAACGCGTTGAAACGTCGTGTATAAATTATTAATGGGTGAAAATATCGTTCGTGTCAAAGACGTCCCTTCGGGATGGGGTGATGAGTTGCATGTTCGCGATAAACATTGAAGAAAGAATTTAAAAGTAATAATATTCGACGCAAAAAAAAAAGTACCTTGTGTCGCGTTATCATTATTTTATCCTGTCCATGTTTCTGAATGAAGAAGTTTAAATATTTGTAATTTCCATTTGTGAACACGAGGAGAGATTAATCTTTAATTTAGGAAGATTAAACTTAATTTGCTGTTGCAATTTTTTAAAGGAGTTACATCAATGTTGCTTTGGACGCTTTAATTTTCATTATTTCTATAATCTTCATTTTAATAATTCTTATATAGAATTATATGCTTTAAAGAATCACGTATCTTAATTTACGATACCAGCCAGACGCGCATGACGACCTTCTTCTTTGTTTAAGCTCGTTGAGGACTGATTGCAAGCTGCACCGTCGTTAACTTGGAAATCGTATATTATACTTAATATCGCATTACGATCAACGTCGTATTACCATTTGCGATTTAAGGCTGCGGCCTCTCGCCGAACGTACTTAACAACGGGTTACAACTATCAGCGAAATAATTTGACCGGTCCCTTTCACTCGTTCGCTCCAAATTAGTAAATCCACAAGACGAATGTTGCGGACGGATTATCGTGTGTTTCGTGCAATCGGTATCAGGTTTACACCATCAGGAATGGGTGTGACGAAACGTGATTAATAAAAAAAAAAAGAAAATTATCATTTGAGACTTTTGAGAGTAGATCGAGGAATAAGGTTTTAATCGCGCGATATGTATCATCGCAACTCGCATCTTTACCTCAATTCAGCGCACTTTCCACTGTCGAGTACTAAGATCTTGTCTTGCGTTTAATTTTACAGTCAACTTATCGAGATTTGACGATTGATCGAATAGATTCCAGTGTTTAACGGCATACGCACACACGCATGTCGTGTAATAATAATCTCGCGCGATAATTAGGATATTCGTGGGAACCTCTTCATTAAAAGACGCATTAAAAGACATGACGCGCGGAAAGACGTGTCTTCGGAAAGGCGTTAGCGGAAACCGGTCCCCGAACTCGCGCAATTTCTACGGATTAAAGGGAAATAACGTGCCTGTATTCCTCCTATTTATAGCCAGTTCCGAGTTGCACGCAGTTGCACGCACAACCCGTGCTTTCCTTCGGAAAAGGCCCTTCCCGGGCTGAGGGCCGAGGCACGTGTGAATGCGCCTTTAAAAGGACACGAGTATATACGGTACGGCTGACGTACAGCGGCGTAGGAAACTATATAACAAGGCGAAGCCTATGAGATACGTAAAATCCGTCTAGTCGTAAAATTCTCCGTAGAGATTACTACTCGTCTCATTCTCGTTTTTCGATCAAAACGTACACGACGTATAAACGCGAACGTGCGTGAACACAGGCCGGTTATCGCTTGTGCGTTCGTTCTTAAATGCGTTGTTGTTGTTACGAGCGTTTCGAGGTCTCGCGTGATTAAGGCGATTTCGAAAAGTGTATACACATAAATCAGAGACAAGCTACAATTATTAGATAATTCCGATCGTACGCGATATTAAGTCGGTGGTCGTGCAGATCCGTTGATGATAATGGAGGCGCTACATATACAATAATAAACAATTCTTCCATGTAAATTGCAGGGAACGTCGCGTCGGGTTCTCTTATTTTGCGCTTCGTGTTTCTATTTCGATCTACGTATATACGTGACGGTATTTCCTCCTAGGAAAGATGAGAGCGTAGGAATCTACGCGCCACCGATCGAGGAAACTTATCCGGCGGCATGTGTGCAGCAAGGTTGCAGAATAGTCATTACGCCCATGTACACGATAACTAGATGATTAATTTATTATCGCCTTCCTACAAGGTTCACCCAGTTACCCGATGCTCCCGATAGGTCAGTGCGAGGGCCGGCGCGCGGCTCGGCTCGGCTCGGCTCGGCGCGGTCGAGTATCGATTTTGCATCGCACGAGGCAAACGACGCGGTTGCACGCTCGAACGTCTCTATTCGCTCTCGCTCTGTAAGCATCGCGCAGACCGAGAGCGGACGTTATTGTACGTCACGTATATAATAGCCGGTCAGATTAAATCTCCCCGCGCCACGGATAAGCACGCCCGCGTTTTACACGCTACCGTTGTCGCCGTTATACTCGCCGTTGTCGTCGTTTATCGGCAAAGATGCGCGGTGTACCGTGATTGCAGAGGCGATGGATGCGGGGTTGCAGGTTTATATACCATGTCCAGTTATCGCTTTGCTTAGTAATGATGTGTATTAATATTTCTAAGATCGATATATGTTGCCGCGTATCATTGACAACAGTGGCATGTATATGAAAACGATGAAAAGTCTGTAACGTAAAAACAACGTAGTCGCGACGTTAAATCGATTATAATTTGGGTCAATCCACTTTCGCAGTAACGACGTTTGGTGTCATGAAATTGTCGTTCCGTGTATCATTTATTAATTATTAAAACTTTTGCGAGCGCGCGTTTATCGGCCGTTTATTAATTCCAGAATTTCGAGCGATCATTATCTGTAATTAAATTATTTCAATGGAGTTTTAATAAAAGCACAGGTGTTGACCAACGCGTTACTGTAGACTTTGACACCGTAAGCGGATTGATGAGCCCGTCAGTCATGTATGCTAATTTAAAATTGAAGTCATTACTCGACGTTTTGTGCACGGACGGTTATTGTTATGCGGTTCGTATTGGACACCGCAATAATAACAACGGCGATAATAGCGACCTGCTAGTGCTGGAATAACGGGGACTTTATGGACCTACATGACAGAGTTTCGAATGCATCTGCAAGCATCAACCTTCTCATCGTTTCGCCTCAATTTGGCAGCACAAAGCAACTTCATAAATATTTTATAGCAGTCTTGTCCTCTTTTTGAGTGTGTACAAAACGCGAAAAATAGTTTACCATTTTTTTTAAGTATTCTTTGCTACAATTTCTTTTTTACATAAATATGATGAAATAATTGTATTTTTATCTTTCTTATCTAGCTTCATATTTTTAGTATATTGTCTCATAAAGTCATTAATTATGATAGTTTCATAATACAATTCTACACCATACTCCGTGGCCCGTTGTTTTTTTTTTCACTGCCTTTCTAATCCAACTGGGTCATTGGTGTCTGTGTTTTTCAAAGGGTTTTTGAACTCTAAAAAAAAAATAATATCTGAAAAAATTCTGACATACTCCGCATTCAAGAATACATCAATGATACGATCCGTAACGTTGTTCACTTTTTTTGTACGTATCCGAATTTGAGGCAGAATAATTGAAAATTGAAAATCATCTAGATCTTTAAAGCCTCGTATCATGAAGAGTTAATTTGTATAAATGGAAGAGAAGGTTTCGCGTCTCATAAAGATTTTCATTAAGCATTTCGTCGAGTATGTATTGTTCTGTCTGTTGCGTACGCGTTTAATTCTACCGTCTAGAAAGTGAGCCCGTCGATTCCCATAAGTATCGTTAGTCGTAATCTAAGACCAACTAAGCATGTGATACGAAAACTTGACACCGAGTATACACGCTTCTAAGGCTCTTATCTTCTTATCATCCGACACTATTATGCACGTCGCCTATCTCGCACGGCGCTCCTTATCCTCCTTTGATTTTATAACGTTACGCCGCTGTCACGCAGGTTTAACAGTCTAGAAAAGTCCGCGACGATAATGATCGTATCGTGTAACGCTACTCGCGCTACTCGCAAGCTAAATCGTAATTCTCACAAGACGACACAAGAGCCTCTCTTTATACGTATATCACTTACGTTTAGCGATGCCAGTGGAATTTTACGCGCAGCCGCCTGTTTTCAACGTGTTGATTTTGTCGGGAGAGAGCGGCAAATATTCGAACTCGAAGCTGCTATAAAGCGCTTCAAGGCTGATCTCTAACGATCGTGTGAATGGAAATCTTAAACTACCACGTGTCGAAAGAACTAATAACGAAGACCTGAAAAAACGCGTTAGGATATCGAGTGACGCTTATTCACACGCTTCTTACCATTGTTAGGCGAAACGAAATTATTTAATAATACATGTATATACATTCCACGCGAATATACATATTGCAGTAATATATTTTACGAGGCACGCCAGGGATTGGTTTATTTCCTTGTCGAACGATAAGAAGATTAATGTGCGCCGTGGCCAAATTATAGCGTACTAATTCGCGGCTGCGAAGGAGCGATAGCATGGTACAGTCTGAACTTAAGATTTTCGAGACTGGAAAAATAAACGACGCTAATTCCGGTTGCCCGAACGGAACCGATGCGATGGTTCTTCCCTACGAACTACGATTTCCTGCACGATTCCCGAACGGTTCCCGGAAAAAAGTCGGCTGGTGTGGTTTCGTTCGACACGCACGTTTTAAGGGAAGGCTTCGTCTTCCCGAAGGGCTCGTAATATTCTCTTCTAACGTAATATTTGTTCCTTTAAAACAATAGTTAATTTAGTTAGTTTTAGGGAATGAGAGTCTATTTTTAATATCTTATAGCTTTTCTTAAGTGAGATTTGTCATAATTCACTATTTTATTGTATTTCTTGCATCAAATTTTAGGCACACAGAAAAAAAAAACGGAAAACTTCATTGATTCAGCAAATCTACATTACGTCGTAATATACAGACAGTCAATTTTCTATGTTAAAGTAGTTGACAGCTGAATAACATTAGCGATTTGTTAAACCATCAAATCTTCTTAGTTACAGATGTTGAATTCGAGCAGTAAGTTATAGGTTTGCTGTATCACCCAATTAATTTTTTTTCTGTGCGCACTATTTCCTATCCTATAAAGATAAATAATAAAGATATATATATCTTGAAACTAACGTGGTTCTAATATTAACACATATAAAAAATAAGAGCATAAAAAACCACAGCACAAGTTATAGTTTGTGATATTTAATTATTATTACATTAATTAAAACATTAAACCATTTTATAACTTTTATAATTATTTGCAAAATAACAACACATAATGTCACGACAAAATTCTAATTGTGTAAAAGAAATACTCGAGATTCATCGTTTGGTTTTTTTGCTGTAAAACAGAATCTGGAAATTCTTGTTCTACACTTTTCTTAATATGAAATTGGCGTTGTAACATTACTGTATGAAGCATCTTCACATATAAAAGAACATGTTTATTCAATTACGACTCTCGACTGTTGAATTTAATGTCAACTAGATGTAACTCTACGTTTTAAGAATATTATTGAATTACTGAAGATGGCCAGATTATGGCCGAAACGTTTAATGTTTTAATTAATGTAATAATAATTAAATATCACAAACTATAAGTTGTGCTGTGGTTTTTTTATGCTCTTATTTTTTATATGTGTTAATAAAGATATAAGTTAGCAAAATCAGTTTCTGACCGAAATATAGATTCTGGCACTAAGTTCTTTGTACTTGTTTTTATCTACAAGCTCTTTAACCTAGTTTCTTGACGAAAATATTCTCTAATATTCTTTATAAAAAATATCCTTTCACTTTAAACATCTGTAAAACTGGAATTTCCCGGTACACGTGTTTACGTACTGCTTTGAGACGCGTTGAAACCAGAGAGAATCTGGATCTCATTTTTACTCTCTGCCCTTCGTTCTTTTTCTTCCCTCCGACTGTAGCAAATGTAGCTCGCTCGTTTCTTGAATTGCGCTTTATTTATGCGATCCTCAATGATCTTGAAGTAGAGATAATCTCGCGGGAAGGCACGCCGTGCGAGACCATTTCCCCGTGGAAATATCCTCACGTTAACAACCCGGGGTAGTAGCGTCCACTGCGATGTCTTGCGGAGTCCGCGGGGAATCGTCGTCGTCGTCGTCGTCGTCGTCGCATCCGTGCTGCTTGGAGAGGTCAGCGTCGTCCTTTCTGCGATTTTATTGACGACGATGAGGCGCGGAGTAGCGCGCTTTTCTCGCACGAGGGAGATTCCAGTTTTATCACGTTCACATTCTGTGCTCTCTGCCATTCTGAAATTTACGATATTTCCAATCTCCTGATTTTTTTGTCCAATCTCCTTCCCCCCCCCCCCTCCTGCCTTCAGTCTATCAGCATCGCGTTTGCGTGCGCGGTGCCGGAAGCATATCGCGCCGATTGATCTAACGGTGAATTAGCGCGGATGAAAGAGATTTTTCTTTCTCGTTGCAGATGCTGCGGTCGGCGGATCACCTTCTTCTGCATCCGAGCGGCGAGATCGCGCTCCGATTATGGTGAGTAAACCCCTTCCCTTTGTACAACGTGCTAGCCTTGCAAGATAAATTATTTATGACGCACGCTGCGCGCCGTCGGTGGTATCGATTTATCGAGACGGTAGGATCGATGGTTTTTCTACGAATTCGCGCCGACGAAAACGTAACGGTGCGATCCGTCTTTACCCGCCAAATCGCGTTTTCTTCGATGTGTGCACGCATCATTGATGATCGACTTCACTGTAAGAAATTTCTGTTGAAAACTTCCAAAAGCGTTGGAAGTTTTTATCCGACAAAAAATGTAAATTAAATGTGCTGTAAATTAAAACATATCTATATCGTGAAATTACATTAACGCTATGTGGTAAAGTATATGCAAATCTCTAATACGTATGCGCGGGCATGCCACTTTTGTAAATTTACAAATATCGTGAAATCACAGCAAAACGTTATATGGCTTGTAATTTACTGCACGTTTTTATTATAAGGGTATTGTAAATTCGCAAACAGTTCGTTTCTAACAGTGCGTTTGCTTGCATTGCACACGACAAATATTTATTCTTGAAATATATAGGCAAATTTAAATTTAGCTTACAAACTTACCGCGTGTTATTTGCAAGACTTTATATGTTTGACTTTATATATTTCGACTCTGGGAAAAACGAAGAATTGGATTTTACCCAAATCAGTTTTTAGCTTCATTCAATTTTACGCGGAACATTTCTTATATAATATATCTCACAATCAGACAAGAACGATGCTGTTTGTCTCTCAGATTTTCTTTGGATACATCGCTATTTCCACCCGGGGCATTACTTCCCTATTCCACTTTAGACTTACTTTTCTCGTCGAGATAAGTACGATGAAGCATGACGTGAAATTTGTGAGATACAAGCATCCAGCGCGAGGTGCTCAAGGAACGCTTATTGTCATTCGATGGCCGATATGGAAATCGCGCTATACATTATGGAGTATCACCACCCACCTAAAACCGGCCTGCGTTGCGATATGCGCCCGGTGTTGCTTTGTAATGGATAATAACGCAACTATTCTCTTCTTTTTTTTTCATCAACCGGACAGCCTACGGTGGGTTATATCATTGCTTCGGATTACGCGATTGCTCGTTAACGCGTGCTCGCATTGTGCAAATCTTCACCCACGATACTGTTAAATATTAATTACGGCTCGCTGTGTAATCGCGCTAGTTCTGCCTATTCTACATATCGAACTGGCCAATATGCCGATTCCACTCCATTAGTTGCCTTCCATAAATTAGACCTGTCCACCATTCGCGGATTATACTATCGGAGAAATTTTCTCCTATACGCGCAAACATCGAAGCGGCAATTTAAGCGTCGAGAATAATACGCTGTTGTAAATGTAAATGCACGAATGTTCACGAAGAGATAACATGAACGTATCGCTCGTCGTCATCGTCATCGTCATCTTTGTCGTTCGATTCGCCCGGAGGTTGACTGATCTCGATTTACCGTTACTACTTGGCGAAGACGAGGAAGAGGAGACTCGGGCGGTCGCTCTAATCTTCCGGTACGCTCTCGTCTAATTAGCCCTTTCGCTGAGAAGGGCGTGCACCATAGATAACTTCTTTACGAGAATAACGATGTAAATGACTAATAGCCTTTCATAATTTCCTTTGCGTTTCCTTGCGCTTCTCTCTTTTATTTTACTCTCGATATTACGTAAAAACGAGCTAACTCATCACGAGCCTGTTTTGAATAAATTAGGTTTAAAGCGGCGTTTTATGTTGCCGGTTCGCAACATGATATACATTTTTTAAAATTTTGTCAGCTAGCTTAGTTCCGCGTAACATTGTCCGTGTAAAAGGCAAACTTCGCGCGAATATATCGTGCAATGTTCTATAGAAATATAACTGCCGTTTTATTGTACGATTACGTTCCCTGCTGACACGGGAAACGTTTTAATGGGGAGTAAACGTTTCGAAGCAGATGGGATATTGTATGTACATTACCTTCTGACTTTTTCCGACATACGTTACTACCTTCTCAAACACGAAAGGCCGCTTGATTACATAACAGATCGGAACTCGCATTTACATTATACGTGGCCACGTGCAAGTAAAGATTGCATACGTAAGAAAATTATTACGTTCAATGGTTATTCTTCTCGCTAAGTTCTTATCAAGGACAGATCGAGTTGTTTGATTTCTACATATTTTTCTACGGTCAAAACGATACGTGTGTCTTTAAATATGGTCGACAAGCAGATAATCGTGAAAAGCGGCCGGCGTTTCGCGCGTTCCTAAGTGAAATATTAAGCATTACGCGGCACTCACGTGAGTGGAAAGCACGCGAACGTGTAACTAGCCTGCTGTACCAGCCTCGAACGAGCAGGCCGAAGAACAGTATCCGCGACGTTGTAAAGGTACGTTCACCTTCTTCCGCTCGCGTTCGAAACACGTGTTTAAGATCACGCGCCGGTCCTATTAAGCCGCTCAATTATTACCTTGTGTTGATTGCACTGATTGCTTTTCGGTCGACAGGTTCTATCATGGTCTACTCGCGTCATGGTGTTACGAAGATTATAAGTTCATAACGGCTCTCATTATAATTTGAATGATTAAATATTTAACCTTAGTCCGAAATCATCCTTTCAAATCTGATGATATGATGAATTTGTACGAGAGATGTTTAAACATGTGATAATTATACACGTGCGTTGATCTTTTCAAACTATAAATTAAATTATAATTATAATAATTATAATTTGTAATGATTATCTTATCTTTGCAAGTATGTAAACACAGTAATATACTTAATAAAATTGTAGGGATTCTATGTAATATGAATTTATTATTTTTTTTTAATTTAATTTTTGTATGTTTTGAGTTAACAATTAAAATGGAATACATGCGTATGTAATAAAGTCAATTTTGTGTCCGATATTTGAGAAATTTTGAGAATTTTATGTAACATTCTATTGTTAATATTTATTTTTTAATATAATTTTTGTATGTTTTGATTAAAATAAAACGGAATATGTCACAACATTGATTTCGCGTCCGATGTTCGACAGTTCGACACAATTCGTACGTTGACAGCGATCGAGCGTCTCACGATCGATATCGGGTGCATCTTAGATAGAATATATTCGCGTGTACGTAGATGATGTGTACGGATAAACGCACGCGCTCGAGCATAATAACGCGTGTTCGCGTGATATGTGCATTCTCTCACATATGAGTCAGACAAATGGAATTTCGTGACACGCGATACCAAGCCAAGCCAAACCGCGGCGGTTTATTAACGAGTCATCCGGGACCGGGTAACTCTCCTTGTAACGTTCGCCGCCGTCGAGCGTTAGAAGTCTCTCCGGCGTTTCGAATGCACGCATCGATGCGTGGAGAGGTGCATGCGAGAGCTCGGAGCGACGAGGATCGAGCGACGATTCATTTTCCGTGATGCCTACAGTTCAGCGGCTGCCTGTGTCCTGTATGAATATCGGACCGGAAAGAAATCTGAGATGCGAGTAATAAAATACGGTTGAGTTCATTTTCATATGTACGTATAACTACTTGATAATAGTAACTTTAATAACAGTAGCTTATCGCAAATAAAAAGGACAATAAAGAAAATCTGAAAATCTTATAAATCTTCCGTGAGAATCTTTCTGGAAAAAAAAAAAAACTTACAGGAGAAAGAATTAAATAAGATAGACGTAAAGAGAACAGATTAGCATTTATTAAAAAGAGATTAATCTTCTGCCAAACAAAGAGCTGTTGATGACGAATGCGAAATTATTATAAAACGATAATTTATTTAATAATTACACAATAAATTATTAAAAATATACAAATTATTGAAAATAATTATAATTTTACATGTACAGTTCAATAATTACATTAATCGGGTCTCTTTATGAATTTATAATTGTTACCTTTCATTGAATGCAGTACATTTCTAAATGTGTGACTATTTTATATGACACTTAATGTGTTAAACGTTTTTAAGCTTTTTTGTTTAATTTTATTTCAAAAGCTTTTTGTTTTACGATTAAGCAAAACGGTTAAATATAAAAATCTATGACGCGTTTGTGTGCAAGTCCGAGTAGTTGTTGACCCCTTGGAATATTTAGCGTGCATAGCAGGTTATATCTAACAATAGCGTTCAAAGGAATCCAAGATATAAAAAAAATTCGATACTAGAAGATCCCCCGTGGCCATGACAGCGACGGCTGCTTCGTGCACGGCTTCAATCTGCTGCCGTTGGGATGCCAAGAACATTCTGTCGTGACCTGTCAGGTTGCATGCCAATGTTCTCGCTCTTGCCATAAGCTACAACGTCGTGCACGTACCAACGGGTGCACGCAGGTCTGGATAAAGCAACATTTCAAATGCATCATTATTAACGTCAAAAGAAAACGTTTCACAAAATTTAACATGAACAAAGTGCGACGTTCGTATTGCGGTCTTTCTTTGATATTAACGTTTAAATTTATCGAATTGTGTAATTATGAAAACAAAGAGAATCGCATTAATATATAGAGAAATAAATACATAAATTTATAGAATTTAATTGGATATAATAATGGAATTGTAAACATATTTGTATATATTTCTTTTTTGTTCCTGTTAATAATATTTAATTGTTATGTATGATCATTACGTACGAAAATATTTTCATTCACTTTTGCAACGGCTAAATGAAGATAATCATACAGATTTTTATTGGTTTTTATCCAAATGCATTTATATATAAATTGGCAAATTATTTTAAAAATTAAATTGCGCACGGATAGAATGAGAGAAAAATATATTAGCGAGACAGAGAGAGAGAGAGAGAGAGAGAGGGGGGGGGGAGACGGAAAAGGAGAAAGGGATAAAATAAAGGAATGGAGGGAAGCGTGTGGAGAGGAGAGAAAAAGCGGAAGGACGATGCGGGAGGCATGTCTGCCGCCAGCGTCGTGGCGTGTATCGCATTTAATTAGCCACCATATGCGGCAATTAATTAAGAATTTCTCGCGTTATTGATGGTTTCACCTGGGGTGTCCATTAGTCGCTCCAACAACGCGCCGCGCCGTTTTCGAACTGAGAGCTATATTCGTTCGTTCAGCCAGGCGCATCCTGCGCACGCTTTTCCACTAATCTATCCCCAGGATGATGTACGAGTCGGCCATAACGCCGGCAATTAACGTTCTCACCCTACCTGCTTTTGTTCTCCGATAACAATTCTTTTCACGTAAAGATTTAGATAAAAGAAGATAAACTGAAAGAAGATAACGAATGTGTGCTTTTCTCAACTACGAGTTACATTAGTTTTCTTATATCCGTTATTATACCATTATGATAACTAATTAGATTATCGTCACAATTACAAATTTCTTTTTTATTTCTACACTTATTTCTCTTATTAACGTAGAAATTAAAAGAAAGAAAAAAATATGTGAAAACATTTTTTAGAACGAATTTGATTTATTTTAATAGGATGAGATATAATAATTCATTAAATTAGTAGTTTTTATAATAATTTATGGATAAGTACATGCAATTTGATTTTTCTTTGAGAACTATAATTCGCACGTCTTTGAAAGATGCAATATGGAGTAACGTGCTCATCAACAATAACTTCCCACAACATTGCGAAAAGTTGCAACGAATAAATATCACAATACGTGGAAGCGAACGCAACGCGTGGAAACGAATTCTTTTCAATGCTACTTTTATCTATCTTAGTAAAGTGAACTACTTTCAATTTTGAAATTAAACGATGCGATTATTATTAGTTATTTCAAACATTTTGCAGTAATTACGTCTAAGAAATTATGGTAATTACGTCGAATATTTTATACAAGAGTATATATAGAAGCAAAAAGTAAACGAGTAAGAGCGAGTTTACAATCTAGATATTTAAAAAGTAAACCGTGCGATGCACATTTTATGCATACCGAGCGATTTTACAGACTCTCGTTAACAGACTCTCGTTCCCTCGAATACGGAAGACTTTCATCATCAGGCGTTGTTTCCTGGCGCACATTTTTCATCGTGTTTATTACATAATTTAAAGCAATCTATTATCGCCGAGAAAGCGAGACGCGCCGCGCGCATTACTTTTCACATTATAATTTCGATACCGTCCGTCCGGTTTCCGTGGCACCGCTACATCGTACTTCCTCCTTCTCGCGTTAATGCCAGCACTTTCGACATGTCTGGGCGCTGGATGGAAATGCCGTTGCCTCGGAAACACGTCTCTCGCGGCCTGGAACCGGCGTGCGGGGACGTTTTTGTTTGTATGCATTCCACGCGTTGCAATACGTGACATAATCGGCACAACACGCATGTACAACGGGTGGCATTATTCGCGAACAATGGGACAGGCCGCGGGGAGGATGTTCAACTGGAAAATCGCGTGTCTACCGGTGGTTCTGATACTTGACAGTTCATTAAATCCGATTCGAGAAGCCTTCCATTGCGATTCCTTCTTCAAATTCTCTGTGACAGTTAATAATTAATTTTTTTTTTTCGTAAAAATATGACAAATATATTTTGAATGTCGTTATTTCTTCATTATTTAAATCATAACAGTTTAAGAGACTTTTTATTAATGACGTTATATTTTTAGATCTCATACGTTAAAAAATAAGAAAATATGTATACAAGAATATTTAAGAGTAGATAAAATGTTTGAATTTATTTTAATTGAATATTTTAATGTATTTTGAAATTTTAACTTTTAACTTAAATTTAAAAGTTAACATTTTTCTTTGTGATCGAAAAGTTATAGAAAATCCTATTCAAACGTTTTTCCACGTTCTTTTGATCGAAGTTACTGACCTAGATACAGTAAGCTTAAGCGAAGCTCGAACAAATCGATATACGTAAGATTTTCTAGCATGCGATTTGGCGCAATTACAACGTAATCCATGCTTCTTGCAATATCTCGGTCGATCTTTGAAATACGGAAAGTAGGCCAGATATTGGAAGTTGGTTCGCTCGCCCTCTCGCCTATGCAATATGCATATGTATTCGCGCGTATAATCCATCGTTTTACTTTCGCTAACCGTCGGAGGAGGCAAATAAGATCTATATAGAAAAGAGGAGAGAAGGAAAAGGAAAAGAGCGGTCCTTACACCTTTGTGAACCGATCCATTTGATTGCACCGATCGGCTTCTCTCGTGCGTCGCTGTCGGATCAACCTGAGGCGACCGTCGAGCATAGTCGTTTGAAATAGGTGACTGCGCTCTCAACCAGAGAGTATGAGAGAAAGAGATGGAAGAGAGAAAAGAAGAGGACCAACCTGAAGCGGAGAAGCGATCGTAAGGGCGAGGCAAGAGGGTAGAGCTGGAGAAAGAGAGAGAGAGAGAGCGAGAGAGCGAGAGAGAGAGAAGGATACGCGAAGCTGTGGCGTGACACGTCGTGATCGGTAGAAAGAATCTCGTCCTGCAACCCGGAAACGCTGTGACTAACAACTCGGTATCACGAAGGTGGAAGGAAAAGCCTGGGGACCCGTTCGCGGGGTGATGGGTATTTCTTCTCTTGGAGTTCAGGCGGGTCATCAACCATCGGCCGTCACGGCGGGCCGGGGGATCGCGCATTATTATGACCACATCTAATTGAAACTCTACGGCTCTCGGCTCGGTTCAACTCGGCTTGCTGACTCCACTACGGTCGCGCCTCCGCGCGTATTAAGGCGGGTAGAATAAACTCGTTAATAAATCTCGGGGCATCGAGGTGTTCTTAATGAGATTTCAGTTCGGACGTCTTCGTACCGACCTCTGAGCTCCAGATGGATTAGGCTTTTGGTCTGATCTCTTGACGGACCGTTGTTCTATCAAACGACCTTGCGCCATCGTCTTTGTTCAATGCGACGACGTGAGTCCAGACGTGATGAAATGTAAGAGTGAGACGTCATCGAAATAAGATTAAATCTATATTTCTAGAAAGGAAAGAAAAAGGAAAGAAAAAGAATTATGGATTTAACACACATATCTCGTTTCATAATTTATTTTTCTGTTTTTTTCTGTCAATTTTTTTAAAATTCTGGAGAATTAATGAATATGCAGTGACAAATCTTAGACAATATAGAATATGAAGAATGAATATCATAGAGTTTAAATAACGTTAAATAATGTATCGATACATATATCTCATTTCTAAGCAATCACATTTTGCAAAAATGAATGATAAATGCGTGCATTGAAGTAAGTTTAATTACCACGATTGCAAAAAATTTCTTAAATAGATTCGGATTAATGTAGGATCATCAACTGCAAGAAATAGCCTTCTGAAAGTGTAAATTTGTTTGACCCGAGAAAGGCTAACGATCGAGATATTACTCGCTCAGCTGAACGATAGTTCAATGAACGTTCGTCATATTTTCTTCGCATCTTTGATGTATTGCTAGGTCGAGAAAAAATTCAAGAAATATGAGTGTGATATTTGTATAACGTCATCATAATTCTTGCATGAATATAAAATTTAGTGTTTTTATTCTTATATTTTTTCATATTGAAAAAGTAAAGTTTCATAAATTCTTGATATATTTCTTTGCGTCGTTAAATATTGCATGTGAAATTTAATAATGTTAGGTTATCGAATAGTTATTATCGATTTGATTTTCTCGTTTATTTTGCCTTCTGGGAAATCTAGCGAGGTTAATCGCGATGACGTTTTACATGAGCAGAAAATTAAGTCGACCGCGTAGATGGCTGTGCACTAAAATCTAGTATGACAAGTATTGCATCCCGCAGGGATGACTGATCCGCACAGTCATTTGGGCTTAGCGAACCCACGAACTCGAGCTGAATATACCGCGGACACTCACATACATCTATACATCATATGCACTCACATATACAGGTTTTTGCGAATGAATAGTGTAATAAATATTTGAAGAGGAAACGAAACAGTCTAGTTTAATTGGATGACATGGATGGAACAAGATATCGAAAACTAAAACTCATTTGTTACCTGTAACTCTTGATTAAAAAAGAATCGAGTGGGTGGATCTATCCCGAGTCAGGATCTATCCTTCATGACACATTAAACAAAAAAGACATATGTTATCCGAAAAAGATCTACCACTCCTTAATTTTTTGCTTTTATCTTAATCTCGTATAGGCACTTAATTTTTTATATATTCTAGATTTCGTCATTTGTCAAGCAGGGACATGTAAATATTTATCATAATTAATCATGACCGTTGACATCTTTACCATAATCATATTGTAATGAGTTCACACGAATGTAGATATCTCTAGATTTTGAGATTACGTAATTGAATACTGGACGGACCAGTGCTGCGACAACAGGATTAGTTTCTTCATCGACATTCAGGATTTTCGCAATTGGATTTACGGATCCCTCGTGTCCCTCGCATCCAGAACTCATCAGTCGTTTGACGAAAAGTCGTTTTGCCATTCGCGTACTTGGAACGTGCGGGGTGGGAAGCTGGGCGTAAATGGAATGCCGCGAAATTTATATGACGGAGACGAGTTCACGACGGGTTAATAATATGGAGTGGCACCCCTTACTTCTATTCGCCTCTTTCTCTCTGTTTTCTCTCCGTCGTCTCCCTCATCCCCGGTCAGGATCAATAGTCTGGTCCGGAGCAGCAGGGCCGGCCGTAAAGTTGTCCGTGTTGTCGGGCGACGAGGACAGTCTCCAATTTTCATTCCTTCCTCTCATATATATTAATGCTTGGAAATAAGAACGGTGTTGTGCATCTTAGTCAAGTAAAAGAGGAAGTATAAAGTTCTTCTGCAACGTGATTAAACTTACTTTTTTGAAGAACTTGAGAAAATTAATTTAGATTCAGTCTTCTCAACTTTAAAACTAATTTTCGAATTCTTGGAAAAGTGGGCTTACATGATTGCAATTAATTCTTTAAATGTTCCATATTTCTTGTAAAATTAAAAATGACATAAGCTATAATATAATTTTCAAATTTTCTATGTATGTGTTTCTTTAGTTCAAGCAAATAATATTTCGCTCTCTCTCTCTCTCTCTCTCTCATTATGTTAAATTTTTATTATAACTGTTTAACTAGACATTAATAGTTCTCGCATGCCTGTCACTAAAAGTTACGCCCAATAATTAAAGAAGAGAAGTTGCATGGTGACTCGCGGACTATCCAATAGCGCTATAGTATTACATATCGCAAAGAACAATCCAAAGGTGAACGGCAGAGATTGAACTCGGGTCACTAAACCGATAGTCTTGCCCTCGCTAGACTTCGAGAGTCCCCTTTACGTTGTTCCACGTTAATTTAATGTACGGTTTTTATGTAATTTACAATATTTTCGTATTACAATCCATCTTATTACGAAGAAAGCTTATTTGATATCAGATTGGATCGTCGCGCTTATCTGCACTCCACGATGACCGTTAATTAGTAACACGGAAATGAGTTACTGAGTGAAATGTAATTGCATTAAGCACTTCATGCGTAGAGGTATAATGTCCGCGCACGCCGTATACACTCGTGCTCCTATTTCACGCGCGCACGTTTTTATACACGCGCATGTAACAGCGGAACACTCGGCTAATAGATAGTTCGTATTAAGGAAATTAGACGTGGTATATCGAGCATATATGGTATATCAAGTAGCGGTAGCGATAAATTCCATGTACTTATGCAGTTTTACTTTAATCGCCTTGATTGTCAAGAAATTTTCCATCGCGTGTTGCTTCGTCGAAGTTACTTATATTGTGGTAAACCGTAATTTTTTTCAATTTAATTAATACAGGTGCAGATATAAAACAATAATAAGAATAAATTAATTTTTCCAGCTTTAATTTTATTTATTCACATGAATATGAAATGTTTGTTTAAATATTTCTTATAAATATATCTCTGAGAGACAGGAAAGCGGTGTATTTTACGAGTCGTCTCTGGTTGCCTCTCTTCTTGCAGAATTCATCGCTAGCGTCTTTTTGAGTCACGACTGTACAGTTTTGCCACATCCGTCGTAATACTACCACCGAAACGCGACTGCAGAAATAGGATCGCGTTCAGCCCCCAAACTTCCGCTGCGCCGGTACGCTTCCGGTTTCTCTGTCACAGTAACTTCTACGGCTGGAAGGGCGCGGTCTGATCTCGTTTTTATACATGCAACGCGTCTCCTCTGAGATATAAATATATAATGTTCTGAAAAAATTTTAATAATTACCATTTCGGCTAATGTCATTGAATTAAATTTGAATTTTATAATTATATTTATATTTCAAATATATAATAAAAAATGAATCTTTCTTTATTATCAGGATATAAATATATTAAAGAAGATATTACAAAATATTGAAAAGAAAGACTCGCCTCGCACAAAATTGCTCGAGAGAGCTTCACGAGGGTGAATTTATTCTTTTCTTTTTAAGTAAGCGTTGTAACGAGTATCGACAAAAAAGCCCATCCCATCAAAAATCGTTCATTCTGCATCGATCTTTACTGTGAGCGTTACGCCACTTATCATTCTTCTTGATTATCCTGCGATCCATCGTACGGCGATCTTTCTTTTTCCTACTTTGGGCCGAACGTCGAGAAGGAAACTCGATATCGCGAAAACTCGTCTTGGGGACTCGAGCGCAATGATATGGAAGATCGACTGAGAAGAGTAGGATGAGACGATTTCTTTATGTCGATGGTCTTTAGCTAAACGAAGGTTCCGGACATGTTAACATATTATTGGAA
This sequence comes from Acromyrmex echinatior, assembly GCF_000204515.1. The sequence continues at coordinate 957,820 of NW_011627020.1, forward strand.
TACTGTCATTTTCTCTCTCTTGTCAATTTCTCTGTAATATTTCTGTTATTATTATTTTTTAATGAACTATGAGAGGGGTTACCTGCACCATTTCAAACGAAACATAATAGACCATTTGCGAGATCGTTAACGTTGCATGAATATTTTGAGAAGATAATTCATGCAAAAATTTTGCACGCAGCATAAAACTTATTAAGTCAGAATGATATAATCTATTAATTCCGTGTGTTTGGAAATATCTTGTAAAAAAATTTATTTTGATTTAATAGCACATAATACAATCTTACCTTTTATATAGAATGTATTACTAGAAAAGCGCTTTATGCATTTTGATTCCAATATTTAAAGTATGACAAAATGGCAAAGTGCAGAAATCCTATGGGAAAAGAGAAAAGCGCAATGGCGATGAGTGGCGTGATGCGCAGATGAAAGAGATGAGGGATCAAAGTGTGGCCGGCTGTGAAATAAAACGATCACGATCAAACGAGACCCCTGTCGAATAGGCCAAAAAAAAAGGGAGAGTGAACGACAGAAAAAGATTATGGAAGCTCGTACGAGAAGACTGACAGGATAAGGTTGTGACGTGGGAGGGATGGACTTTGGGGTTGCTTCCTGTCTTAGCTACAGTATTTCGGTGCAAAAACGATGTAGATGATATTTTTTTCCGAATGTAACGTAAGTGCGAAATTAAAATCTTAGTGACAAGACGAGGAACATCAATTTATCACGTAGATCGTTGTATTATTCGTCCCGTGCATATTTTTTACGCGCTTACATTGTGAAATGTGTGTGTGTGTGTGTGTGTGCTCTTTCATCGCGCTATGATGGATCGCCAGACGAGCGACGAGGTGACAACACTTTAAATTTCTGGCCAAACCACTCTCCCCTTCTCGAATAAATGTCTGGCTCTTCTGAATTTCAAGGTCGATGCGATGAGATCCTACAGTCACGTGCCTATCAATGCGATTGATAATCGTTATTTTTTAATTGCGGTTTACATCACTGTGATGTAATTGAAGCTACAAAAGCACGAAATTAATATAAATATTTTATAACTTTTTAAATTCAAAAATACGTTGATCCATTTTAATTATTTGAAAATTAATTTAAGCTCAATAACAAATGGTATATTAAATTTTAATCTTTTTTAAATTAATAAATGTGAATCAAATATTTTTATATCATACACACATATTTGTACATACATATAGCAAATATTTTTTCTATCTGAATGTTTTTTTATTTTAAAATTATTTTAATATTAATGTTCGATAAATATACGTGAATGAATTAATTTGCCTCGTTTTAGAGGAAAATTGTCGAGGCGTGAATATAATACTACATCTCCCTTCTACTTGCCTACTTTGATCTCGTTTAGCTTTTCGCCATGCGAGCAAGGTGGTTAGGATAGCTTTAACAACGAGATGGTGTTATCCCTGAGATTCGGCCGGCTGGGTCAGGCGGGGTCACAGTTCCATTGTATTGGCGAACGCTTCTAACTCGGTGCACTGAACTCAGGGCCGTATCGAAACTCGATATACATGATATCGAGCATTCTTTCCTATAATATACGTGATTGTAACGTATATCAATATATAAACACTTAATTATTATCTGTAGACAAATGCACTGGCATATCTTGAAAGTAAAATCCGTCGGTTGACAATCTCGTTCTGCAAAACGTAATCGACGATACCAAAGGTCTTGTCCGGCTTATCGTAAAAGGGGATAACTCGATCTGGGCAATAAATTAGCCACAAAGAGGCGATGTCGATGTAAAACGTGAAGTTCCTCCGCGCTACCTGCTCGATTGGCGATTCGGCCGTCTTAGCCTATTTCATGTAATTTTTTTCGCAATGGTATTTTTCGAACTACAGACCGGAACGTAATAATGTGTGTACGCGAGGCGGCGGCAGTCTCGGTAACGGTCGATACATACCTGATCGAAGTGGAGGAACGGGATGTAACGACGACGGGACGACGGTGCAACGGCAGCAGCGACGACCGCAACCAGCATTTCTCTCTCTCTCTCTCTCTCTCTCTCTCGCCATTTCTGCTATCTTTCTCCCATCTCTCTCAGTCTTTCTCTTAGCCTCTCTCCTTCGTCCTGCGATGTGCGGAGCGCGCAGCATCGAGAGTGGCTGTATCGGGCACCCCGCTGCCACACTGACTCTGATATACTCGCGAGATATCCGGGCAAGATTTAGTGCATCCTTTTGCTAGCTGCCCCGCAGAAAATCTTCGCCGGGAATCTTCCTTACAACCGATCGAAATGTTTCTCCTGTCCTTGAAATGAATACCACGGGTGGGAAAACAAGGTGAGCACCGTACAAACGATAGAAGCAAAACTCCCCATCCCCTCCACTCTTACCATTGCTTTACTGCTTTTTTTATTTCATCTTATTTTTCCGCATTTTCCTTGGTCGTCGCCGCTGCCGCCCAGCCACCCCGAGGACGCGCCAGAATATCGTTTCTTATCAGCTCGTACCAGCATCCTCCTATCCGATTTTACGTGTAAAAATCTCTCCCTTGTGATCTTTTAATAAGAGGAACAGAGTCGAAAAAAATGCCATGTTGCTATGATTAAAAATATTAAGCATAAGTTATAGGATGTAATCTAACCCAATACAAGTGAATTTTAGCAGAGAGACACAATTCTTTCATCTAAATTACAATTCAATTTCGTGACACGAGAATAGGATGGAGCTCAAGTTCCGAAGTCTTGGCGTTCTCCAGTCTTGTATTCAGCGAGATATAAATTTATTCGAGAGAAGCCTAGAGATCAAACACTCGAGTCGGATGTCAGATATTAATCGCATTTACCAAAACGTTTCGCTGACCTCTCCAGTTTCCTTGCAATTCACTCATGTAAAGAGAGTCGCGAATAAAGAGAGATGAAGAATAAGACGGGAATCGAGCGACGAGGCAGAAAAGAGAGTTGGAGAGAAATTTCGGTTTTTCATCGCGAGTAGAACCACCTGCCAGCGCGAATCTCCGCATAAATTCTCGACTCTTCAGCCAATAAATTGTGCACGGGTGCTTCTTCGTGGTTGTAAGATGTCGCGACGTCGTGCCAGCATTGCTAGCGTTATATTCCGACCCTCCACCGGAACTTCTGTCCCTTCTGTTCCTTCCCCTCGCCTCCCCCCACCTCTTCTCGTTCCTTCTATTCTATCTTTTGCCGTTCTTCTTCTCCTCCTTATCTATTCAAAGACACGTTGCCAGACGCCCCTGCGGTCCCTGCGTTTTGTTTTTCACGAAAGTACGTAACCGCCTTTTCCTGTCACATTTTCTCTTCCCTTCTTGCGCGTCTCCTTTCACCCGCTCTCGCGCGCTCCCCATCCGTTCTCTCTGTTAAAATAATCAGTCGAGCTGATGGAACCCGGAAATGAAATTGCACCGGTACTCCGGAGAACGTGGGCTGTTTGGCTGTTTCACTTGTGACAAGAGATTTATTCCGCGTTAAAGGAAATTACACGAAATACATTTGTGCAACTTAATGATATTTCGTCGGCCATAATTGTAATTCCAGTAACTTGTAATACGTTCGAAAGTACGTCAATTCAAGTCATCGCATTTTTATGAACTCGGTGGCATTAATCTCGAATATGAGAAAAGTGGCATGGTTTTGCAACGATATCGATACGCTGTTCTAATGATACATCGTTCCCGCTGCATCCACCTTTAGCCTTTTCGTTGGAGAATCGTACCGCTTGTTTAAGCCCCCGAAGACAATCCGGCGTTTCTTTATCCCGCTGATGCATCGACAGCATGGTTTCGTTCTTTTCTTGCTTTTCTTTTTCCGTCTCCATCGAACCGCGCGTTTTTTTTTTTTTTTTTAGCCGGTGCATCTGCGCTCGTCAAACTGCGCGAGAAGCTGCCTTTTTCATTTTGGCGCCTGCAGCTATGGTTTTAAATGCAAATTTCGGACCTGCCGGATGGCGAGCATTGACCGTCGAGAGTTTCGCTGGGCTATGAACGAAGCGGCGATCGGATTTGCGTAAGAATAGTGAGAGACGGACGGTCGGACGAAATGATTCGCGGTTGCATGAACTCACTCCCGTAAATGAACCGCGTTGCAATTACGAGACGTATCCGAGAGCCACGTAATGACGATCACATTTAACAACGAGAGTTCGCATCTCTCGCCTGCGCTTGCCGCAAAGCGATATGATTTCTCCAATTATTTTTATACGTTTTCTCATTTGGTTATGGATTATTCGAATGCATTAAAATACATGATATTTCATATGCACAAGGTTGAGTGTTGTATTTCAATCAAAGCTCAAGGTTATCATGTAGGTTCATGTAGTATTCGCGAAACTAAATTTTTAATTAGACTATGTGAATTATGTACGTTATTAATTAATTGAATGACAATGAGTATAATGACAACTTCTTAATGACAACTTATAATATTTATTATTTCTTGAGTGTGCTTTTAATTATATGTTTATCTCAAATTGATAAAACTGGTCGTCGACATTTGCACGCGTTATCGTCTTGCAACTTTCATATATATCACGTTTGGAAAGAGGGTGTCCCGAGGAGCGTCACAATACCCGTTACAAGCGTTATAAAGAATCATGGGGATCCAGCATCACAGGGTGGTCCCGATACGCGGCTGTTTATGCCTGAGCCCGAAAAGGGCCGCGCCACTATATGATGATGTAAAAAAAAAAAGATGAGGAAGCAGAGAGGAGGACGTGAATGCCAAAAACGAACAAGAAGCACTGCCGCGTTGCAGGCGCGAAGGGAAGTTGAGGAAGAAAGGAAAAAGACGGAGGACTTGGATGAGAGCGAGAGTGAGCACTGTGGCGATGTTCGTGCGTGTTGTGTAAAGTAGGAGGCCGAGAGTTCGGCAAAGGCTAAGGGAAGCGGACAAGAGAGAAAGAGATGGAGAGGAATCGGAGAAGCAAGGAGGTAAAAGGAGGACGAAGACCGGGCTGAAAGCGAGCCGCTGACACCACGGAATGATGAATGCATTTGGGAAAGGAGCCGCATAAATCCTCCAGGATAATACTGCAGCGGTGCAGCTCGCGGACCGACTAGGGTATTTTGGCTGAACCGAGCCTTGAATTTACGTGTTGTGTAGTTGATAAGAAGGGCTAAGTTGACTTGCAGGTCTAGAGGATGGTTAATTTCTTTAGGACGTCATTTGTAAATCATTAGCTCGCCGATATGTTTTATGAGGTCCAGACTATATGTTAATATTAGATCGTATCAACATCAATTATATACAGACAAATTTTAAATTAAAAATGCAAATGCTATTAATTCTTTTGTACAGGAAGAATGCTAAATTTTTTTTAGATACTTTAATATATATATATATATATATATATATATTACAAAAAACCTATATAGTATATATATTTTAATACTGCATTTAGGATATATACTTTACTTCTACAATAAAATTCTTAAATATTATGTTCCATTTTTTATGGAGCATTTTTTTCTTGGATGAAAAACAACAATTATGCAAACAAAAATTCGAAATGTGCATGCATGTACAAACTACGAGGAATCGTATGAGCTGTAGCAAATTAATTTTTTTTTTTTTTTTTAATTGTGGGGCCAACTTTACACGATAATACCGATTTAGCTCACAATCAGCTGAATGTGTTTCGTTCACCCGGTGGTCAATCACGGGCGAGGTGGGACATGCTCGTCGAGAGGCGTGGGAAGCCATGGCGAAAGGTTACGGCTATCGCGGAAATATTTCACCGTCTTAGGGAGTCGGCCCCGCCGATCTGGCCAGATCGCGCGCGCCGGGCATTTATCGTAATAGGTAGCCGCTCGGTCATCGAGTAATATACCGCACTCACTCGTCGGGACGACGACGGTATAATAAAGTAGGGTACGCTGCGAGAGTCAGAGAGAAGTATTTTCGAGGGTACTTCAAAAGAGCTCTCATATGCGGTAGCATTTATTCAATAGAGATCGTCAATACTACGATCATTGCGAGAGAATCTAAGTTGGTCGCACATAATAGTCGTGAATTTAGAATTTATAAAAAATATTACAAATTTTAATTTTACAATATAACAGCTCAATGTCCTGTACTTAGGATATGTGGCAATCGTATAATAATTGCTCCTTTTGGAATTCGTTACTTATTATATATGTAAAACGTTGACGCAATCCGTCAAATAATTTTCGCATTGAGAAAGCGTTATGTCAATATTAACCCTCGACTGTAGTAACTGGTCATTATGATCCTAAGTAAAAAATTTTAGTGGATTGTACAAGAATCTATACGATTGATATTATGAGGTTTGAAATTGTAGGTGAAAGAACCCTGTATCAATCGCCGTAAGGCAGAGGGTTACGTGTATTCTGTACTTCAAACAGGATGTTTTAATTAAACTTTCTCAGAGTGGCTGTCGGAATACGATATATTCACTTGCACATGAAAAATGAAGCTCACAAAACAGTCTTTTTTTTTCGAGATGAGCATTTTCACGAGTCAAGATAGAGAAGACGAATGCCTGACATTTAAAATAGTCCTTATTCCTTGGTTAAGGATATAGCCAGAAAGACTTGGGCACTTGCCAAGTACGTGACAGGAATAAGGTCGCACCTTCTTGACTTCCATGCTTACGTCTGTTAACCGTTGCCAAAAACTCGCTAACGTCTCGACTGGAAAGCATTTTTCTCGCGACATAATCAGTTTTATACGACAGAACTAATAAATCAATGCTCGATTTTCACGATACCACAAATGAATTTTTTCTAAGCATGTAATTTTTTGAGTGGATAAGTGAGATTTATAGTTATCTGTCCACGCGTACTTGAACCATTCTCCATTGTATTTAATGATGCGAATTTGTAGCATGATGATGTAACATATGTCTGAGCTTACGTGGACGTGTAGTTTAATAGAACTGTCTCATGGTCTCGTTGAGCAAATCACATGAAGTTATCAAATCAAGAGCAACTGTTTAAAATCTTAAAGTTAGTCCGGAGTTAGTTTATCATTCAGAAAATTTCCGCAACATAAACCGAGAAACATTAAGTTTCGATTTTGCATGAAACAGTAGGATTAATTAAAGATACGTGGAAGAGTGCAGTGTGTCTTTTTATCCTACTATGTATGTAATATTTAGATTAATTTTACATTGAATAAAAAAAATATATATCTACATATATATATATATATATATATATATATATATATATTAAAATATATGTTAAAATTTTAAAGATCTTAAGGGGAAGAATTTTGCTTTCCTTTAGCGAAAAGGAAAAGATAGCGTACGTTCCTCGGAGTTTTGCCGCGGCAAATCCCGCGTTTCGCGCGAGACTTGGAAAAGAGACGCACAGAAAACAAATGGAATTGCATACATGGCGCGAGCGAAGGCTTATTGCGTAAAATGAATCACAAGTGGTCAGGCAGGCTCGCGCGAACGTGCAACCGGTCAAAGGAACCCCCCGATTCTATTGCAAGCCCCGACCGGTTGACGATGGAATTTCTGTTCGGTCGTTGTATTCTTCCTCTTTCTTCATACCGCGCCTAGTCCGTTGTCGCTTTTGCCGATTGTGTTCCTAATTTTCTCTTTTCCCATAGTTTCCCCGTGCGCGTACGCATCCCTAATTCAAGCAAAAACTTACGAGATCGGGGATGTATCAAGGTTGTTAAAAATACATAAATGAGATGAGAAAGATCAGAGTAAAGTATTAATTGCTACAATATGTTATTCTTTTTTTTTTTTTACATATAGTTACTTTATCTAAAATTATTTTACATATACATGATAAATCTTATCGCCTTAAATGTGTATCGCCTTCTTCAGTGTTCAGTACGAGTATCTTAACAAATTCATACTTTTCTTGATGAAAGTTTAGTGATAGCAGTCGATACGTATTTTAAATTTCGAAATTATTCGTTTAAACATCAATGTGGGAAAAAATATTAGAGATAATATGTAAATTCTTATTTTATGAATTCTCGCGAGATGAAATATTTTATGTGCCCAACTATGTGCACTAGGCAGACTGCGAATATATTTCCCACTTTGGTTAAATTGAATTTTAAGTGAGGCGAAATAACTTCGCAGACATGGGGACGGCTATGAGGAGCGAAGTGCGGGTATTCGTGAGGAGTTTCCTCGATTCCACGTTGCCCTGGAACTCCGATGAGAGAAAGTGCCGCGCCCCCTCCGGGAACGTCAGTCCGAGTTCTTCGGATTGGGCCTCGATTTGCCTCGAAGCCATCGATTCTCGGCCGATATGTGACGCAATCTCTTACATTGTCCGTGTCGCAAGAGAGCGCAGAGTTTCGGCCGTTACCGTCTCGGCCGTAAATCTCGATTTGTACGCCTATTGCGGAAGATTCGTCTTAACGACAAATAGCAAAGAACTTTTCGATAGAGTAATCGTGATTTAACGATCCCTCCGTCAAAGATTTATATTTCAATTGGTGCGATTGCAGATATACTCGTAAAAAATTGATATAAGGGGAGAACGGAATACTGCTTATTTCTCAAATTTAATTAGCCTTATTCATGATAATTTGTTTTCTCGTACATATGATTCTTATACAAGTTTCGATAGATTCGTTCTTGCTATTATTATTCTTACTATTTAATTCCAATTAAATTTGATCGTAATTCTTTCTAATTTTTAAATTGTTTCGAAAAAATTTCACACACAATTATTAGGAAAGCCATTAAAAACTTCATCATAAAGTTTCCCCGATTATCGTTTACAATAGAGTTATTATCGGGGAGTTATCCAGAATGGCTACCTAAATCAGGCCCCAGCTGTCTCTCTGTCAGCCGCAGTAGAACGGACCCCGCATCTGGCTGATTTAAAGCGGCTATAATTTATCAATTTAGTGGGATATTTTTCATCCAATGGCCTGTTCGTCTGTCCGGTCTCCACAGCTCCACGATAGAACGAGAGACGCGCATAAGGCGATATACCATATATACCGGACGTGCCTCCCCGTTGCGCGCGAGGTAGGCAGCACAACGACGCGATATTTACAGTCCCCGCTTACCCACATCCACACAACGCGATTTTACTCCTTTATCCCGTGCCCCCAACCTCCCCCTCGCCTGTCCCCCGCACCTTTCCTTCCTGCACCCGCTTAACACCCACGCACAAACACACGCCGAAGAGATACGGGGACGTTTAAACGTTGCACGCGCGCGCGTACGTACCGACTCTGTATGAAGCTGCCGCCGCAGCTGCTTCGCCTTTCTCAGAGAGAGAGAGAGAGAGAGAGAAAGAGAGAGCACCCGGAGGATTTCGTGATTCAGGTTTTCCTTCGGGACACGATAGATAGACGGCGGCAGATAGACGAGAACGTATGCCAGCCGCGCGCGGGAAGTGCAAACGCTTGCATCATCGTCTAGAGTAGACAACGGATATTGGAATAACCGGCGGAGATATATATTAACACTGTGAAACAGCCGGCAGACAAATCCTACGTACCACACGTACCATGATACTCTCCTCAGACAACGGAATTTCACGCAGTATTTTTCGTGGAAGACTCTCACTCTCTGCCATGGTTTTGAAAGAAATGAAGTGTGAAGAAATTGTTGAGTAATGATGGTGCGAATGTAAAATGGTAACTTTATTTGAAAAGAAACAGGAAGGATTACTTTTACGTATCTAATATTTTTATTTTTATGAAGAAAAATTGGATACTTTAAACGATGTGAGACTGACGTGCGGAATTGACTTGCGTGTAAATCGAATAACGATTTGATTTTTCCCATGTGCCAATTCGCGAGATACAAATTTTCAAAATTATCGTTGAAAGGGTTTCATTGGATACACGGAAGTCGTTAACGACCCCTTGCGGACCTCGGCAGATAAAAGGGCGGAGTTGTAGGTGGAAAAGTTGTAGGTAGCCGCGGTAGGTGACTAAACACACTCTAAACTTAGATGGTACGACCTTCCTGTCTCACGGTTGACTTCCTGGCTCTTTCTTCCTTGTACCGGGAAGTGGGAAATGTAGACTTGGGCCGGGACCGAGACGGCGAAGAATATCGCCGCGCCGTACCGTGGGATTATTTATTCGTTTAAACAGATGCAAATGCGAGGTGAAAAGCCTCACGTAACGGTGAATGCAGTTATCGATACTTGCAAGTAATAGATAGAGAGCTCATTACGTTGAAACTTTTTCATTATTTAAAAAAAAGCACATAATGTAAAAATACATAAAAAATATTGTTACTAAATATTATATTCTTGTGAAATGTTATTCATGAATTGTCAAATAATGTGCCTGATATATATATATTAAGTTATTATTTATGTATCTTTATTTTCTTGAAATTGATTTGATGTGTGATAAAAGGATTGACAAGTTAATGATACGGCCAAGAAGGTTCTATATTCGCTGACAAGCAGAGATCCTTAGTGGCCGTATAAAAGATTGCGATAGATGTATCATGATCAATCGATCAAACATCAAATATACGTCATACACTCGTCTCTCAACTAAACCCCTTGCAGAGCAGACCCTCGTTTTATCCCTTTAAATTAATGGACTGATGATGCTCGGAAAGCGGAAACAGGTCAACTTTGGAACCTTCCGAACTCTCTCTCTCTCTCTCTCTCTCTCTCTCTCTCTCTCTGTATTAATTTTCAAAGACAACGGAGTTCAGAAGCGTGAAGTTCTTTTATGCTCTTGTGATTTCTTACGTTAATTTATTTTATGATGCTTGTAAAAATATTTCGATAATTGGTAATAATATAACGTCTTACATCTTTTATTATAATCTTAATACTTAACTAACCGTTTGAATAGATTTACGTATTTAATGATCCATCACTGTACGATCCATCACTAAATGGATAGATTTCTTTATTGTGTATCACGTCATTCTTCTGAAACTATTAATTACTTTGAGGAAGCATTATTAAAGAAATTATAAGAGAAAGAAAAGAATCTTCTCAGCGCGTAATCAGCGCGTAACTTACGAAGTTGGTAAACTGTTAGGAACTATATAAATTTTAGATTATACGTCTATTATTTTAATGTCTCGTCAACAATATCTTATAAATAATGCTCAATATTATGATAAACTGAGAGAAAACTCATCAAATAAAATCGTTTTCACTTTTTAATTTAGCAATTGAATTTGGTAGATTAATATCTCGAATGTCCATTCGTAATTTTTTGAGTTATGCAATTGGAATTCCAACGATGGATTGTATAAATAAAAAACACTTTATTCTAGAACTTCCTTTGATTGAGTTACAATTAAATCTATAATGTGAAGTGTTGATAAAAATGGGGGGTGGCCATTCCATCGTCCTCGATGCTAAATTGTTCCGGTTTAACGGCACTGGTCGAGAGGGACATCCCCGATGAGATTCATCGAGGGAACGTCACATCCTCCGCAAATTAAAAGCTGGAGAGAGGGTGGCCGATCTGGAATGGAGGTCAAACGACGAACGAACTAAATTGGAGTCGATATAATCCGAGTGTACCTTGCACTCGCGTTAGTTTTTCGCTTCCTTCCCCTGCAACGAAAAAAATCGTCGAGTACCTGCATCCGCGCGATGATGCTGAGGAAGTGACGTTCTCGCGAAATCTCCCGTTTTTTCCCGGAACATTTAGTTTAATTCCTTGAAAGCTTACTTGTTAACAACCTTAACAGCAATGTAAAATATCTTGATGCAGTAGTATTCAAGTAGGTCAATAATCCTTTCTCGACGTGAAAGCTGAAAAGTAAAAAATTTTCTCTTCTACAAGTAGAATTCAAATTACAGAAATCTGTAAAATCAAATACCTCAAAAATGCGAAATGTTGACAAATTTATTATGATTTTTCACGTATGATTTTTGCGTAGTTTATTGTGGACATAACTTTGGTTGCGTAAATATGATAAAGTAATCTGATAATTGAAAGGCACGACGCGCGCGCGCGCGCACTTGTAATCAATATATTTGTTGTTCGCGATGGTTATCTCATAAATGACACAAAAAGCATTTCGTCGTATACAAACATGATTATCAGATAACGATAATCGCACGATCACACAATAATGGACAGCCACGCGTAAATCATGTCTTTGTGTTATCCATAATCGCGAAGAAAACGACAATAAGACGCTCATCCCTTCTTGCCTTATCAGACAAAGTGTTATCGCGGCGCTTTGACGCCACGATGAAATCACGATAAATCATCTGGACGACGGGATCTCCTTTTTTTATCTTTGCGAACCATTTATTACTCTCTGCTTCCGTAGGATGTGCGAGGACTTTTAAGACGACGGTGCACAACATCGGCAATCCGTCTTGTAACCTCGCAGAAAATGGAGTTACGACTAGAAAAGGCGCTATTACCGTTCCTAATGAGGTTCGTTACGTTATAAAATGTCCACGAACCAAAGCATAGCGAAAGTTTTCCCTGAGACATCAGAGCTAAGCGATTGTTTATTTATAAGCGAATCGATACGCAACAATGTGGGTGTGTACCGATATTGCGACGAAGGTATCGATCGAGCTGTCTTAAAACAACAATGTGAAATACCACACGCCATTTTCGGTATGTTTGCCGGCGAGAGAATGGACGAAACAACGGACGATCGAGCCCCCTCATATTTCACTGGATAGTCGATAAAATACCATATTGAGGATATTGTGTCATCGGTATATTTACAATCCTTCTATACTTACAATCTTTATTCCATTATATGCCATTATAAAATGTTAAAATACGAAAGTATTCGATTTCGGTTTAACTCTCTCAATGATTTGTAGTAATTAATACCGAACATATATTCTAGAGTTTTTTTTTTTAACATATGGAACGTAGTTTGCATATGTTAAAAAAATAATAAAGAACAGATACTTCATAGTACAATTTAATTTACCGTTAAAATGTCATTTCATAATTATCGTATAATTTTATATTCATCTTTAGTACGGAATTTGTACTAAATATACATTCCTTCCCCTTTACTATCTACATCTTTATGGTAGTGGCATTGAATGCCCCGATTTCATTATTGCTATCTTTAACGACCTACCCCAGACGCGAGATATATTTATATACCATATACAGACATGTCCTTCAAGACGCCCGCTTTCCTCTTGACCTTCCACCCCCAATTGCGACTAATCGTTTGCCCGCGACTCTCGATACATAGTTACTTTCGCACACGTCCGCGGACCACCACCACTGTACCAGCGGCGGAAACAACAACGAGTGGGGGTGGTGTCCAACCCTCTTGGCGGCCGCTAAGGCCAGGGAAGAGAGAGGGCGGGAAGAGCACTCGGTCGATCTCTCGTCGTTGCCAGGCGACCAACATCCACCACCAGGCTCTCTCTCACCCCCTCGCACCTAACCCTGGAGCGTAATTCCTGAAAACCGGCGCCATGGCGCCATCTACGCCGCGGGATGCTTCACCCTCTCGGGGGTGCCCCCTCGAACCCCGCCGTAGTCGCGCGATGCACCCCGCGACGCTCGGTCCCGCACTTGGAGGCGCCGCTGGTCGTCGTACGTTTCGCTTTCGTCGAGCATTGTCCTACCCCGATGATACGTTCGTCGGTTGGAAGGTGGCGGTGAATCTCGGCGAGAACCACCCTCCTTATCGAAGAATTCGTCCTGACGACGTTCGCGAATCATCTCTAATCGGGAATACACGACGAACGATATTGGGGGTCGTGTCGTCGCCATATTGCTTAGGTACGACCACCTCGAAGCGCGTTTCGCAACGCGGTGCGGTACAACGATACGGTGCGATATTGGTGGTGATGCTTCGTGCGTTCCAGGGGTGTTTTTTGACAATGGCCGCTGGTGACGATACCGCGCGATAACCCTGGTAGCGTGAAGAGAATCGCCCATCCGTTTTCTCTCGCGCTCGTGAATGCGAGGGTCGTTGAACCAGGGGTAAGTCACCAGACGTATCGGTATTGACACGTGCTTTTGGAGAATTCCTCTCTAATTGTTATCAGACTCCCAATTCAGTTATCTGAATTGGATCTCCAATTGAATGCTATTCAAGAATTTGTTTTCAATGCTAAAGAGACTGAAAAGATAAAGAGATTTGCATCTTTATTATTATTTGAGAAACTTACACATGTCATTTATTTATATTTAAGGTATAAGATTTTTTGAGAACAAAAAATTCAAATATTTCTAGAACGATTTTATTAAAGTACTTTTATCATGAATAATGTATATTCAACAAAATTGAGAGGAGATTTCGTGTTTCGTTGAATTATAAATAATACGAAATTTTGACAATATTTTTAATTTTTCCGTCATAAATTACAATTTTGTCATATATTTAAATGATTAATCGTATAATTATTATTATTTTATTCAATTTAGAAAATATATAACAATGAATATGTTACTAATGCTTAAACGATTTTATCATTACGTTCTACGCAACAACGATAGAAGGCAGAGAGGAAATAATGATTACCCTTATCTTGATAATGATACTTGATCATACTTGATCATACTTAATATTTGATAATGATACTTTTCAAATATAAATCGGTATTTGAGCTCTCGACATTATCAAGGAAATATTTCAAGCGCTTGATAATAAAACCGTGAAACAATAACAACGCGTAGGATGGATCAACGTATATAGAACTTCTTTCTCTGCTAATAAAAGAATCTGGATGAATACTCAATAATACTGATATCCGTATCGATGTCACGATTTTAGATTTAATTTATGCAGCCTTTTAGCTCGACACGCCGCCCTCTTAACCTTTCGACCACCCAATAAATGATGGAATTATTTTCCGCTATTTCTGTCTTGCTCCACCCACACTCTCATGTTTTTTTTTTCAATGCATCATCATCTCCGAGTCACTGATAACAAGCGATGGCCTTCGACATTTTTAACAATTAGTCAACTTCGCAGAAAAGCATCCGGTCGAGTGTTAAAATAAAATAAGGGCGCGCTATTCTAGATAATTTCCGAGCACCGTGACAAATTGATCGATTTTCACCAAGCCTTAATAATAATATGTCAACATTTCTTAATTATCTTACTTTTATCTTTGATGTTTTATGTTAACAAAATTAGTTTTATATATATATTTGAATGCTCCTTATAAAGTAAACCATTTTTCTAAAATTACTTTTGATAAAAAAATTTTAGTATATAATATCTATGCAAATCTGTTTCGTAAAAAAACATATTAAAATTTAAATATCATTAATCATCATCTCAACAAACAGATATAAATCACAGGCGGAAGAATTACTTATGTAATCTCTGTTGTGCCAAATCTCTACGACGATTTTCCGACGTGGCGACGTAAATAAATCGCAGCGAAACTTCCTGTTCTCGGGCTGGGCATATGAGACGAAAAGGGCTATTTGTACAGACAAATTCCCACGAGGGCAGGTGTTTTTCAGCAAGGGAACGAAGGAGAGAAAAGAGGGAATTGCCTTTCTTTCTCTTAGGCGCGAGATCGATTCTCTTTTTGCCGCACAACATTCTTCTCTCTTCCGCGTTTCTGTTACTTGAACGCGATGCGATTCGTTATGCGCCTATAGATCTGTCGTGTCTAATAAATTTAATATCACTGTATTATCTTCATATTACCGCCTTCGCGTAGGCTTTACGAAAATATCTTTACACTCGATTATTGAAGTTCTCCGCAAATATATGAGCTATAACAGTCGAACTTTGCAAGAAAACTTTTTCGATCTGAAAGTTTCATGCGTAGATTTTGTTCCCATGCATGCTTATTGTTGTACAAAGTGATGTTTTTATCGGTGACAGCTCGTAATTTATTTTTATATGACCGATAAATTATTTAAATATTGAAACTTTGAATCTGACTTTACCAAATTAATTGTAATCACGCATTTTAATTTTTTTATTTCTTAATTTTTCATCTTTTTGATTGATAACGTTTTAATCTGCTGATTAACCAATCTATAAGAAAAGCACATTTTATTTCTAATAATGTGAAATAATATTATTTATGTTTCCCAAACGTATACGATGTTGAGCACATCGATAACAAGAAGATCATTGGGGAAGTGGTGGGTGTCAACTGCCTATGCCGCACCTCACGAATTACAGTTACGCAGGAAACATTTTATTGCCGCAGCAAAGGGGACGATGGGAAAGTTCTTATAGAAAGATATCACAGTTGGTTGCAAGATAGGGGATATACGTAATATTACGTCCATATTGTATATATAAGCTTAAATCATCTACCACATAATCTTGATATCCACAAAATTTATCGTGATTGCTTATGAGTGAATGGATAGTATCGTGTGTGCTATACGAGGGTAATCATGAGTAACAGGACACGCGAAGCAAGAATTAGAAATTTCGTGTGATATTAAAAAGTAATTTGTGGATTGAAAAAAAGAAAAGGTTATCTTCAGATTCGTCAGTGTAATAATATCACACTCGAAATGTTCTCACTATCTCTTTCATCCTTTCTTAGCGGATACTTAACGCTAAGTGTTTCTCGTCTCGTCTCATCTCATTGATATTAAATGCGATTTTCACAGTAGATAAATCAAGCTCGGTGTTAGATGACCAGGCGTAGTTAAACCTGTCGCTCTACAGGCAGCTGAGAACTAAGTCTGTATCTTTATCTGATTTTCGCTCAGTAATTTACAGAGCATGTTGCTCAAACTGTACGAAGGATACTGGTGCCATAAATGACAATGAGGCATGTCGGAAAAGAAGGAAACATTGAATATTCGCGAAATAAAAATTGGACATCACTTGAACGATCCCCGGTTATGTGTTATTAATGTCACGATAAACGTGTAATCGGATACCGGATTGAGTTGGATAGGATTGGGAGAAATAAAACGATTGAGCTAGACGTCGTTATCGTGCAGCATATTGAATCTTAACGTTAGTTCAATTTTGTCTTCGAAGGACATCCTTCGATGTATCGCTGATATTACGAGAATATGTATATCGCGCGTCACACCGACATTGCCATTTTACATGACGGAATTCAATCTTATGGGATCGGAGAGATATTAATTTAACTGGCATATCTCACGCGTCCGTTGTGCGACAGTTGACCACCGCAGGGCAGGATTAAAATTGGGATTAATCAGGCAAGATTACCGGCTTCCAGATGCACGCCTCGTCGTTGAATTGTACTATCTCGCGCGATTCACTTTCCGCGGCATCGTAGCGTATGTCGTTGAAAAATAACCCTCGTCGTACACCACCTCTCCGCCAAGGCCTTCGCCGTTCGCGCACACCGTTCCCTTTATACGCTCGCGAGCGCATAATGCGGCCGCGCTGCGGGTCCCGCGGAGCGGCCTGGAGCGGCTCGGAGCGGAGAGAGAGAAGATGCTCTCGAAAAAGTGCGGCAACAAAGTTGCGCGGTGCGCACACCCACGTCCGCGAGATCCAGAATGTCAGGGTCGTACCTTAACCCCGCGTTGTCCTTCGCTGCCTTCGTGTATCCACCTTCTCTCTTTTTTTTTTTGTCGTCGGGTTGTATTTCCACCGGTGCAGTTAGCGGATTTTTTTAATTACTACTTCTACCTCTCTTTCTCTCTCTTTCTCTAACTCCCTCTCTCTCTCTCTCTCTCTCTCTCTCTCTCTCTCCTTCTTTCTTCTATATCTCTATCCACCGTTAAGCACGACACACTGTTAACTGCAGCGCGAATTAAGGTACGGTCACTTAAAAGCAAACCCGTAAACCGACGCCCACGCAGCGGGTACCTGTTATATACGCACTTACGTGCGTTCAGGGGCGGATCGAACAAGGAATTGAAAAGCGACCGATGTTCTATTTTCGCGGTTGCGAATTTTGCTGAAAATTTTTTTTATTCCTTTTACTTAAATTTACTTAAACGTAATCTGTAAAGTACATATATGTATTAGTTTTATTGAAATGTATCAAAGATAATTCTTGATTTATGAAGCTATTTTATCGTTATGAATAAATTAATAATGCTTTATTTCTCTCTCTCTCTCTCTCTCTCTCTCTCTCTCGATCTTTCTCTTACAAGATTTTAAAGATCGTTCCATAAACGTAAATCTTCGCACAGTCGATGTGAACCGATGCGGTCCTGGATGTACAAGTACAGGGTGGCCAGACAGAAAAATCCGAAAGGCTCTCTTCTACCGATGAGTGCCACGAATAAGGGCCACATAAAGATGGATCATAAAACTATGATTTACGTCTTGTCATTGATGCGTTTACTGTCCGTCCGTCGGTCAGTCCACCCATGAGTCCGTCTATCCATCCGTTCATCGTGCGTTCGTCTATACGCACCCATGAGTCCTCCCTCCCTTTCTCCTTCGGTTCATCATCGTCTCTCTTCGTTCCCTCTTATTATCTTTCTTATAGCCTCCCTTCTTGTTCTTCTGTTTCTTCTTCTTCTTCTGCTTCGTCTTCCTCTTCTCTACCGGTTTCGCCGGATAGCCCCATCGGGCCGGCGATGATCGATTCGTCGCTTGGAAAAAAATAGCGTGTCGTTATCATCGCAACTATTATAATCCACTGTGAAATATTGCGTGTGATAGGCGCACGGCGACGAGCGGTTCGACGAAAGCGAAAATTACATCGTGTAAGCAAGTATCCTGCGAATTCCCGTCTGATCGTATCCCATCTGATCTCATTGGATAATTAAACGTTATTTGTATCTCAAGAGTTTTGTTATCTGTATCATGTTACAGTTATTAATAAAAATTCTAAACTCTTTCAATTGTCATAGATGTGTAATGTAAAAGACTTTGATCTACACAACAGAAAAATTTATATCTGTGTGCTATCTGTGTCTGGAAATTAGAAATTTTAATGAAATTTTAATGGAGAAAGTAGGTGTGTCGTGCAAAAATCTCAACATCCTGAATTTATGACTTGATTGCAATTTTGCGTTAGCTTGCCGCGGCAAATGCGATCTTATAAACCTTGCGCGGTTCTTTGTATTTCTTTATGCATTCATGCTCGAAACATACGTAGGTTATTTAAAGTTTTAACGCAGCCCTGACTCCCCCGACAAGAGGGTTACGTTTAATGGCGTCTGCGGTTTCCCATCAAACTTCTCCTCATAGCACCTGACATCTCACACTTATATCCCCCAGAATTCCATCATTTCTCATTTGTTTCGTGGAATCCTTCTACCCTGATTTTCTTTCTTGCTTCTACATAAAGAAACTCTCTTAAAATAATCTTCATCATCCTCCCAAAGGATCTCTGAAATAATTTCCTTACACCATCCCTACTTATGTATATGTTTTCTGTAATGCATAAAAATAATATTTGTGTTTTTATTATACGAAATGGCAAACAATGCCAAATGAGTGTTACATGTGTAATTTAAAAAAAAAATGCGAGATTGTTTTTTCGATAGTTAAGTATATTAAAGTAAAAAAAAAAATGGATAAATAATATTATAAAATTTTATTTTTTATTTTATTTTAACTATATTTTGTCATAACATTAATCTTTAATATTAACAAAAATATCAAATATACTAAAGTTGAAAATAGAATAAATAATAAAATTTGGTTTTTATTTTTAACTATATTTTAGTATAATACGAACTTTATTTTTATATTAACAAGAATGTCGATCGATTTTTAGACGAATTTTTATCAAAAAACGAAACTTATTGTTAGAAATTTCCGAGAAGAGGAAGAAATAGAGCGATTTTGCGGACACCCTGTGTACACTGGTGCATCATAAAGTTTCCATGTTACTCCATTACCGAAGATGACGCAAGTACTACGTCTTAATCGCAGGATTACACGGCTTGCAGCGCGAAAGCTCT
The DNA here is from genome assembly GCF_000204515.1 of Acromyrmex echinatior. The sequence continues at coordinate 977,540 of NW_011627020.1, forward strand.
GTGCAGGACAACGCAAACATGAATTACGAAATAAAAGTCTGCTGTAGCAACAGTGGCAGCGGTGACTCTCGTTGTGTTGAAAACTTTCAAGTGAAAGCGATCACGCGCGCGCCGCTTGTTAAGACGTCAGTTATCATCGGCTGTAGGTGATTAATCCGACAGGTTGGAGGCGGAATTATAAGACGGCAAAACGCGTTATCGCAGCGACGGCAACAGCGGCGGCATACGTAAATGTGCGAGATAAAGACGAATATACATGGCGACGATACATATATCATGGCACGTACGGGGTTCATCACGGTGATGAGGAAGGACAGAAGTCCATTTATCAGAGGCTCGTTCATAGAAATCTTTCCGAGTGCCGTACGATGACTCAAAGGATATCGTCCCGAGATTATCAAACATCGTTTCATCTTATCTTTTGAGTTTGCGAATTGTAGATGTTCAGATTGCGAGAACTCTCGGTTCTATAGTTTAAAAGCGCTAAAGCGGCAAACGATGCAACGAGATAAATGCAAAGTCAGAAGTTAATTAATTAATATAAACGCTTGTCATGATAGTAAACGCGGCTTGAAAATACGTAGCAGGAATCACGGGATGCCTGGAAGGTGGAAAAAGTTTCCCTTGCAATGTTGCTTCATAACTACATATATCCATGGTCGGATCAAGGCACTTTAAGAAAGCCTGTGTAGGGGGTAGGGGTTCTCAAAGAATAGTAGACTTTACATAGGCTTTACATATTATAATTTTATTATTCAATATTACGAAGCTTTCTTAGATTAAACCGTCTGCTTTATAAATCGTTGCTTTTGTAATAAACGGTCGCACGCATTTCTTTTTCATTCAAATATCAGGATATAATTGATATGCGCATACGTTAACTTTGCAGACTTAAAGACAAGATTAATTCTCTCAAGGTATATTTTTATCATTCTCATCGTAAAGGCACCGAGAGAATTACTCGGCCATACGAGGGCCCGGCCCTGCACGCGTACGTCGAGTCGCGACGCGAAGGTGAGCGCGCGGTTAATTTGCATAATCAATTCAAAACGATGAGTCTCGCGCCTCGAACGGATCGGTCATTCTTTTCCCGACGGCCCCCGGTATGGAAGAAAAGCCATTTCTGGCGTTATATAAATTACGGTCGTCTCACCCAAGAGAGCTGCGCGCTCTTATGATTGTTGGAACGGCGCGGCGTTGTGGTACCGAGTAGCAACCGGGGCTCTCGAGTTTCGCCATATAGGTAGTAGCTTCACTTCGATTTGGATCTCTGATTACGCATCGTGAAGCCGACGTGTGTCAAAAGTAAAAAAGCGGAGAGAGACAAAGAAAAAAGAAGAGAGAGACTAGAAAAGTGAAGAAGGAAAAACCGTGCATGTTGCACACATCGTTAAGCATAAAATCTTTTACGAGCGTTAAAAATCACCGTAGCACAGCGTCCCGGCGCCATTTCTTTATTTCCATTGCGATCATTTCGTCCTCTCTCTACCGTTATACTTCGCTGTAGTCATAAATAAGCGAATCCTTCGCCGTTTTAATTTCTTCTTCGTCTTCTTTCTTCTTCGACGAAAACGCCTTCACTCTTCTCTCGTACGGCCCGCCTTCTTACATGCCCGTCGTCTCTTCGTTCTCGCCGTCATCTCGTTGTCATCCTTTATCGAGTTTGTCGTGTATGTAACATTTTATGACACTTACACGCTTGTTAACAAATCCACGTTGTTTTGCCAGACACTTCTAATAAAAAAATTGCCTGCAAACTTTTAGAATCGTAGAATTGATTGTTTTTCATAATCTTATCTATTTTGACAAGTTTCGAAGGCGATAATGGAATCGTAAAAAATGTATTTCCACGAATTGATTACATAACTTTTTAACACTCCGTCCATTTCAACGAGGTTTCAATGATGTGATGGTGTAAATGGTATATTCCTTTTTAATATTTCAAACAACAATAAATGACCGCATATGAATGCACAATTAAGCAATGAGAAGGTCATATCGATCTAACTGGTGCTTAAATAATATTTCGGTATAAATTTATATTTATATGCAGTTCTGTAAATTGGGCTCGAAATAATTTTTGGTCTTGAAACGCAATCTTCAATTGAAACTGGGGTAATAATATACAAATTAAATTGACAGGCAATTTAACGAAATTGATGTTAATAAGCATGTTAAGCTGTAAATAATTTATTACGAAAATATCCAATAAAATTAGCCAACATGATTACATGCTATGTTTTATTTTTTTCTGATGGAAATATTATTAATGACCGATCGGGTGATATTTTTCCTGTCGTAGATGTGAGCTACTGAAGGTGGGATTCTCAGGAACCGCGAGGTCCTCGCAATGGAGGCGGGACCGAAACAGCAGCAGCAGCAGCCGCCGCAACAACAGCAGCCTCAGCAACAACAACAGCAACAGCAGTCGCCTCAGCAACAACAGCAACAGCAGCAACAGAATTCACCCAGCAGCATTCAGTCAGCTCAGAGCCAGACAGTCGTCGGTTCTCAAGGTGGAGCAACGCAAGGTCAAGGTCAGCAGCAGAATGCGGAGGACGCGCTTGCGGCGGCGGAGAACACCCCCGTCAGCGAGGGTGTGCTCCTCGCTCGGATCCACGTGCCCGAGCTGTACGTCAGCAAGTGTCTGCAGTTCCCGAAGGATCAGCTGGTCTGGGACGTGAAGCAGCAATGTCTTGCGTCCTTGCCCAAGGTACGAACGATGTTTTGACGTAGGTAGGAGAGAGGAGTTCTCATGTATATTCCTAGATATCCCGAGGGAAAACCTTGAAAACAGCCTGCGGAGCTGGAGTTATATCGATGTTCTTAACGACGATCGAACGATTCACTCCCGGACTAAAATTTATCTCCCAGCTTCTCGATAGCGTAAGATAGACAGACAGACGGGCGGACGGACGGACGGACAGGCAGGCAGGTTGCGCGGTGGAAGATGAAGGGGAGAAATTGAAAACGGAACGCATTATTCTCTTTCGCGGCAATAAATCCCGTGCGCGTACCTCTCCCGCGTGTTATTTCTGGCCGGACGATCCTTACGTCGGAAATTTATGAAGCCCGTGGCGGATTCTTGTTTTGCCGTCTCCATCGGACGTGCACGAGAGAGCGCGCGCGTTTCCTTGCTTGCTTGCTTGCTTGCTTGCTTGCTTACTTACTTACTTACTTACTTACTTACTTACTTACTTACTTACTTACTTACTTGCGCCGAGTCCTTCGTACGATAATTACACGTATTTCGTTGAGAAATTCCCCCGCGATCGAAAGCGCCGGTAATATAATTCGTAGCCCCGATTTAGCGCGAGTTGGTGCGCGTGAGAGACGGACGGCGCGGCGGAAAAGGACAGAAGCGGAGCGGCATTCGCCTCTCTTTACCCTCTCGTTCTCGTGCGTGTACGACGTGTACGTACGTTACACAGTAAGCCGGTCGCATTTTGTTGAGAAATTCACCCGCGATCTCTTTCTTTCTCTTTCTCTCTCTCTCTCTCTCTCTCTCTCTTTGAAGAGCGTATAGTATAATATAATTCGTACCTGTGCCACCCGAGGCGATTTGTTCCCGCTGGAAATTGCGGTCGCGTGTATATTTCACCGAGGATCGCCGAGTATCGATTAATCGCCGATTACGGTCGAACCCCATCGGATCTGTCATTTATCACCGTGCATCCGCTTCTCGCGCGCGCGTACCGCCATGCCAGATCCCAAGGACTCCATCAGGCTTTTTTCGAAGGACGCTCCCTCCGTCTGTCCCTCTCTCTTTCTCTCTTTCTTTTCCTCCTCTTCTCTATCTTTTCTCTGTCTCTTTATTTCCGACGCTCCACTCCTTTTCTCTCCTCTCCTCTCCTCTCCTCTCCTCTCTTTCGCCCGCCCTCTTCGTCGTCGCGAAACCGCTCGTAGTTCCTCGGGCGGCAAAAAGTACAGCGCACAATATTGCGCACCGAGAGCGGAGGCAGCAGCGCGCTTTACATGCCGATTTCGCGAGATTGCAGACAGCGCGAAATTAAGAGCCGCCAGAGCGAGTAATGACGAATTCTCGAGGCGAGGAGAGAGCGAGATTCCAGTCTTTTCTACTGCTTTCGTGGTGAATCGTCCCATGGGACTGCCGAGAGAGTCACGAAGGGTATATACCAGATTCAAAGACGGTAATCGGATCGAGTGTTTCTTTCTCTTTTTTTTTTTGTTCGAGAGTGTCGAAGCTTCTCCTTTCGTTGATCCACGTAATGCAATTAGGAGTGGTTCATATATACATTTCTTTTAATTATAATTCTAATCGAAGAATTTTAGCTTTTCTTTTTAAGAATTTAGGATAATCAATTCTCAAACTGAGAAAATTCTGTTTTATGTTTCTCTTTTAAGAAAAGGCGAATTAATCCATCGAATCCTCTGTTCGTAATCTTACTTTTCGTTGATTACTGGATTTCCTTTTATCTTTACCTTCAAAGAAATCACATTTCGATTCGGCTGACGACACTGCACGATCCGATACTCATCGCCTTTGAATTCTATCGCGTATTCGCTTTCCTCGTGCTTTCATTCAACTCTCGAGAACTTTGACGACCGCACAAGAGCACATGTTAGATGCACTTTGTTGCTGAAGCGTGTCGAGAATAGACACGCGCACATGCGCGAGTGTCCCCGTTAGGCGAAATAGAGACTAGAATATCGATATTGTGGCTTTTCGCTTTCTGTGAAGTCGTCACGCTGTCATGCGTCCTCTTTCTCTCCTCTCTCTCTCTCTCTCTCCCCCTCCTCTTTTCTGCCTTTTTCCATCTCTTTCTTGCTCTCTGTCACGCAAAAATTTTCACGCGTGTCGTCTTTCTGCCCTACATGCTTGCCTTCCGGGACACAGGAGGTATAGCACAGAGACCTCGATAATATGCCCCCGTTAAGTCCTCCACCAAAGATAACCAATTGCTTACTCGACATTTTCATTTTTCTTGCTTTATTTCATTTTAGTTTTCCTCGCAATTTCATCGATCTGCGAATAACTTTCTTTAATTCTCTCACGTTCCATCAAATCGATTTATCAATTTCTTTGTAATACTAGCAGAGATATATTTTGTATGATCTAGGTATCAGGTACGTGAAGGAGATTTAAAGTGATTTAAATCATATATACGCGGTACCAGTATATGGTTCATCGATTGTATTATACACGACAACTATGTATGTGTCTTGCATGAAAATATAACAAGAACGTATACTGGTACCGATTCAATCCTGTCCCAGTATTTTCCCAAAGTTTGAGTTGTATTTAATGTTTTATTTTTAGTTTTATTTACTCATTTAAATATTTATGCGCTGCACTCCGGATGAATTTTTCGATAATCACGTGAATCACATTCAAGTAATTCAATATTAATCTATTAATCTTACATTACTCGCGTGATTTAATTACGTAGGGAGTTTCATCCAAATTATATGTCAATTTTCATTGTTCTTTTTAACGATTTACAAAAATAAAAGTAACAACATTTTTTAATACATTCTTTAGGTAAAGACAAATGTAAAAAATTGTAAATTGTGAAACAATTTGCGCTAAATGTAATATGTATAAATATCGTTCATACAGTTAACAAATTTATAAAGTAGAGCAAGTATCTCAGACACCTCACTCGAGTAATGAAGGTTAATAGATGATTATATTATCATTATTATATTATAATTTATTGTAAGAGGAATGTGTTCATCATATGCAGTTATATCTAATTCATCCTGGGACAGCACCTTACGATATGTACATGCACTTGTATTATTCATACATTATTATTCACGTATAGATTTTCATATTTGCGTATATTTGTCTCGCGATGCGCGTGATCGCCAATGATCGTGTATTTTCTGACCTGTGGTGTTGTTGTTGTTGTTGTTTTTGCTTTTGCCTCACCCTGCACGGGGGCGAAATATACTCTACACCCGCCACCAACCACCAATCGCCACACCTGTGCTACTATCGTCTCACGTGTTGTGGGGCCCTATCTACGAACGCGCGTACCACCCCCCTTCGTACGAACGAACGAACAAACGAATATCGCAAATGCTACGCGAAAAAAAACGCGCCTTTCTCGGGGCCCTTCACCACTCTCCACTTCCGGTTGTGTTACGGATAAACCGCCAACACCGCTTCTCCATCCCTTTCGAGCGTCTCGCAGGTGGCCACTTGGTACAGGGTACGTCTTCACTATTACTAATAGCATGCGACCACGCCTTTCGTGCCTCGTCGATTGATTGTTTTCGCTCCCCCTTTTGTATTTGTCGTTTTACGCCGATTTGCATGGCGAAATGAGAGAATCCTGCGGCGATTTAAAAGGGAGTCAGAGATACTTTTTTTTTTTTAATAATATATTTATTATTAGTTACTTAGAAATTATGTAGCTTTATCAGTTTGAAAATAGTTGATGGAATTTACTTAATTAATGAAGATATATGTTTTTTATAAATTATTTCCTTTTTATATGTTGCACATTTCCTGATAAATTGGGATGATTTTTTGTATATACGTGTAACGTGGAATTATTAATTTTTGGTTTAGTGAATTTGAAGAGAAAGTTACAGTAAAGCGCTGTCACGTTGCGCATTTGTTATACAATCCGGTCATGGTAGTAGAGTTATATAAAGTGATTATTTTTATTCATTTGTTAACAAGCTACGATTACGTAGCGATAGTTAATTTTCCCGCCTGCTTTCTTTGTACCTTTGCATCTGCCGTTTAATATGCATTGAATATTTATGGATTAAATAACGAAACACGAATTTGCATTGAAATTAAGGGATTAAACAAGGATATATATATCCTTTATATATATAATTGAGGATTTTATATCATTCCTTACGTCTCTGTGAATCTCTCGAAGCAAATATACTACGACTTATTTATAATACAGAATGGGGAGATTAAACGATATAGTTTTAGGTTTGTTTGTATGGTTTAGTCTTCGCGAAGTGTCAACCAGCATGCTCGCATGATAGTTCGTCGAGATAATTTAGCAACGTGATTGTTCTTAACTATTAGTTTTTGCACGATTGTTGCTCTGATGTTCTTAAACACGACGCGGATAGTTATTAAACAATAAATTTTAAAAATTTGTATACTATATTTATATTGTATTATATATTGTATTTATATTGTATTATATGATAATTATTACACTCTCTAATCCTTTTCCATTTATTCTGGTTGTTCTCATCGCGTTTGTTTATTTTTTTTTCCCATTCATTCAGTTTTAGAATGCTTGCATTGAGAGTTGTTTCTGCTCATGTTCGAAAACGTCAGCGAAAACAATCGTGTCACACGATTGCATGTACGATTTGTATCGAGCGGCTACGTATCGTGTGTATACAACCTGCGATTTCCGATATATATTGGGTCATTTAAAAAGTATCCGCGGTTTTTTCATTCAAAAATTGAACAAAAAAACCGCGGATACTTTTTAAATGACCCAATATTTATAGTTTGTAGAATGATACTTGATAAAAATGTATGCTTTCCGGGTCTAGATGAAATATCAGAAATTGTGAGAATACTCGGAATACTTAGCCGCTCGAAATCACGTTTGAGACTATGATTCACTCAGGTGTGACATTTCAGCGAGACCGCAAATTTTCCCGGCGAAGGTACGTCGTTATGTACAGCAGTACTAATAGCGTAAGGCACGTAGGAGATTCATTTTAGCGCGTCGAAATACACGTCGTAATGCGCTTTTTAGCACGCGCGACGTTACGCCGCGTTTTGCATCATAATGCGTTTTGATGTAATACAAAAGCTCGAAAGGATATCCGCGATTCTCGCCGGGCAAGTGTCCTCGATCGAGGTCGCGCGCCATGCTGTCGACCTCCTCCAGCGAGACCAGTCTCGACCATCGCGTTGCAGCGCTGCCTGCTAATGTTGCTGCTGTGTCTCTCTGACGTTGCTGTACACGGTGACTTTCGTTTTCGCCGGGAGGTTAACGAAACCGTTGAACCCACATCGATTGCCGCGTTGCGTTCCTGCAGACGGCATGCAGTAGTGCCGACCATCGTCCTGCAGACAAGAACCTCTTTCAAGAATAATTCTACGGAAATTTATGAGCTAAAATGTTACTTACTATGTACAATGGTGAGTTTTTTTTTTTTTTTTTTTTTAGAACACCTCTAACAAGAATTCTTTTCTGAAGATGTTGGAACTTTATTATTTTTTCTTTTTTAGAAAATGCACATCTGATTGCTAAATTTTTGGATAGAATACATATATTGCTAAATCTTCTCTTTTTAAGATAAAAAGAAGTTCCTTCTCTTTCTTTAGAATTTTTGAAGCTTTAGATTTTTCCTCATTATTTCCTCATAATTATACGTTTCATGAGGGATATGCATAGAATTCTTTATTTCATGTGCAATTCGTAAAAGCAGCATCTTGGAAGCCTCGTATATAATATACATACAAGTTACGTAGAAAATCATTTTTTTTTAATTATCTTCGTCTGTTCATTCAGCTGCAGCTAGCGACACTATCGATCTGTCGAGGCGATGTGGCGCCTCGTGCTTCTTGGGTCTTACATGGGAGAGTTGGCCAAGAAATTCGTTACCCTTTTTGTTACTTACTTTCCCATCGGACACTCTAAATACTCCGCGTGCCGCTAACGACGCCAGTTCATTACTCCTTTCGTGTATATCGCTTTCGATCACCTTGGCCTAAGGGGTCCATTCTCGCGTTAAAATTGCTCCACCCCCATCTTCTATCTACAGTTTATTCGCGTCCCGATATCCTCTCGCCTTCGCCGATCGAGAATAGGATACAGAATTCTGAACACGATTCGCCAAAAGTTGTTTAAAAAGAACAGAATAGCAAGGCATGAAAAAGACGAATAAAAAAAAATATAAATAACTATTATTATTTATTTATCAAAGTTTTTATTGCACGTAACTATTATTCACGTGAGATACACTTAATTTTGTCTTCGCATTAAATTTTTTATGGTACGATAATGTGAATAAATATAATGTAAATAGTTTTAACAATAGTTGATACTTTAATCCAATATAATGCGGATGATTTATGTTAATTCGATCTTAGATATTTCTAAGCTATCAATATGCGTCTCGATAAAATCTTATTATTAGACGATGATAGTTAGCTCCTGGAAGCAATTGCTTCAAGATCGCGACGTAGTCGCACAGTGCTTATCGCCGTAAATGTGCATGATCCACCGATATCACTGTATCCTGTACCGGAACAGACCGAATATTACCGGCACGGCGATAGTATATCGCTGCATATCCCGCAGGAGGATCTCGGCGCAGATAAATTCACCCTGGCCAGAGCGCCAGAGGATCTGTGGCAGAATCGAGAAGGCAGGACTTCGTAGGCGTAGACGATCATCGTGATCCACGATTGTGTGAACCAGGATCATCCTTTACTTCCGATAGGATCGCGCCCCCCTTTCTCTTTCTTCATCTCCCTCACGGCGGCTTCGGGCTATCTACGCGTCGTCACTTTGTAACGCATATTTTTCTCGCGCCTGTACCATATAATAATGTTCCCTTTATCTTTATCAGAAGATAATTTGTGTTTTGCAGGAAAAAAGAACCTAAATTCTTACACACGCGAGTTCTCAGGATAAAAAAAGTACTTTAGTTTACATTTTTGAGTAACAAATTTTGATTTTAAATTTTAACAGAAATAAAAGTGATCTTTATTTAGGTTTTGTTGGATGATTATTAATATAAAAATTAAAAGGTTGATGTTATTTGATTTGCATTTGTAATTCTTTTTTAAACATCTCGTACCATAAAATAAACGAGTAAGTTTGAATAGCAGACTTTTTTTGTATACCTGCTCAGTTTCTACGGTGGAAGTGAACAGTGGTAAAAGTGACAATTAGATCGATTTCCACGATGGATATAGTTGCCTTCGCACGTGTTATCGATTTCACAAACAAGTTCAAGTCGACGGTGATTACGTCCGCATACCGAGACAACGTATCGTGAATAAAATGGACACCCGGAAATTAATGAAGGATGTATAGGGAGAACGAAGGATTCTGCCGTCAAGATCGACAAATCCTGCCGTCCCATCGACACGGAACAAATGCGCGCGAGTTGTCGAGCGAGTACTACATCGATCTATTTATATCGATCGTACGCTGTGAACTGGTACGAGAATAGATCGAATGGAGATCGATGGCCAGAGAGGTTTTCCTCCGTGTACGGCAGGAAGGACGTCTTCGTTGGAATGTGATTTTTAAACGAAGATACAACTTAAATTGAGAAGCAAGAAAATTAGCAATTATGAAAATTGCAAAGTAAATAAGAGTTTAAAGAGCAGGTGAATTAAGGGTGAAATCCAGGAAAGATGCGCAATTTTCGAGATGCGCGGACGCGATGGAACACATTGAAGTCAATTTACATGGTTGGAGATCGAGCAATCGTCGGAGACTCAATCGAATGCGGAATCTTCCTTGCGAGGAAACCGGATACAAACACGCGAGAAGCATCGCACGAAGACACGTGGTCTTTCTCGAAAAGAGATGAGATGCAGCCTTGGCTGTATCTCGCTCCTTAGTCGACCCTGCCATCTTCGTTGGGTAACTCGGTGAAACGTAGCGTTGTCGCTTATTTCGCGTAATTGCTGGTGTTCCTGGCGGGCAGACTCTTCCGAGGATATGCGATTCGCGCATCGGATCGTACGAAGCTCGATCACGCCAGCGGCAAATCGTCCTCATTCCTGAAACATTTTTATCGCTCATTCAATTTAGCGACGAGTTTATTTACCCTTCTTACTAAAAACGCCCATAGCGACTTGCTTAAAGAGGAAAGAAATAGCGCGCGAGCTTATTAAACGTTTATTAAGTATACATTTCTCGCGCGCGTCGCTTGATGACAATCTTACTGCGAGATCGCCGAGTAATTTTAGAGCCATCAGTTGAATTAACATGCATAGTACTCTACGTGCAAAAATATTTTTTCTTCAAAAATAATTAACTTGTAGAGTAACTCCGGTATGTATACCTATCAAAAATTTAATTTATTGAGTATTATTTACTAGTTAAAGTAAACGAACTGTATCAGTTCGTAAAAACTTTGTACTGTTTACTATTATGAAAAAAAAATATTAGAAATCCGAAATATATATTTTTTTATATTAAAAAATAAACTTTTTGAAACCCTTGCATTTTTGCATAGTATATCCCATAGGGGTGGAATATATAGCTACTCATGGGAGAAGGGAGGTACGTACGGCTCATGAAAAATTTATAAATAAGATGTAAAATGACGCAATAAAAAAAATGTGTTTATAAAATGTGTTTATAAAGTTTTATTAAGGAATAGGAATGATAAATATGTATATGAAATAATAAACCATAATTACAATCTTCCTATATTACAAGTGTTATAACATGAGATACATATTTCATATAATGCGTTTATTATACAATATTTAATGCACTGAATTCAATCTGCGCACTTTGTATGCTTTGGGCATAAATCTTGCTCGCTAAAAATGCCGCATATCCCAAACAGATGGGATATACAAGATAACAAACTAAACAAAGAATACTAAAGCAAAGTACTTGTATTTTGCTATATAACATGCTTTACTACACGTATGTACGAAATAATCACTAAGTCTTTTACACGCTCTACAGTAATCATATTATGTAGACTTTAATTTATGATGTCGTTACTTATTACAGTGACAAATCGATTCAACTCACAATAATTTCATTAATATTAACAGTAAGAAACTGAAATCATAATACAATACTAATATAACATAAAGGCGTATAACAGAATAGTTACGGGAAAATTACTTCTTCTATTTTTTCTGATTTCTGCGGTGCAAATCCCATCGTATTTGTCGGAGTTACCCTATATTTATACTTATTCAAGTATACTTATTAAAAATTAGAAAATGTTCCAATAATTTTCCAGAAAGAAAAAAAGAAAGTAATTTTCAACATTTTAATTGTTATTACCTAATTTAAGAAATAATTATACATTTATCTCATATTTTCACGTTATTTGATAATTTAACTTGGAAATCATCATACGGCGAAGTGAATTTTTTCTTCAGAGCGAACGATTAGCGTTATTAAAAGAACACACCGCGCTATTTTTACTTACATTCGTAGCTGCGCGCCTATAGTCGTGTTCCCTTTAGAGAAAAAGGAATGGAAAGGAAGGAAAGGTTCGTTCCTCGGTTCGTTTTGTGTATAACGTCGCTTCTTTCAGTCTCGACGAGATCTAACCGTACGGCAGTAGCTGGTAACTGCAGCAGCCTTTTACCCGGGGCTGCTCGAGTGCAATCTCGTATTCATGAATTCCTTGTACGTAGCCCTTCCCCTGCGTTCCTTCTTCGCCTACATCTCCACCTCCGCCTCTACTCCTCCGTTCCGTGCCACTGCCTGGTCCCCTATCTTTTGTGTACCGTGTGTGCACTGTGCACGGAAAATATCTCGCACGCGTGCAGAACTGGCGAAAGAAATCGCTCGACGTTAATCGGGGACGCGCGCGTGATGATCGAAAATGCAAAGTATATCATTTTTATACCTACTATCTTGTCCATATAACGAATCGTTATTTGTATTGCTTGCAGACAGAGCAGTGGTTAAATGGATATATCGACCTGCTAAATCGTAATACCCTGCATATCCATTTGTGTAGTGGATAGGATCTTCTGGAATTCAATTTGGAACACAAACACGAATGAACGAGTGCTACCAATACGGCGGCATTAATTAAAACAAGATATGTGTTCGTGTTTGCAGTTCGTTCTCATTTACTTGGTCTGAATTTAAAAAACTTGATTAAACCGGGAATGTTATAAAAACTTCAAAAAAATAAATATAGTAATAATATGAATAATGAATAAATAAGTCTTAAAAATTTTAACAAAACTTATTGGTAGCAGTGTCTTACGCCGTTTTATGAATTATTAGATTATTATAGCGATATTGATTAATTTATGATGTTAATTACATGAGTATATTATTCCATAATTCATTTGTTTTTCATGTTACCTTTTGCATAATGTGATGACGCATCGCGTGACATATTCCAATATTCCTGCGTGATAAAATATCGATTTTAATTTATTTTTATATTGTTGCGAGATTAAATTGACTGCAAGCGTGTGCAAAGCAATAAGCATTATTCATGAAAAAATAATTGTCGTGATATTGGAAGAAATTCTTCAGCTTTTTAAATTGAGTATATGTGCGTTGCATTGTATTCTTTCGTCAATATTTTTCTTTTAAATATAAATCTCTCTCTCCTATTCATAAATTAAATTAATTTATATTTTGCATTTTGTTGCCAAATTTAAAAGCGCCAAAAAAAAAAAAATAAATTTTTATTTATCTTATATTCATATAAACTCGTATTTATAGATTTCAGATATTTTAAAAATTGGAAGTTTTTTATCGATGAATTGCACATATATAATTATAGTAAAGAAAAAAATTATAGTAAGAAAATAATTATAGTAAGAATAATTATAGTAAGAAAAAAATTAAAGAAGAAATTAAAAGTTGATGCGTTCAAAACAAACGAAAATGTTAGCTGTAATTTAAATTTATTTTTTATATGACTTGTTTGTCGTTATTATTAAAATAGAGATATTTCCCGATTATCGTAACGTTCCTTCGAAACTCAATTATTTCAAGACCTTGATTCGTGTGCACATGTCGATCGTGCTCTGTTGTAAGATTGATCCATTGCGTCGTGTCCAAGCCTCTATCGAGACAAATACCCCGTCGCTATAAATAGTCTATACAAATGTGATTCTCTGGATGCCGCAGCGACATCGAGTCGTACCACAGAAATAAATCTCTCGCGTCAGACCTCGATCGAACATCCTCTTCTTTGCCATGAGCCTCTTTGTCATTCGTCATAGAGTCGCTACAATTAATTATGCCAAACGGCAATCGTTGCACGCACTTTTCTTTCATGCATTATCTCGTATCGTTTCAGTAAAAAATAAATCAGTGGAATTCCAAAGCGAATGATTTCGCGTTAACAAATTACTTTTGCGATAAGATATTGCTACACAGTTTTTCCTCTCGTTCGTCATATCTTTACTGTTGAATTAGTTAAACAGTGCGTTACGTATATACATTGTGTATATATATATGAGGAATGCATAATTTTTTTAGTGATTATTTTTATAATAATGCTGTACAAGATATTTTGTGTATTTATTGTATTTTGTTTTTAACGAATGTAAAAACGCCATGTAATGACGCCAAAGATTCTATTCTTTACTGATAAAAGATTTATTAACGTCTATATACATAGAAAAAAGTTTTTTGTATATGTGACTATCTATAATCATGTGTTAGCATAATTATAGTTATTACTATAATTATAGCTATAATAATAACTATACAATATATAGTTGGCACTAAAAATGACTATAAATTATAGTTATGATTACCAAAATAATGTGATTACAATTATTATAATTTAATTATAATTCAGAATTATTTTGGTGTTAATACAGGGCGTTAAAAAACATTCTACAATTATTTTTGAACGGAGTTCCGACTACAATTTTTCCAATTTTGTTTTTAATATAAAAAAATGCGGAATTTCTTTTTTTATTTTTATAAGAAATTGTAGAACTATAGGGAAAAAATGCTATTGGAATTATCATTATTTCTTTCATATTAATAAAATGTGCTAATTTCACGATTATTTAAAAGTGGGGTTTATGAAGTTAGCGATATTCTATTAATATAAAAAAATAATATATAACATAAATATAAAATAAAATAATATAAATAATATAAAAAAAAATAATGAGAGTGTATTCTAGTAACACTCTCTCTTTTGATAGTTACATAATGCTTTATAAAAATAAAAAAGAGTTCTTTTTTATTTTTTATACTGAAAATCCAAATTGAAAATATGACATTAACTTCGCGAATCTATAGAATATTTCCCCTTTAAAATACAAAGAAAAGATAATATTTCCACTTTTAGCTATAAATTCCGTTAGTAATATTCAGGTTCTACCAATATATAATTTAAAAACAAAATTCCAATTGCAAATTTTAATACACTTTCGATACAGGGCGTTAAAAAAAAACTGTTCAGTATTTATATAATACATGATAAACATCATATTTATGTTAGTAAAAAAAACCTTAGTAAACATAGGTCGAAAGCTCAATCGTATTTGAAATATAACAATTTTGTATCATAATTGATACAATGTTGGTATCATAATTGACTTATTGTCTTTTCTACTTGTTGCATATGACGTGAAAAGAGAGAAATTGAGATAAATAGTACAAATGATAGCCTATTTGGAAGAATTACAGGTTCAGTGTGTGTGTGTGTGAGAGAATCTCTCATAATCCCCTACAATCGTAATGGCTGATTGATGTCAACTTACAAGTTAAGTTATTGTAATAGCCATACAATTTTTTCACCGTGTATTATCTACCATTTAAATACTGAATAGTTTTTTTAAACATTCTATATACATATATATATATATATTTGTGACAGGATTGTACATAGAATTATTATTACTAACATTATAGTAGTAATAACCATAATTATGCTACCATGTAATTATATTAGTTACAAATACCAAAAGCTTCTCTTTCAGTGTATAGTATCCTACAAATATCAAATTTAAATATCAAATTATTCGTATTACATTTCAGTTTTTTGATAGACTGAAAAAATAATTTTTTGATCTCGTATATAACAAGATTACCGTGAAAACAACTGCGCGAGAACCCGTCGACATTCCATACCGGGTAACGAACTTCCCGCTGTTAATTGACAAAAATTCTCTGCCAAACGTTTCGCGCCGGCTGCCAATATCCGCTAATTTGCGAGTCGCTCGGCTGACTTTCCGCATTCAGAGTCAACGAAATGCGGCTCTCGCGCGCAGTTTGTCGGTGTAATTTCCAGTTTGATTAGCCGACACCTCTGCGCAGAGCGTGTACGTACACGCGCTGCGGGATCACGCGCGTGTTCCCAAGTTATGTACGAATCGCCGCTAACGATGTAGTTAACGGTTGATTAAAATCGAGATCCATCCATTTCCGCGGAGGTGGTGAGAATTTTGGTCTCTTTACCTAGAGGGGAACGTCGAAGTTTACTATGCTGAAGCACGGAAACGTATCCGCGGCACGAAACGAGTCCGATAATCGCCCTATAATTCAACCCGAATCGCACCAAACGGTACAGTGGCTACACGATGGCACAAAAACCTTATCGCGCACACCAATTTGTCGGCAGTCAGCTTTATTTGCTGTCACGTTGCATAAAGTCCAGGTAACAGAAGATGTTATTTATTTTTCGTATCCGTCAATTTACGTCACTAAATAATCTCTAACTTTCAAATGGTAATTGCTGTCGTACCTTCATTATCTCGATGCAAAAAGGGATGGCTATTAATTCGAGAGTAGAATACGAGAGATTTTATTCATGCATATTTTATTCACCCGCCTAAAGAATTAACCCAGGACAATTTATCGCTGTTGCACAACACGATAAAGATATGACTTGTAGAAAGTGTAATTTGCCTAATAAAACACACTTCATAGCTAGTGATCGAAATATCGTCGCACGTGGAGCCCGTCGGCCTCCGGAATTGATTGCCAATTACCGGTGGAACGACGCTGACTCGATTCTGCGATCTAGAAAATTGAGTTACTTGACGAAACTCGATTCGACGGCGAATATGGCGACAGTCTCGAGACGAAAATGTGATGTCATGTTAATCATACCTGCAAGTTTATTCTTACAATTTTTTTTTTCTTGATGCCAAAAGACGCGAATCTGGGCGTGTTATTTTTATACAGATAAAAAAGAAACATTTTCGGTGCACTCGAAATTGCTGTCGTAATTCGAAGATAATGAATGCTAATTATCGCGCGTGATGAATTAATGAGAACACGATACCCAAGTATCATTATAATAAGATGCGCGAAAAGATTCTTTAGAATCCTTATTCAGGACAGTGAAAGTGTGTACATTGACTCCGTTCTCAAAGAGTGTCAATTTACATGGCTTTATTAATGATGCGTGTTATATCATATTAGTTCGTTTATATTGTTACCATCAATCATTATAAATAATCAGACTATGTAATCGCTATTTTCTAGTTATATCGACTAATTAATGAACATTTGACATAACTTCGTAGTATTTATTGCGCACCCAAATAAACATCGAAAAAATAATTTTAATTGATGCGAAACGCATTCATGTAAAATGTATTAATGTGAACGTTATAATCGTCTTGTTTGAGATTTTAGTATCTCGAGTTCACTTTTTATATGACGCTAATAATAATAAAAAGACGATTTTTACGCGGTTAAGAAATTAAAGTACCCTTTTTACGATGTGATTCAAGAAAAGGACGCGATAATCGCTGTTAAGCGCCAATAATAGTGACCGGTGACGAAACCGGAACCAGTTTCTATAATAACCAGTTTGACGTGAGACAAAAAGCGACGACGGGCTTAAGAATCAATAAAGATGCCTAAAGGACCTTTTCGTTTCACAACGATCTTTCCGGAAGAATAGATTGTTCCTTTTTATCTCTTTTCCTCACTCACTTCCGATCGAACAATTCGCTCGTTTTTTGATTTTCTTACTTCATTTTCAGTAATAAATCAGATATATCGGAAGCCTTATACATAATTACAATTTTTTATCGGTTTTTTAAATATAAAAATATCTTACTTAATTTTTTTAAATTGAAGCTTTATAATTTATTTTATAGCTTGAGATAAATGAGTTTCTTTAGAAATTCTTCTAATTCTCTTTTTTTACTTTAGCACTTGTAGTTGCTATATATTGAATTAAAACAAATTACATTGATAATTGTCGATATTATGAATGGAATTTAATTTCTTTAATTCAATAAATAAATCTTACGGAAAGATCTATAAATTATAAAGATTTATAAATTATAATGTATACAAAATTATAACGCACTTGCTATTAATTTTAAACCAAGGTACCATTACGAAATGTTTTATATAATGGCTTATATTAGGGAATGTGTATTAATGTGTTTTTGAAGTATAACGATAAAACGATCGACGCACTATCAAGATATTCAATTAGGCGTCGGCTAATATTAACGTCGATAATCATTAAGAAATCGCTCGTTATATTTTTCACGAGGTAAATTGTTTATCTTATCGAAATTAGTCATTAACCTTTGTTCAAAAGTTCCATGTGGCTTATGGGCTCGATATCGCAAGATCTCTCAATGCAACATGGTAGTGCGTCGATCGCTTTTGCGATAATGGTGTGAGTCAGCTTGATGGACGCGGGAGAAGATGCTTGAATAAACTTCCAGATAAATATTTGCGCTTCGCAGAATGCCTTCGCATTGTCGAGCCGTAGGATCGTTTCAAATTAAACAGCGGCCTTATCGCGCATTGTCAGATCAACCGGTATCTTCCATCTTGATAGTCAATGATTATACAAAAGTTTTGCTTTCGATTAAAAACTATGATTACGATAACTGTGTCAATTAATATTATAATGGTAGAAAATTTATATTATTAACATCAAATATGAAGAAAGAAATCTCGTGATATCATGGCACGTCATGACGTGTAATGATTGACAATTTCGATTGACAAGATTATCGCCAATTTTTATTCCATTAGGAGTTCCAATATCACACCGATTTTGTTTACTCCCAGCTACGTATGATCGCAGAGTTCACAGTCGAACATTTATTCGAAACCCTTTCGCGATGCGTGGCCGTGTAAGCCAGCGGATGTTCAAAGAACCGCTATTAAAGTCTCGATGACTGCTTTTTTCGATGCGTCTCGGCAATTTGATTTCGTATTCCGCCATGGCCGCCCCGTTTTACCCTCTCTTTTTCTCCGTCGCGTAGTCTCTCCGATGCGTAGATCGAAATTTTATGGGTCGTATTTCCTCTTTAACGCCGATGCTGTGTCCGGCACTTCGGATGATTCCACTCGCCTTTGTGTCCATCCTCCACCCTTTCCTGTCTACTCCCTCTGTCCTTTACCTTTCGCCTTCGTTTCCCTCTTTCGCCACTTACCGTCTTTTTGTACAAGCGATCGTAAGTCATCGTTGTCGTGAACCAACAGATGTACGGATGATCGTCTCTCAGGGAAAGTGGAATAAGATCGAATAGCTCAAATTCGACAGGTATTTATTATCGGATGAATCAAGGCCCACTTCCATGAGAAATAGAGAAATGAGCAAAATCCCAAATCAGATCAGATTTCATAAGCGGAATGTCTTTTATAATTTGAAATATATTAACTCTTTTACGATACTTTTTAGTAGAACATACGTGGGCCTCGATAGGATCCGGTTTAACTCCGCTTCTCCACGAGAGATTCCCATGATTGGAATTCTCACAAAACTCGCTCATGCTGGAGTGAAAAAAATTTCGAGTGTCGAGCCTCGTGGTTGTCAGTCGCGGAGGAGAACAATTCGCGGAGTCAACGACGAGGACGATGACGATCGGTCGCAAGAGCGAGCAGAGAGATCGCTAGCACGAAGGCGAAGGCGCGTCCCAAGAAGACGAAAACTCGTTTCGTGCTTCGTTGCGAAGGTTAAAACCGTAACGCTCCTATCCGCCTTGCTCGTCGCCGCACTGCTCGTGTGCGAGCGAACGCGAACGCGGGCGCTGGCCAGGCCAGGCCGAGCTTAAACATCGGCGAGGCTGGCCCCCCCCCCTCCCCCTCGCCAGACCGCAATTACATCCCATAAAGCACGATT
The DNA here is from genome assembly GCF_000204515.1 of Acromyrmex echinatior. The sequence goes on from NW_011627020.1 coordinate 997,268, forward strand.
GAGACACGGTTCGGCCATTATTCTCCCATACAGGGCCGTACAAGAGTCCCGCCGTTTAACGCGGCGACCCTCTTCTCGTGCATACTTCATCTAGGTCGCGGCACGCGCGAGCACGTCCACGTATTCGAAAGGAAAAGCGGAAAAGACTCTGAAGAAAAATTTATTAAATTTTAATTAATACTTGTTTGAATAGCACTAAATATTTATTAAATGTATATTTATTTAGTAGTACGAGAACCGTTAATTTAATTTAAGTATCATTTCTTTATCAAGCAAATATTTACCCAATAAAGTAAACGTTTTTAATGCTATTACAGTTAACACTAATTAAACAAATATTTATTAAAATTTAATAAATTCTTTTTAGTGTGCGCCCGAGCTATACCAAGAATATTTTTCTCTCGCGAATTCTCGATAGTATCGGTGAGATTTCAACACGGACTACAAAAGTTGCCTTAAAGAACGATCCCATGCTGTACACAAGCAATTGTTCATACTTGAGGATGAGATGTATATCTTCATGGAAGTGTATCTTCCTTAGAGATTAATATATCGCAGAAGAGTTTACGATAAAATCGGGAAATTTCTTTAGAGAACAAGGGGATTGCTTAAACGAGAGAAGGAACGATGAGGTCCTCGGGACTTTGCCTTTCGAAGGGGTCGGTTCTTTATGGCTCTCTTCTTTATGGCGAGTATCGTCGAAAAACGTTATGAACGAGGCAGGATGATAATGGTAATCAATTCTTCTCGATTCTACTTTAATCGTCGATCACTGACTTTTTCCACTCTTGATTCCTATGACCTTGCCTCTCACCCCTTGCCTTTCTCCTGGTAATCGAAGAAACTCGCGAGGCACGTTTCACTATGGTGCGATTATGCCGCCTCTTTGGACTTTATGAAACAATTACCGCGGCACTAATTAGAGTAGGAACGCCGGTTTGGCAGGACTGCTTCATTTTTGTCCAGGATGTAATGAGTGACAGAGGCGAACCACTCGCGAACCATTCATCGAACGAACAATGCTTCCGTTCCTGTGTAATTTCTCTTTCGCTCCATTAAATTATGCGTCTCGTCTTACTCAATTTACGTCAATTAGGCAAGTTTGATCTTACGCATCGATCAATAAATTAAGGAAGGGTGCACTGGAAAGAGTCTGATTATATTAATTGGAATTCTGATTGAAAATAACAAATCAGAATTTTCTCTCTATTATATCTATTATAATTCTATTTAAAGTAACCAGAATTTTAATTGATTTGAATTTTCTGATTCGTCCATTTTTAATCAAAAATTTTTCTCAGTGTGCGAATCTTGATTTTCACAAGAAATATTTTCCTTAATTTAATTTATTTAATTGGTTATTAAATTTTCGTAAATACACATTACAATCTAAAATGTATTAAAATTATTAAAAGGTAAATTTTTTGGGGAAGCAAAAACGATTTATTATAAAACAAGAGAATCACAGTACAAGATCAGTGTATATTCTTCGTTACATTAAGATTAAATTATTAAAGATTCAGTTTTGATTTTGATGTTCATCTGAACTATAATTAATATCAGAATTTTCTTTCCTTTTTTTTTTCTTTTCCTTTGCGATTAACGTTCTAGAGTATTAAAAGTTATCCATTAATTTCATAACATAATTGACACTGATTCGCTGAATGGTCATTGACTAATTTTTGACTAAACCTATAGAATTTAAATGTTTGCTGTATAGTGAATTTTTGTTTTATCTTCTATTATTTTACAATAATTGTTTTTGCTTCCCCAAAAAATTTACCTTTTAATAATTTTAATACACTTTAGATTGTTATTAAAGTTTTTTTTATATTATAATTTCCGTTTTTTATATTATAGTTTAATAGGTGGAGATGGCTGACTGAAATGAATTAGTTTGAAAGAAAAAAATTTTTTTTGTGATGTACAACATCATACTGTCTCTGAGGATAGCTCAAAAATGATCTGAAACATGTAAATGGATTAATTATTAATAAAGTTGTTTTGTTAACCGTTTGCACAAGAATTACCGTGCTTGACTTCTATTGTTATATCCAACCATTGTGTATCATTAAGAAGTTTTTAGGAATTAATTTAGGCCTAAAAGAAGATAAAAAAAAATTATTCTTTGACACAGAATAAATGGACGTGATAGGAAAAAATACCTTAGTTATTTTTATTAAAAAAGAATATGTATTTGGAAATTTTGTTTAAATAGAACTTTACTGTAAATCTGATATAAGCCTGCCTCTTCATCTTCATCTTTATCTTTTTATTCATACGCGTTGCAAATCTCAATTTTGACGTCCCACGATGAAGCTTTGCGCGACGAAGGAAACCACTGACGAGCGTGTCACGGACGCATTATTGAGTCGGCTTCGCGAATGGAGAGCGAAACGAGGACGTTATATTACTTGTAAATACGAACCTTGAGGAAAGCACATTAAATACAGCCAGAGGAAACCTCTAAAAATGACAGAATACAATTGCTGTTCTATAATCCTGTCTAGAACGCGCTGTGTCGCACTGTTACTTTTATTTTGATCAAATGTCCATATTTAAAATCTCAATGAGCGATATAGATGTAAGTTTTACTTAAAAAATTGTTTAAGATTCTTCGCTGTGATATGATTATTGAAATAGATGTCTTCAAGATAATTTATCGATTGCGAGTGTCTTTAAGTCGATACTCTCTATGCCATATATGAAAAAAAAAACGTTGAAGCATCTGCTATTAAATGTTCACATCCGTTTTCTCACTCGTCAGCTGCCTTTTTTTCATATTTCGTGACTTTTCCATGGTCGACCACACCTCCACCATCGGTACGGCAAGGTACGGAGACTCCCGTTCTTTTTATGTACGAAACCTTTAATTTGGCACGTGTTGCACTCTTGGCTATTGTTGCCATGATTGTCGGGTTGGCCTGACTGTCTTCCTTCGCATCGTCGCCGATCTTTCGCGTGGCATAAGTGGAATATATGGTGATAATACGCGGTTCTCGGATATGCATGGCACGCGCGTTCTTCAGTGTTGCTTTTCGCCTATCTCGAGTCGTTACTCGTTAAACGCTAAATATTATAATATCGCGAGAAAGAGCATTCCGCCGCCGTTGTCGAACGTCGTAAATACTATTAATGTAATCGAGAATTGATTTTCTCCGATCCTTGTTTGGTATTCATAGAGAAAAAGTAGTTTGTCACATTATTCCCTGTGCCTATGAATACTAAAGATATTGGCTTAAGAGAATTTTCTAGTGAATTCGTAAGAACTGTGATCACACGCAATAAACAATATATATCTTTTTAGAGAGATAAATATCTGTTAAAAATATAATTATATTTTATAATTATAAATATTTTAAATATAATTTTAAAAAAGAAATTATGGAAATAATAATTTTCATAAAATCTGAATTAATTTTAAATCAAATAAATTAATGTTTTTATTTATCGTTTAACATCGTTGGAGTAAATTACATCGAATTATGTGGATATTGATAACATTAATCGTATTGATGTTTGACGATATGTACACACTGAGTGCACCATATGCAATATAAATATTAAGCAATACATTGAGTCGTCCAATTATCAAATAAGCATGATTATTATTGAAAAGAGAATGTCTTACAAAGTAATTGTGAATCGTATGCCTGAATATTACCTCTGAAAGATGCTTGTTATTATTGCTACATGCATGTGTCAGTCAGGAAAAGTGGGGGTGGCGGGTCGCTTTGATCCTCTCTCGCGCGATTTACTTGTGCCTTAATATCAAAATTTCATCGCCTTACAGGAGCTGAAGGAGAGCTTCAATTACGGCCTCTTCTGCCCGCCGGTGAATGGAAAAGCCGGAAAATTCCTGGACGAGGAACGCCGTCTCGGCGATTATCCTTTCAATGGACCCGTCGGGTATCTGGAGGTAAGAAATTGCATTCTCTTCCTTTTATTTCTTGTTAAGTCATTCTTTCTAATCTGCGATTGTTCGCGTATAGTCCAAGAATCGATCGTGCTAATTCCATTTATTATTGTAATTGGGAGGGAAGACAATGTCAATATGTTTATTTCAGTCGGACGATTACAGTCGGTTTTAGTAACGTGTGGTAGTGAGTGTACGGCAAAGGCTTCCCGTTTTAGTAACGGAAGGGTTAAGTAACTTCCTCGCGTGCGCATTAAAGCTGTCAGCAGACCCACTTCACGCCTGATAGGATCTAATTACGTTTCTAAGCTAAATAACGAGAGAAGACAGGAATATTCTTTAACATATGCGCGACACTTAAAATATGTCAGAATTGAAGATGATATTTGACATAAAAAAAGAATCTAATTATAAAAAATTGGGATCTAGAATTATCTTCTTAAATAAGATTTATTTTATTATTCGAATAGGAAAAATAGGATGTGGCAATACATTTGTAAATGACATTTGCACTTTTTCACAAGCCTTTATTGGTTCGAATTTTTGTTGTAAGTCAATTTTAAAAAGATGATGACTCAAAAAGGTGAAATTTTTGATGATATCTTCAATTTCAAATTAAAGACCCGCAAAACTATAACCGTTTTCATAATATATAACGAAAAAGAGAGGTTGCGGAAGTACGTATAATGTAATTAATCATCGCGATGATCCTCGCTATCCTCGCTATACATAAATCACTCGGTGGTCGCGGTGCGACGAATCCGCGCGCGCGCGCGCGCGCGCTCTTGTACAGCTCGACCGGTGATGACTTGAAACGGGGATTTGCGAAAAACAAATAATCCGGTCCCGGGTTAACGAGATCTGGATCCTATCCCGCGGTTTTCTTACGTAATCGGTGCTAGTTCTCATCACCATCCACCTCGTCGAGTTCCCTGCGTCGTCGTTGTAGTTATCTTCTTCTTTTCCTTCTTCTTCTTTTTCTTCTTCTTCAGTCGATCCCGATCGGTTCCACCGTGCCAGCTGCACGTCCCCGCTTCGTCGCGGGAGATTCACTTTCAGGGACGGCTGACTCATACAGCTTCTTTGAACCATCTTTAAGCCGCATTCACCTCGCACGAGTTACAAATTACATGGGGCCCGTCGGCGAAAAACTCACATTTAACTAACGCCTGTCAGCAGGATCCCCACTGGACAACAATGGGCCCTGTGCTTTCGAAAACCATAAGTCTGTGGATATGTCGCAAAGATCTGTCTTAACAATAATACCTTTACAGCGGGACTGCATTCTCTTCGTAAACATAGGTGTTGCGGGTTCTTTAAGGTATTACGTTTCATCAAGATTTGCTTGCTATTATTTAATTAACAATAGCGTTGCTGGTCATTATCTTGACAAACCGTCGCAAGATTTATAATACAATAATCACTTCTTAGTACGCAATAAATTTATTAAAATTAATAAATTAATAAATTTTTCAAAATTGAAAATTAATAAAGTAGATTAAATGAGTGACAAGAAAAAGAGAAGAAGAAAAGACGAAATAATTTTATTTTATTTTTGCATTTCTCAATGGGGAAGCGATAATTATTTCGGGAAGATCTTTATCGAATAAGATATACGGTTACGACCGGGATATTGTTACATACTATATTAGTTGAATACTAATTGAACTTTACATTCAATTCGCTGGTATTTCGCCGTAATACTATATATTAGCCTCGTGTCAATAAAGTTTTTTTATTATAATAATCGATCCCTACTGCCAATTTCAATCTCGTTTTCGTCACGAAAATCGGAGGAAGTTAATTTCAGGGCCGCTTCGATTTATGCCACTTCCTTTGATAACCTGACGATCCATCATTTTGCACGAGTTACGTATTATTGAACAATTGGAGCGGGACGTGGATAAGAAGCCACTTTGGCAAATCATGAATCCGATGAAAAATTAAAAATTGACTACGTATGCTCGGCGGTGGCTGTCAGCTGAGCGCCAGGGAATAATTAATTATCAATAGAGAAAGAGAGAGAGAGAGAGAGTTACCTCGGGCAAGTTCGTCATACGCAACATTGAGGAATCTATTCAAGATCAGCATGAATTATGTGTTCTTTCTCGATTTCATCTCGTGAATATACTTCGCCGGTTCGGTGTAAAAACTTACTTTGCTGCTTCACCGTGGTTGCTTTTTTTTATCCACCTGACATATTCGCTTCCTGTCGCTTCTTGGTAGAGTGAACAAACTCTTCTGGTGAAATTTCGTAGGCAAGATAGGAACGCGCATCGCTCAATTCTCATTTTTCACCCTCAAATCTCGCTCGATATTCGCTCTGTGTCAGTATCAAAGTTGGGATAAGCGGTACCGTTAGGTCGAGCTGCTGTTCAGCGCGTCCGTCCGCATTCATAACGCGATAAAACCGGCTGATGACAGCGCGATGCACTTACGCATCCGGCGTTACTGTACGCATTGGCACAGTGGTCTTTATCTTGCTATTATTGGTCGCATTCAATGCGGCCACGCGGTCGCGTCGAAAAGAAGTGGCGCGATAGATGATGAGATGTGATTCTTCGCGACACCGTTTTCACAATGCTGTTCCAATTGTATTATTCGTGATTAAACAAAAAACAAGTTGCTTTTTTTTATAAATCGAATCAAACATAGGTACTATAAAGTAGGATACTTTAGCCCAAATTTCGCTAACACCGAGACGGTATAAGTCGTGATTTCGGGTATGCGTTATGTCTGGACATTATTAAATTTATGTCAGAATTACCCCGATTTTGAAAAGTATTCCATTTTACGGTATATTAATATTACTTAAAAAATTGTAAGAAATTTTAGAAAATTAAACAAATGAAATTGTAAGAGAAATAAGAGAACCGTATTTTCCTATTAATTTTCAGAGAATTCAACAAAAATTTTATTTCGGCATATATAGAAATATATAATGTAGGAAGAAAGAGTAAATCCATTCCGAGTTCCATTTTCCTAAAGGCATAGTTGTACTTTACACCTTATGTCACATCCGGTTTATTGCGTATTCATCGATAACAGAGAAATACGCGTGAACGTATTCATAGTAGATTGTAAGAAAGTAATTATAACCGTCCAAGTGAGACGATCTGGCGATGAGATACATTCACGCGATAGCCATGCGCAGTGTTCTCCCTCGCGATGTATTTACATAAGTACTACTAGGAGCTACTGCTGGTCTATACCGTGACAAATTGCACGCGACGAATAGTCGGATAGCGAAATATCCGGGTATCTTACTATCGACAGGTATTACGGTTTTATTTGATCCGCTGCATTATCGCGTGTAATATAGAAATAATTAATTCGCGTCAAGCAGGGTGCAATAAATTTCACGCTTTTACATCGATGAGACGGAAAGTGACACATTGTTAATAGCCATTCTAACAGCAACGGATCGCGTGTTTAGAAAGTATAAGTTATATCACTGCCAAATCAATTTCAGCTTAAATATAAGAGGCGAGTTTACAAGATGCTGCATTTGGATGAGAAACAGCTCAAGGCTATGCACACTAGGACGAATTTACGAAGGTTATTGGATTATGTGCAAAGCAGTCAGGTCGAGAAGATCGCGAAAATGTGCAGCAAGGGGCTGGATCCTAATTTCCATTGTCAGGAAACAGGAGGTAATTCACATGCACAATTGCGAGAAAATTACAAAGTGACTTAGGAGTGATAGAGCGATTTCTACCAATTCCATCTCAACGAGACATGCAAATATTTATCTTGAGATGATTATTATGTAATCGTTTTATTGGATTATTATTTTATCAAACTGAAAGTAAGTTGTAATATTTATATTTTATCATACAGATAATAGTATATATACAAAATTACAGAATTAATTAAAATTAATTAGAATTAATATTTCATGTATTTTATTTTATACGAAAAATATCGCAAACTCATTAAAACAATCATTAAAAATTTTCTCGATTCCAGAGACGCCTTTGACCTTGGCAACGACCTTGAAAAAACCATCCAAGGTTATAATTGCATTGGTCAATGGCGGTGCTCTCTTGGACTATCGAACGAAAGAGGGCTTGACAGCGATGCACCGTGCTGTTGAACGGAACAGTTTGGAGGCGGTGAAGACGCTTCTGGAACTGGGTGCTAGTCCAAATTACAAGGATACCAAGGGCTTGACGCCGCTTTATTACAGTGTCATTTACAAGACCGATCCGATGCTCTGCGAGACGTTGCTTCACGATCATGCGACGATAGGAGCTCAGGATCTTCAGGGCTGGCAGGAAGTTCATCAGGTTGTGCTTCTTTCTGTAGATTTTTATTGGATAACAAATGGAGTTTTATATCGATATACTAAAGATAAAAGAGTATAGGAAGAGTCATATTTCTTACGAACATTCTTATATATAATTCAATGAATTTTTGATAAGATTTGATAACCTTTCGTTTAATCTTTTTATTACATTAATAAGATTTCAACGTAACGCATACTTTGTGATAATTTTTTTATAACAACTAGATTAGAAATCTTATCTTTTAACGAGATTAATAATTTTTTCGTAAGACTAATTTCTCGTAAAGCGAGACCATTGCCATTACGAGTTCATTCATAATTTCTCGCATAAGAAAAAGTGCTCGAATGAGAACGCGCTGGCAACGAGTTAGCAAAGAATGCGGCTTGAACTCCATTGAACGATTTCCGCGCCTAATACGCGCCTACTCTGTCGTATGCCTGCAGGCATGTCGCAACAATCTGGTGCAGCATCTGGACCACCTGCTTTTCTACGGCGCTGACATGAACGCGCGCAACGCGTCCGGTAACACGCCGTTGCACGTGTGTGCGGTGAATAACACGGACGCCTCGTGCATACGTCAGCTACTCTTCAGGGGCGCGCAGAAGGACGCGCTCAACTACGCGAACCAAACACCGTACCAAGTCGCCGTGATCGCGGGCAACATGGAGCTCGCCGAAGTCATCAAGAACTATCAATCGGAGGAAGTTGGTGAGTTACGAACGTCGCACGAAATGTAAAAAAAAATCATCGTTCTTCCGCGATGAGTAGGAGAAGCGAGGAATGCGGGGGCGCGAATATCCGGACGCAGAAAACTTGCTTGTAGAGGTCGAGGCATGATGCTGCAAGAATAAACAGACAAGACAGACGTTGACGATCTCTTCTTACCTTTCTACCCCCCCCCCCCCCCCCTTCGCGTTCTTGCTTCTCTTTCTTTCTCCTTTTTTCTTTTGAACATTGTTCGCGCACCTTCCTTCCCTTCCTCCCCCCCCCCCCCGTCCATTCGCGTTCTTGCTTCTCTTTCTATCTCTCTTTTTCTCTTGAACATTGTTCCGTCAGCTCGTTGCTCGCGCAAGGATGATAACGCCGAGCGGTGATCGTCCTTCCGGGATCACAAATGGGACGAACGGGCTTAGAAGACGGATAACCGTAATCTTGTTACTCGACAAGATTTTTCCATATTCAATCGCCACACCCGCGAAAACTATCAGCGTGGCTATTTGATTCCAATCCCCTCTTCAGGAACGTGTACCGTTTATTAGATAAGTTAAAACTCTGCGACGAACTCATGACGGGTCTGGGGAATTTTTCTAATATAATCCGATACTATTTTCGATACAATCTCTGCGATCGGTTCGATAATTGAAATGGTTTCGGAACCTTGAGAATAGTTAATTATCGTGATGTCGTTGCCGTGATTATTGACGATATCGTGTATTTTGAGGCCGATATCTACGATATCTAATATCTGCAATTAGTTTGTTGAAATAAAGTAGTATATGGCCGCGATTGTGCGACGATAAGGTTCACAAATGTTATCTGATAAGAAACGAGATCGTGGTCTACAAAACATATATGTTTTTGTGTGGCATTATTATAGTCGAGCATGGCATGAGCATGTGCACGCTGCTTTTCCTGTAATATAGAGGTAGGCATCAGCAGGTAGTTTCTCTCGTATTGTATTGTAGTTACTTAGAGGGTGCTTCTGGAATTTTGTATATTACACGCGAGATGAGCGTTGTGAGCGTGACGTATGTGTGTCAATGTACCTCTATCTACCTGTGTCTGTGCTGTGTGATGAGTAACGTAAAGATATAATCATTTGTCATGGGATTTTTGGTGGTGATGGTCGTGTATAACGTCGAGTACATTTGTGATATCGAAGAAGTAACGACACTACCTCTTGATAGATTGCTTTCCAGTAACTAATGGTACTGTATTTTTGGTTCACTGTCGAATGAATCAGTGTTGCCGGATCGGAAAAGCTCGTATCTTCCTTATAACCGACAAGTGTCAAATTTTAAATAAATAATGTTTTTAATAAATAATTTTCTGACTTTATAATTAACTAATAAATTAATTGATTAAAATTGTCAAATTTTGGATTAGAATATTTTGTTGCATTTTAAAGAAGATATTTTATTATTACATTTGTTTCCGAGTTATTTATATTTTACTAAATTTTGTTTAAAAACGTTCGGCAATATGCAAATCGAACGTATTTTTACGTTGTATGGAACATGATGACGCGTTGAATTGTAGATTTTTTTTCTGGCAGCATTGAATTTGCAAAAATGTCTTGACTAGTAATGTTTGGTAGTTCGAGATACGTTGTGAATCGACGTGGTCCCCGCGAGTCGTCGGAGTTTTCAAAGCCTACAAGGAACCTGAAGAAACACATTTCCGACGACTTGACGATGGCGATGTCGATCGTCTGTGCACATGACGTATTCCGACGAAATTTACCCGTAATCTCGAGCACATTGTATCGCACAAAACGGATACAACAGAACGGGGATGGAGTCGTCGTTATCCTTGCGTGTGCTTTCTACAGCTTTTCCGTCTGTACAGGGTAGCCCGGAATTGATGAAAGCATTAACGTTATTCAAGTTTTACTTTATCTTAATTTTACTTAAATCTCAAATAAAAATTCTATTAAAATAAAGTGCGCTCTGGGTTAGCTTAATGATATTGCAGTGATATATGTTTTCGTTACTCTTTAAAGTTAAATGCCCGAATGATTTTTCAATTTAGCTTATACTTTGAAAATGATTAGTACGTGGATATTTTCGCCGACAACTTCATAAGACGTAACATCGTCTACTTTTCTTTTGTTGGCTCCGAGACGCCCTGTACATGTCGGTACTAAAACGACGAGTGCAATATCTGGTTATCCGGGGTTACCCGGGGAGAAGCCAATAACCATCATCGTCGCCATCACGAAATAACATTGTGCGTGCGCGCGTGTATGCGTGCGTGCTTATGTATGCGACACGGCGACCGCTTGTAAGATTGCTTTGCAAAAATCCCGCACAATGATCTTCCGTGTCGGAACACCGGAAGATCGATAGTGGAGAATGGAGTCTTCGGAGCTCTTGCTGTAACTCTTCGTTTTAACAAACATAATGTATCGCGCAACTAACACTCGCATATCGATTAAACGCGGATAAATTAACGACGCATAAATGCTGTCGCGATACTTAACGCACTCGCTGATTAAGTAATTTGTTCGATATCTGTTTTGTTCACGAAATATTGTCCTCATCGTGTAACGCGCAGCTCTTTATAAACGTATAACTTATCCTCTTAACCCTAGACAGTACAAGCGGTATTTATATATGATTTCGTTATTTATGATTTCAGAACTTTAAGATGACATGATGTGCTATTAGATCATCAGGTTTTAAAAAAGAAATTTGATGAACCTTGACAAAATACGATAAGATACGAAATTAGATTAGTATAGAAATGATTATGTATGGAATATATTTGATTGGAATCGAGAAAAGTTTTTAACTGTTTAGGGTTCAGCATTTCTAGCTCGCGTTCTTTCCGAACGATCGTAATCCAAATGCAATATTAATCGCTCGATATGATTTTCATGTTTCGCCCCTGAAGACTCGTGTCGACGCTCGTCTGAGAAGACGGCAGAATACATTGCCCGCGCCTTTTCTCTTGTAAGGCTAAGTAATCTTTTCTTTACTTAACCTTGCAACCCTTGCGATTTTCCAGTACCATTTAAAGGACCGCCACGCTACAACCCGAAACGACGCTCGGTGGCCTTCAGTGGCACTTCTTCAATGATGACGACGAGCTGCTCAGCGAGCAATTTGGGCACCCTCACCAGGATACCATCCACCGAACAGCACGCGATGATGTCTAGCACCGGTGGTAGTACCACTGGTACCCTTACCAGAACCATCTCAGTGGAACAGTACTCGAGTATCACGCGAGTACCTTCCGCCGAGCAATACGCTACCACCGCAGCAGTGACCGTGAGTCTTAACCGAGTACCGTCCACGGAACAACCGTATCCACCACCTCCGTCGTCTGGCATACTTGTTCGGGTCGCGTCTGAGGAGAAATACGCGCCGCCTGGTGCTATGCTTAACAGAGCCTCATCCGGCGAGCGATACGATGCCACCCTGATCAGAGTACCGTCCTCCGAGCAATACCCGACCACTAATACGCTGATCAGAGTACCGTCCACGGAGCAGTACCCAACCGCCGCGGTGGGCCTGACCAGAGTACCGTCCACGGAACAATATCCCTCCACCGGTGGTGGGATCACGATCGTCGGTCAGACGACCGAATCGAGCCACCATGGAAGCCTCGGCAGAGTACCGTCCGTAGAATCGAGCAGAAACGATTTACCGAGAATACCGTCCGAACAGAACGGCCACCGACTGACGTCGGAGTACCAGAGTCCAAATTCCTTGAGAGATCCTAACGTGAGGTAAGCATAGACAAGAAAATCGTGCGCGAGCGCCGCCGATCGCTGGACAAAACGCGATAAAATCGCGTGATTAAAGCGAAAGCGGACATGTGGGAGGGAAGAAAAGAAACTCTTCTCCTCTCCCGGGGAGATTCATCAGAATTCGACAAAGATAATTCTCGCTTCGAGTTCGGTCGACACTCGCAAGCAACAACGTTCGTTCGGTACGCTCGCGCGGTCACCGATGCTTCACCCTGATCAGGACCGATTCATGTGTGGCTGACTGGAAAAAAAAAAAAAAAGAAAAAAAAAAAAAGAAAAAAAAAAAAAGAAAAAAGAAAAAAAAAAAAAGAAAAAAAAAAAAAGAAAAAAGAAAAAAGAAATGCAGTCTTGCATCGCCACGCGAATCTTGGTCTTGATCGGCGCGAAGCGCGATCGATCGCCGGTGTACCCTAAAAGTTGTACGCACCATTTCAAGATTGCCGAGCGCCGCGGAGAATTATTCGAACTTGAGAATGGAGGGTCTGACGAGGCTGCAAGAGCACCGACTCGAGCTGCAGCATCGCCTCGATATGCATAGATCGCAGATGGAGATGCCGCCATCGCCGTCACCGAGCAGTAGGAGTTTAGCACCTTTCAGCTCGGCCAGCTCGAGCTTGTCCGAAGGCAGCAATCAGCCGTCCGGCGAAGACTCGGCCAGCATCGTCACAGGTACACTATTATTTTCTCATTCTATCCCCTTCAACCTACCCTCTGCGCCCGCCTTACGATGGTGAGGGGACCAGAACAGAGAAGTCTGCTCCTCAATGATCCACGAACGAACAGCGAAAACACGAACATCGGTAGATACCCCGGATTCCACAAGAGAGCCAACTGCCAAAAATATAAGGAAGCGGACGGTTGTTTCTTTTGCTCAGCATATCGCGCTTAAAATGACGGACCATCGTCATGATGTATGTACCATCACCACCAAAAACCGGCGGCGGTACGCAAAGGTGGTCAAACGACATGATGAGAGAGTTAATCGGACGATGGCTTTGATGGTTCGTGCATGCTTCCGTTTTTGGTGTCCCCGAGGATATTAGAGATCCCGAATTGATGGCTCTTCCTTGCCAATCCAGCGAGCGAGCTCGACGCGAGGTCTCGCTCGTGGAGAGACACGTTGCGCTTATTTTCATTAGCGGCCGCATTTTAGGATGTGATGAATGTGACGCGACTGGCGATTTCTAGAGCTCTTTGCCGTCGTAGAGCACAATCTATAGGCGAATCGAATTGAGTTGATTTTTCTGAGATCGAGTGCGCTGAAGTTTTGATTTAGCGTTATAAGAGTTAGCCGTTTTTTCTTTTTCTCTCTTTCTCTCTTTCTTTCTCTGTTTTTCTTAAGGATTTCGATTTCTTGCATGGCGTTTATCGCTCGGTAAAGCGATGCGGGGCGAAGCACGAGACATCACGCTGAGTATATCCGATCGTTGTCGATTTTCTAGACAAGAGCCTCGGCGACACGGCGTCTGACGTGATCAGCGACAGTTCCGGGGTGGGAACCTCGCAGTCCGACACGACCAATTCATTATCCATTCCCGGCACGACGGTGGTCTGCGTGGAGAACTACAGCAGCGGGATCACCGGCCATCTGACTATCAATCAAGGAGACATCCTTGAAGGTACACCACCAGGCAAATCCAACAAAATGTACTCCTCTCTCGTCTAGTTGACTTCGTAATCGACGACGACATAATGTTGCTCGTTCGATGTCCCATGATATTCCGTTTTCCCCATTTGAACACTGTTAATGACACCGTCATCAACACCGTATAATTGGGACGACAGACGTCTCACTCTGTCTCTCTCGATTTCTGTTTTATAGGTAACGACCAGAAATATTTTTTTAATTGCAAGCGTGTTTTTGTTTCTTTATTTTTAACAGTCACCGGTGCGACCGACTGCGGCCTCCTGGAGGGGGTCTTACGCGGACAGGGTACTGGTCTATTCCCTGCGCATTGCGTTCAAGAAGTTCGGCTGCGCCACACGAATATACCTCTGGGTCCACAACCTGCCAGGGACGGACGAAATCGAGTTTTAGGCCGCAGAGAATCGCAACACAAGTACTTCGCTACCGCACCTAGATTAAAGAAACCGTAAGTTCCACGCTCAATCAATTTTTAACACGTTCTTAATTTAATGAAGGATACAATAATGACTTTGAACTCTCAGTGTCACGTCGGAGCCCCGCACTGTTGTTCTTCATCGTTCGAGGAAAGGTTTCGGCTTCGTGTTGCGTGGCGCCAAGGCTACTTCGCCACTAATGGAACTCACGCCGTCAGCCAAATATCCAGCATTACAATATCTGGATGATGTCGATCAAGGAGGTGTAGCTGACTTAGCAGGTCTCCGAAAAGGAGATTTTCTCATTCAAGTAAGTTTATAGATGTTAATTTACTGCTAAATACGATAAAAATTACTTTTATTTCTAAAAATTGTAGTATAGAATTTCATAATTTTGTATGCTTTAAATTATATTGCACTTTTCTTTTACGATTATTCAAGATCAATGGCGAAGACGTAACGACGGCTTCGCATGAACACGTGGTCGATCTGATAAGGAAATCGGGAGAGTTGGTGCGAATGACCGTGGTCTCGCCGGTGATCAGTCTTCCGAATTCTCAGTCGGCGGCCGCATTGCCAACTAGTCAACCGATTCAGAGACAATATGCAACCTTGCCGCGCAAGGGTAATAACAACGTAGTGATCGGCGGTACGCTTGGCAGGTCTCCAGCTCCTGTACCGCCTCGAAGAGATCCGAAGACAACGCTAAGCGTGGGACGAGCGAGAGCGCGATCAATGGTCGCAGGATTAGGTAATAGATCGATCTGATGTACAGTAGGCATTGTGAAACATTCATGTTATATTGTATATTTTAATGATGTTTCGTGTTTGTGATGTCTCTCGTAGAAGGAGGAGGCGAAAGGGACGATCGCGACGAGATAGCATCGACTGGTGCGAAGTCAAGTAGTGCGGAATCGATTCACATGCCGCAGCAGCCATCAACTGGACCGAACACCGGTCAGAACACACCAGTACAACCGAGAACAGCCAGCATTCGATCACGTCCGACCTCCAGCAGAATCACTGCCGCGGAACTTGAAGTAATTATCTATCATCCGCTTGTGGCACGCGCGTCGAACATGTTCCTTCTCTTTTTCTTTCACTCGATCACAGAATCTATCCGTGCGCTCGTTGTCCTCGAATTGAATGGCATTGTATGCACGAGACGAGACCGAGGCTTCAGCTTCGTCCTTTAATTTCTCTTCCAGGAACTATTTCAGCGACAGCAGGGTAGCGCCGGTGGTCAATACAGTTCGTCCATGATGAGCTCCTCTCACTTTCAGACTACTACTGGTCAGTCCACCAAGTCGCATCCGTCGTCGCCTGCCAAGACCGGCAGGGTATACGCGAGCGTGGCGGAGATGAAGCGCAAGGGCAAAGTAAGGATGACCTGCCACTCAGTTACGAGCTCGCACTCGCCCTCTCGTTCGCGTTTCTCTTTTTAACATTAACCCTATAGTTAACAATAAGCCCTTCGATGAAATCTACCCTAGATACTAGCTATTAATTTATTTGTCTTGTTTGTTTGTTCATCTCATCCATTAGTAGTTTGATCGAACTTTTTGACATCCCTTTAGACAACTTATATTTTTAATCATTCCATAGAATCTAATAGACACGTTTCTTTTTCACTACTTTTCCTATCATACCCATCAATAGTAATTCGTTGACGCAATACTCGACGGTTAAGGAGATTACCCCGTAAGAAAAGTCTACCAGAGTCGTCAAAGTCCAAAAGTCGAAACCGTCGTCCGGCGTTCGGTGAACGCTCTTCTCTTTGGGCAATGGTAATGGTGGCTGTTTTCTTTTGCACGTGTGTTATAGTTTGCGCGTAAACCGGTGCGAGCGCACAGCAAAGGACGGTCCTGGTGCGGGCGAGATGACGAGGACTACTACTTATATTACTGATCGAAAATACTTTGTTTCTAGCTCGTCCATGGCTTGCATGATTTCAGGTGACTAAGCCATTTGCTAAATGAAAAGAAATCTGACGTCCGCGAGGACGTTAGGTGTCACCATTCAGCTTCGTGTTCACGCCTCAAGTATGATTAACTAATTGCCGCATTTGCATTTAACCAAGTTCAGCGATTTTGCTCAGCGTTTTTTAAGTCGCTTTTCAGGATTGGTTCTATAAGCATGGAAGGCTAATAATACGTAACTGCGTTCTTCGCAATATTCGACAATATTAACACTTAAATGACATTTTGCTGAGACAGTAATAGTAGATGATTACAGTAGCTTGGAGTTCACGCTTAGCAGGAATATGCTTCTACCCTTGTATCACATTTCTCCAACGTCCTTTTACTGTTTGTTTCACTCTATTCCTCGTCCCTTCACGAAATTTTAAATTGCAATTTTTTGTAAATTCTTCACGCTCCAAGTTTTTCAAAGTTAGCAAGACAACGACGTCGGCGTTTGCAAATCCGTACGAGCCTCTTGTTTTTACGTTTGCAGTCGCAATCAAGAGTACGCTTCTTTGGTGGCTTGGGCGGCGGTTCCGATCTTCACAGGGACTTCCATAGCACACCGGATCTCAACGTGCAAGCGCAATCGTCGTCCCTTCTAGCGCCCAAGTGTCATAGAAGTCAAGAAGACGTAAATGCTCTAAACGGTAGAAATGGGCTTCCACCTCCGAATCATCCGCCGCCACCTCCGCCGGTCGGGCAAGTCGTCAAGGTAAATGTTGGCGCAAACGTGCCAGACGTCGTTACACCAGCCTCGGTTTACGATAATATGGCACACATCCAGCAAGTCAAAGGTAATAATCATTTTTTGCCAACTTTATTTTAGAACTCTCCATCATATTAAAATAATTTATTCTAGGCTTTGATCAAAATAAGTATATCTTTAATACAGTACAATATATTTTCATTCTTTCAATATTTTGCACCATGAGATAAATATTGTTATATTTACACGCAGAACTCGCAGCAGCTGCAGTCGATGGTGTTTATGGAGTGATGTCGAGTTTTCGGCCGTCGAATAGCGCAAAACTGTACGCCTCGCCGGAAGATATGAAGACTGTTGGATATCGCTCGCGTAGTCTACCGGCTAATCGTCCACATCTGAGAAAGTCTCACAGTCTACGCGGCACACCGAGCAGCACGACATTCAAGTCGACCGGCAGCCAACAGGCACTGAATACCAATATCAATATGAACAATAACGGAAACAGTAATAATTCGGTCAACAATCAGTACGCGCAACCGTTGAAGACCACCAGGAGTCACAGCACGGCTGGTATTCGTGAGCGAAAGAAGAAGACTGTCGTGAACACCAGCTCGTCCGTCACAAATCTTTCGTCGATCGCGTCCGGCGCGAATGGAGCACCCACACCACCTTCCTCGGCGCCGCCAATCCCCGAGCCAGATTACAGTCTGTCGGAGTCGGAAAATGATGAAGGCGAAGATGAAACGGATGAAGATGGCGAATCGGAGATTGCGAAGGAACTAGAGAAGGCGGCGGCACGAGAGAAGCTGGAAGCAACGCGAGAAACGTCCGGCAACTCCAACACATCTGGCTCGAGTTCATCGGGCAGTGGTTCGCTACCACATTCGTTTAGTGTCGAGGAGATTCAGAAAGTGCGCACGCAGTTAAAATCGTCCAAGAGTCATCCGAACGATTTTCTCTTACAGCAAACACAGCAATCGCTCGTCGAGGACGGTGACAATAGCTCGAGCGGCGTCAGCTCAGATCAAGATGTGCCGGTGGGTCCACCGATGGGCTTCGACGACACCGCTGCACGGAATCTGGCTAATCAGGAGAGCAACCAGCACTCGATGCCGGGAGGCACTCTGCTAACCGGCGCCAACCCGATCGAAAAGGAAAGCAATCAGACCAAACGATCAGGCTATGGTGGCAGCGGTTTGCTGACCAGGCACGCAGTCAGCCTGGCGCAATTACCGCCTCCGATCGAAGCTGATGCTGAAGAGCAGAACAATGATCTCTTCGTACCGCCGCCGCCGGAATTCAACGCCGGTCCGTCTGCCGGTGGCCAAGACCAGGAAGTGGTGGTGTTCGCACCTCCGCCGCAGTTCTGCGATAACAAACAGCAAACACAACAGCAGCAGCAGACAATGGCGCAGAATCGTGTCAAGATAATCGGCGCGATTCCCAAGGTTGCCGGGAATCAGGTGAAGGCGTCGGGCGGTCGATTACCGTAGAGAGAAAACCACAGATCGTAGGACGAATGATTTATTCGTATATTACTTCCTGTTGGGCGAGCAGAAGAAAATTTTTAACACATACATCGCGATTTCGAAGTCAATATATTTAGAGGCTCTCCGCCTTTTCGATAGTGATCACCGCGCAACGGGCGCACTAAATTTAGACTAAACCGCGACGATCCGCGCGAGCGTATATAAAGCGCGATCGCTTGGACTTTTTTCCAAGAGTAAATTGTATTCTAATCGAGCGTCTAGGAGTCGTAGGAAGTATACCGAGAAAATAATTGAGCGCGTTTTTACCAAGTAAGTTTAACGAGTGTGAGCGTACGTTCGACGTTGCACTACAATAGAGGATTGGTTTGTCACACATGAACGCACGGTCGATTATAAATTTGTCCATCACCAGCCTGTTCGTGAGTGAGTCGACAGATCCGCAAACCGATTCGCTGCGTCGTAGAGAGAACGTGAGCGGCCTAAGGGCACGAAAGAGCGGATATATACATTCTGACGAAAGAAGACGAACAGTTGAGATGGAGATAGAAAGGAAATGCATTTGATGCGTGTACGCGTGCGTGAGTTGTGAATGTGCAATGCATATCGGTTTGTTTTTCATGTTTCTATCGAACTACGAGGTGTTTTAATACTTTTACACGACACGACACGACACTCTTCGCTCCGAGAAACATAGAACTGTTGAGACAATTTTTGCAAATCGCCGCTTCTAAACCAATTTTAAGCAAAAGCACTACAGCAGTCTCGCTTACTCTCGATCCCCCTCTAATCCGACGAAGTATCGACGGTGACGATTTCAGTGACGATGCGCGATTTCAGCGCGAAAATCACATAACTGATTAGTTGTTAATTGAACAAACGCGGTTTTTTAGTTTCTCTCGTGTCTAGACACTGCTCAAACGCCTAATCACAAAGCTCTACTCGCGAAGTCATTAGAGATTCTTCCTAGTTTATAATTGCAAATATTATTAATATTAGTATTATGATTTTATTATTATATTAATATTATTGTTAGAACATTGTTATTATAATTATACGGCGACTATAACGCTCCACTGATGAATCCTTCGAGAAAGCGTAGTCGCGTGACAAAAGGATGTGCAGCACTATACTTCGTTATAATGCATCATCATTACTCCTAGCTTGTGTAAAGTAAGTCGTACTCTTTCCATCCACGTGAAAAGCTTCCTTGAGCCGGAAAACTTTTTGTTCATACATCATTGTCGAATATGAATACAAATCAAAATCGTGCGGGCGAGATATCTTTCGCAAGCATGAAATTGATGAAGCTCTTTAATGATTGGATTGGATTCTCTTCGCACAAGCGCGCGGTCCAAAATCTTCTTGCAAATTAATTGCAAATATTTACACACACACACATACACACATCACATCACATATGTATACATACTGAACCTTCTTGATTATCGTTTCTACGCCTTCGCGAACGCTGGGCAAAAGCAAAAATCGCATTTTGTGCAGCACAAGTGCGAGCGCGCGTGAGTCGCCGTGTGGTTTTTAATATACTTCATCGTCGTCGTTTTTTTTTTTTATACAAGCAGCAAGATTCAACACAGCGTAAATACCAAGTATACTCTTGAACGTTCTTTGTATTTTATATATATATATATATGTATATATATATATATATCGCGTTTGCGCATCATATCTTACACATTTATCTTTTTAATTTTCTTTTTTAAAAATGATGACTTTTTCGAGATTTACTTTGAATATTATAAAACAATATTTAAGTTAAGAATAAAGAAAGCCGATATTATACTTAATATCCACAAATCGAAGTATCATAAGATATTTTGAATACTTTAATGAATACGCGCGAAACTATTCTATATCCGATAATACACATTCGATGATGTTCACCAGATGTATACGCTGTGCGGAATCGCGTGTATCATTTGCGAGATTATTTCCTAAACTCTTGCAGGTCAGCGAGAAACAATATATGACACGCGTGCATCACGACGGCTCGTACAATGCAGCAAATAGAGAGATCGGCTGAGAGACGAGGCTTTATTTTTCTTTGCCGTGCACGTGGCGCGTGCGGCCACGTGGCGTCCCGTACGGATGTGCGTGCACATCAGCTACGTGGACCAGGAGATGCGCTAAGCGCCGAGCACGGTTTGCGGCCGAGATTATATATATATATTATATATATAATTGCGACATTCCTGCCAAAAGTAATATAGTAGTCTTATATATCAAAATTTACGCGAGAGAGTTAACGAATTGCGTAACACACGATGACGCGTAAGAGGACACACTTTGTAATCTAGTTGTTCCCTCCACTTCCCTGTACCCCTCGTTTTTTCTTCCGTGTTTTTTCTTCGCTACGCGTGATCGATCGTGATCCCTGAGGCACACGCGAAGAATCGGGATCCGAGAATCATTGCTTTACGCGCACGCGGATGACTTCCTTGTTAAAACCTACCAGTAAAGTATTTATATATGTATAGTATATGTATATATATATATATATACACACACACACACACACACACACACACACACACACACACATACACACGACGTGCAACACAGGGCTGTTCCCTACATGTGACGAGGATTAATCGGCCACGGAAAATTCGAGACATGATGTCTCGGATGTTGTGGAAATACCGTTAAAATCACCGGTTCGCAAGATTGCGATCTCAACGTGAAGACTAAAACACACCGCAACGTGAAACGCAATTTCGCAATTTTTAATGGTTCTATCGGATTAGTTAATTTCTTCTGGAGAGCTCTCTCTTTCTCTCTCTCTCTCTCTTTCTCTCTCTTTCTCTTATTCTCGGGTTCAACTCCCGTTACCGATTAATTCGCGTCACGTGGGGAACGCAACATGTGCGATACAGAGTGTCTCGAAAAAGAAAAAAGATTTTATTACTTGCCTGCGGGAAATTTTAATAAGTAAGTATTCAATGTTAAGTAGTAAAATCGCGAACGAGCAAATGCTAATGAATATAAACAATCGATATATTGGTTTTGTATCATTCGTGCTACGATCCGCTCGATGATACTCCAAATATTTGTTATATCCACTATTTAATCTTCCTGACGAAACTTTCGGTAAGAAAGAATCGGCGAACATTTTATGAAGGGATATATTCGTACGTGCATTTCTCATGACACTCTGTACACCATGCTCTGATGTGAGAACGGCAAGTGCCAAGGAGAGCCATTGAGAGCCGTAGCTCGATAATCGTACTGCGATCGACTGAATTTTTGGACCCACTCTTTATTATCATCTAGCATTCCTACGTTTAATCTCGCTCCCCTGCTCATCCTCTTCCTGTCCTCCATCTTCATATTTCAGTTATCACTATCATTAATATTATTATCAAGCAATTACTATTAGTATTTTGTATTATAGGTATTGTATTGTAAATTGCAAAGTACGTGCAATGTTTCGACGATGAATAATAATCAATCATGTTCAACTAATCTGCCTGAGGTTCTCTTTTCACCGTCATCCTGAGACGGAAAATGTACCCACAGAGAGAAGAAATCCTCCTTGATATATCCAGTTTCCGCCCCAATCAAAACGTCTAATAGTATGCAATTTTAAAACTTAATACTCGCAGAATACAAATTAACAGTAACATCAATGTTATAATTTTCTCAACGTACAATATGTATTATATTACATTTATATTTGTGTGAGAAATTGTGATGTAATGTTACTGTTAGTTTGTATGTGTCGCGATAGCTTTCCATATTTCGACATGTGTCAAAATATTTATATCATTTTATTTTTAATCGAAATCTTGTAACTTATTCATTTTTATATTTGGGTTATAAAAAAATGTTCGATTCATAATGTTTTAGCGATTAAATATCGAATTAGACTTGATGGATCGAGAAACGAGAGTAAGAAGATGATCATTCGACTTGGCTGAAGATTAGGAATCTGTCATTATTTTCAGGAATGGTAAGTAAAGAGACACAACAAGAATACGATATCGCAACCGTGAAATTATTATTATTCTCTTACAATATCTATCTCTTTAATGTTCTGTTCTTGAGCTATAAACTGTCATTCGTGTTTGTACATGAAAATATCCAAAAAAGACAAAGCACTGTTCGACGCTCGGATATTTCTCTCTTATTCGTCTCTCATTCGCTCGGACTTCGGGAAAAGCTCTTCGTTTTTTTTTTCTAGCTTTTATTCCGAATTTTTCCTTTTTTTTTCATTCTCGTAGAACAACTATGTGGATTAATGAACACCGGCGGTGCTTTAACGATCGGTCGATCCACACAATGAACGCAAGTTGTCTTTTCTTTTATTATTATTTGGCAGTGCGAAACAACCCTCTTTGCTACGCAATTTGAGTCTTGTCGAGTCTTGTTGGATATGAGAAGCTCTATATCGACTTCGGCGAAGCGACGAGAAATCGTGAGATCGTTTGGCTAAATATCTGAGCCGATATATTTCAGGTAATTGAAATCATGCTCGATCCTCGTCGCTTCATTCGTAGCGCGAAAAATATTGTCTTCCCATTTCCTTTTAAGAACTTATAGGGCTTGTGAGATAACGAAGCTAAATTGTAAATAAGTGAGCTCATCAGTTTTCGTCGTCGTCGCTCGTGTATATACTTCAAGTTTTTTCTCTACACGCTATAAACCATATTAGTTTAAACTATGCAATATATTTTCCTACTTTTATACAAGTACAAGCACTTCTCTAACCGAAGCAATCTCGCAGGGCCGCGATCAATATCGGATCATCAATGCGATAAAGGGTTCAGCACAAAGCACAATAAGGATATCTATCGTAATAATACGGTTTATATCATACACTATTTATAGAAAAAAAAAAAAAAAACAAAATTAATCGATCAAATAAAATTGGCGAGTTAAATAATAACAAAAATACGTGGTGATTTACAGGATTCTTTGGAATTGAGGAAGAAAGACGTTTCTAATACTGATTATACGAATAAACGGTGTTTCGCTAACTAAGATATGGGCGGCCCTCGTCGCGATCGCTTGAATCTCTCGTCACGCTTTTATATAGAATTTATAATAAATGCAAACACTATATCTGTAATAAGCTATATTTATATGCACTTATCTCGGGGGAGGGCCTTTGTATATCGCGTCACATTCAATTATTTACAATTCCCGAGCTGCGGCAAAGAAACCTGGTCGAAAAATTATGTCTCTCGATCTCCATCTCGCCGCCGCCCGCTCAAAATAATATCCGCTGCGACCGTATCTCCCGGTGTGCTGTTGCTTTTCCTTTATACATTTACAAGCCTTGTAACTTCTATTGACACGCTGCTACATCCACGTACAGTGACGATCGAGTACGACGAAAACTGAAAAGCCGCACCGAGCCCTCGCATGTTTGTAACGCTTACTCCTTCTTTCGTCAATGCCATGTGAGATCCTCGAGTTTGTGTACATGTGTACTCGTAGAAGTTTGCTTTCTCAGCTTTGTCAGAACGATCCAAGAAATTTCACGCGAAAAATCACTTGCGTACATCTAAATTTATTCACGGTATTCCAATGTCTAATATCATGTCCAATAAATTAATGCAATCTAATAAATTTGTCACTCTTTAATTTTTTAACTTCACGAATCTTTTTAAGTTGAAAATTTATGCAATTAGTATTCTGAATGTTTCTTAAATTTTTCGCGTAGATTTTTAGAAAAAGAAAAGTAAAATTTATTCTCTGAAAATAAGATTCGCATTTACCAGATAATTATTTTAATGAAATCTCTGATTAAGTAGATAGGGAGAATCTCACAGGTAAAATTTAATTCTTTCGTATTCCATTCATTTGCGCTTTCTTCTAATTTTTGCAAAAATACGATGCCCACAGAATTCCTGTACCTCTTCATACTTCTTTCGCATTTTTTCCTTTCATTCTTTCCTCTCATTCTTTCCCTTTCTCGCGCTCATTATATATTTTTTTTCTCCTATATTAATTATAGCTAATGTTTTTCTCTCTCTTTTTCTCTTTCACGTTCTCGCACGCACCGTTCAAAAAAATTAAATGTACAAATGTATATATATTTATGTAAATGTGAATGTGTGTATGTGTGTGTATGTTCCGCAAAATTCTTTCTAAAAATGCATAGGAAAAAAAAGAATGAGTGTTCATGTATTTCGTTTCGTTATATTTTTTGCTCTTTTTTCCACGGTAATACAGACCTAATTAATTTAGAGAACACTTCATAACGTTTCCCTTATGCTTTATATTGTTCAATGTATTACGCAACATCGCGTGGATTGATTTATATAATTCTATTTTAAAAATGCACGAAACATATGTAAAAAAAAAAAGGAAACCAGAAATCATAGAAATGAGATGATTTCCGGCCAGACTTCGTGCATTACAAACGTATACAAATCGTTTTACGCTGCTTTTACGCGTACCCCCCCGCTTTCTTTTCAGCCTTCCATCTCTTTATTATTATTATTATTATTATAAAAAATTCAATATTGATTCTACAACGATAATTTAGAATTATCAGCAGGCCGATGGTACGAACAATGATAAATACACGAGACACTACAGTTACGCACATGTGTATGTGGCTAGACCATGTGTATTTTTTGATCTTTTATGTTTACAGAAGAAAATTTATTTACTGCTGTCGATTCGTGCATGTTAAAAAAATGCGACCGCCATGCCACAGCCTAAAAAATTTTTTTAGCTAAATGCAGTCCATTCGTTTTCTTGGCTAGTGACAATAATTACATTTACGCGGACACTCTTAATCGGGATTTAATAACATCGTAGTTAACTGGTCAATCACAGCTGTTCCTTTAAAGAATGGAATCACGAATGTGATTAGTCAATACTAACTACGAATGTTAAACCCGATTACAGGTATCCGTGTAACCGTAATCAATGAACGCAGGTGTAACTCATATTCGCAATTAGTTACAACAGGGAAATAACGCACGAGAGAAAATACTTAATCGGAATTAGACTCTCCATTACATAATTATACACAAGAACGTTCTAAATATATTCGCAACTCGAATAAACTTATCGTAAACAGGATCGCTAAGGTACCGATATCGTCCAAAAAATTAAAACTTAACGTACCTTTATTGTACCTTTCCATGATTTTTATATTGCTCATCCGCTCGAATTTAATTTTATATCGCGGGAATATAATTGAAAGAACATTCGAAGAGAGCTTCTCTCTCTCTCTCTCTCTCTCTCTCTCTCTCTCTCTCTCTCTCTCTCTCTCTCTCTCTCTCTCACTCTTTACCATTTGTCGCGATTCTTCCATTCCACGAGATCAAGCGCGATTTAAATAACCGAAAGTTCTGTCCATCGTTTCATCTTTACACTAATATTAAGAAAATGATAAAAAAGAAAATGACAATAACTTAATAACTAAAGGAATAATTTCTGCTCAGCTCGTTTTCTCTCTCTCTAATAAATTAAACTTAAATGTTCGCGTATCAACTAAAAAGTCTTAAAATACGATTGATCTAATTGGTCGGTTGCAAAGAAAGACATATTCCATGAAAACGATTATTTATGCCAGAAATGGCAGATAAGTTTTCACGTACATAAAAGATTGGTCCCTTGCCTAATCGATACAATCTTGATTGACAATTTGTTTTACATGAGCAGAGATTATACGATAAAAAATTGACAAGATGAAACGACAGAAATAACAATCGGAAAGAGGGAATAATCGCGCCACAAAAGAACAAAATTAGGCGAATATATGATGAATGATCGAAACACAATAAAATATAAAATGAAGATAAAAATATGAAAAGACTAAAGATTAAATATAAAATTTTACTTCGAAAGTAACACAAACGCTTAAAATGTCTAACAAAGATGTCCTTATCTTTCAAATATCTTTTAAATGACATTCCGAATTTTTATATTTTTTGTAAATTTTAATACATTAAGATTAGTCTAATAGTACTTCTTTGCTCCTTTGTTTTTCATTTTTATATCTTATCGTGTTTCGGCCCAAAAGCGGAATCAAGAACGCATGAAGATTGTTCATGAAACATCGTATGGCATTGAGGAGTCGTCCCGATGAAATACAGATCGATTCGAAATGCGGGTAGGACTTCTCGGCAGAACCTATGATATCTCTTTTTACACTTCTGTTCTGTAATGTCTCACTGGCAGTGCCTTAGATCATGTGTTCAATGAAAATTTGGCAGTGCACGATATATGAGCGCCAGGAGAATATCGCCGATCTTAAAGAAGACTGTATAAATCATTTAATTAATCTTTTAAAGTTAAAAATAAATTACCTCTTCATTTAGATAAAGCCTGTTCTTTTTCGAAGAAAGTTCTGAATTGATATACACTAGTGTAATAAATTTGGAGTGAAACAATCTATATTTATTTCTTATCAACTTGTTGCATTAGTGTACTCACTTCAGAATTTACTTCGAAAAAAAAAAATAAACCTCTAAACATACTTTCAAGGTATGGATAATTAATTGTCTTGAATCTACGAATGTCGTCATAAACATAAAAACTGAATTTAGTTATAATTTAATTCTTAAATAAATTCACAAAGTGTTATATTAATGAATCTTTCTTTAGAAGCGACGATATACACTCGAAGAATATACAAATTCAGGAACGGTGGCTGCGGCTAGGCCATGTGTGTGAGTATGTATAATGTATGTATGTACGTATAAAGAGAAAAGAGCCGACGACGAGTTTCTTAGAAGCACGATACGAACGAATATATGCTCGTGTAATAGAGAGAGATACTACGTTAGAGGCGCATCGTTAGAACGACGGGGCTGGCAGTGCGTGATTCTGGCAGTGACGCGTTTATGTTCGGTGTTTATCTTTCGATTTCCTCAAAAGGAAGGAATAATCCACCACCGTATGCGTGCCGCCCTCGCGGGAACGCTGTGCTCGAAAATCAATGGATACAGAGAGATATACTTTTTTTAGATAGCTCGCAAGTAGGCTTGCTTTAGCGACGACGGGTAGCAAACCTACGGTTGCGAGTATAGGATTCGTGTAATATGCCGTTTTGTTACGATAATTTCAACTAAGTATTTACATTTACAACTCGCGACCTCGCGTTCGCGACGCGCCGTGCACGCCGCGTACACGGAACATCCTCTCACACGCGGGCAGTTCGAGAAAAAGTATTTATCATTAAAATATCGTGGAACGGACGTGACAACGACGCATTATCGGAACGGTCGCTTCTTATTACATGTCCTCCTTACTACATATCCTCGCGCGTCAGCTAGAGATCTATTCGATTATACACTTAAGCCCCAGGCACAATAGTGAGCCCCATGCGGGAATAGTGATAGCGATAGGAATACCACGATTTCAATCTCTCAGAAATTGGATACTCTAGAATACACAGTTTCTAAGTTGAATGGCGTTATTCCTATCGCTGTTGCTATTTGTATTATGTCTGGGGTTTTACAATCGTACTTTACAATAATAGTAAGAATAATTAATTAATGTCGTAGAGCTCTTAATTACAATTATATTGGCAGTGTTTCTTAGCTGGTGTGTAATGACGTTCCGTCTTTGTCTGTGTGTCTCATACGGTCTCCATTTCTTTTCAGCCGCTCGATCCCTCATTCATATTCAATCAACTCATCCATTCTGATTTTCTCATCAATCTCTCAGTCTCATCTATTTCTCGATCAACTCTCACTCGTTCAATATGTTCATACGACACGACACATATTCTTCTCCTTCGCGAGCTTTAATTTATATGAAGTTCTTATTCGCTATGCATGCACACGTGCGCGGCGTTGCTGCTCCGCGATCATCCGCGAGAAGCTTGCGTGGTCGCAAAATTTATTTCTCTTTTTGCGAAATCATGTACATGAATTGCGAGAGCAACAAGACACGACGCACGTCGCGCTTTGTTCAATCCATACAATCCATTCTTTACTTAACAAGTCCGTGGGAAATATAACACAGCCTACATACGTAATTTACCCCTTTTGAGGGTAACAGCTCATCGATTGTGGTTGCGCAGCATGTTTACTTACTCTCGTTTCTTTTCATCTTGGCATTTGATTAAATTTTGTGCTCTTTAATTGCGACGAGTGTATGCCAACATGCTACGCGAGACTCAGCAGAAAGATAAAAATAACGCGAATGATGAAGTATATAAGAAATCGAACACATCTCGGGCGCGGAAACGAGGCAAACTCGATGCCATACATCTCTTTTTCAAAAGCTGACTCGGGCATGCCTCGGGCCTTGAGAATCACTCTCATTTTCTTAATTTTGTTTTGTACATCGCCTCTCCGTTCCATTTCTACAAAGAACGAAGAGAAATAATCCTCGATAGAAATCTCGGTGGCGTACGTATCGTCCGATTATTCCGCAATCTTTCAATTTCATGCCGAGCTTCCCAGCCTGGGAGACTGTCACCCTATTCAGGGAAATAACGGCGAATTCGGAGCATTATCACTCAGTCTCTCTCTCTCATACATACATATTTTCATTCGTACTCATTCGAATTCTCACCTAACAGTCTAAATACCCTTCTCCGATTTTCTCTCATACATTCCCGATACAGTCTTCTGCGTCCGCTTCGCGCTGTCCACGATCTTCCTCCGTCTTCTCATGTTTCTTCTTCTCGATCCTCTTCGTGTCATCATATGATGACAGCCGACGCGAGTTTCTACCGAGTTGTAAATCGAGGTAGAAGCATCTTCTTTTTCCTTTTCTCTTCTCTTCCCTTCTTTCAAAACATCGTCGGAGATCGCCAAGATACTCAGTTCCCGGAAGTGCCAAGGGGCCGATGTTAGATATTAATTGAATCCTAAGGCCACCAGAGTGATTATCTTTTTATAAATTGTTAACTACCGCTTAAATATTTTGTCTGTGCACGACCTTTGTTTCCTTTGGCAAAACCAAATACGCAAAAGCTTCTCTTTGTTGCTTTCTTTTTTTTTTCGTTTTTTGTCTTTGTCTACCATTACTACCGTTTTCACCACGCATCTGTCCCTGGGATCTTGATCACGGTAGAAGATGGTACAAAACGTATCCACGGTGAGGCACTTTCGAGGCCCAGACTTAGCGCTTCCGAAGCCGACGAGCGTCAAATTATGCGAGGTACTCGTGGCAGGGAGAGATTCGCGTAGAACTAGCGCATTAGTAGATGTATCTATCGATAAATAACGACAATGTTCATTGCTGAGCAATATTCTCGTCCTCAAAACGGAGGACGGATGATCGTTTCTTTATTCGTCCATTTGCTGTATCCCTTGTTCTTATCGCTACTGTCTACTACATCCTGAATTTATCTGTTGCACGATTTCCTTCGACGATTCTTACTTTTTTTAATCAAGCCATATTGGTCATTTATCTTTAGATTAGTTATCTTCTAAAGCGGTCTTTGTCTCTTTCGATACGTTCGGATATTTCAGGTCGCATCGTCGTAGCCTTCGTCTTCACCGACCAGGAAGTGTTATAGACCGTGTCGTGCTCATGTCAACGGCAGCACTCTGTTCTTCTTCACTTCGAAGAAGATTGAGATATCAGTGCTCGTTAGGTCAGTTCTGGTATCCGGCCGATCAGCCGGCATTATCACGAGTTCTTTACTGGTTTTCGACGCTGCTTCGCTCGCACCGTCGGCGGCGTGCGACCGCTTATCGCGGGATAGAGAGCCAAACTCACTTGTTCCGGATTACTAGCGGCTGCTTTACGAATACCTACATGTTTCGTACTTTGTACTTCGGATTCTAGTACCCATTCATCCGGTTCTCTGTAAAAAGCACACAACGATAAGAATGAATCATCAGCCTTTTAAATATAATCAGTTAAAGTTCATTTTTTAATAAGAAATCTTACATATCTTGGGGATACCATCGCAATAACACCTTCGTCTTTCCGTCCATTTCGACTCTCCTCGCTAAAACCTGGAAGAGGAATTTTATCGAAGTAAGTCTCAGCGACATTACGATGCTGCACAGTGCGATAATTATTACGCTTATTATAACTTACTTGACTAGTTAGTGCCATCGAGTTTCCTGGCGTTTCAGCTAGTCGCCCCTGCGTCCTCGATGTCGCTAATTCCAGTAGCCTGTGCTGAAGACCCTCCATTACTCCCGAGTCAAAGTAATCAAAAAGTCTCGCTGCAATGATATCTCGATATTAATTATGTATCCGATAATATTCTTGAGGCTTCCACGAGTGCTTTCTATATAAAGATTATGCGTTTCCTCCGTGTCCAGATCCATTTTTGGAATGCCAACACGTTTCATGAATCTTGCAATCCACTTCATCAGGGCGAGAAGCAGCCTGATACTGCTAGAGTATCAAGTGGACTGCAAGGTTCACGAAACATTGGCATTCCAAGAATGGATCTGGACATGGAGGAAATCCGCGAAACGCATAATCTTTATTAATATGTATCATTTTTTATCAATCTTTAAAACATTTTCAAGAGAAAAAAAAACAAATCTATAAGCAGCATAAAATAGCAAAATGACACTCACCAGACCAAGGTTGTCGCCTATATCTAAGCTTCTTGCCATTCCTCCTAACGAGCTTGCCACCGTTCTCGCAACTACGTCTTCCGTTAGTGTTGCTCGTTTCTGGCTGATTGAAGTGACCATTCACGTGCCTCTCAAGGGCGGTCTGCAAATGAATATATAGATTAGTTTCTAAATATTTTATTAAATATTACTGTAAAGGCAGTGCTATGAGAGAAAAGCACGCGCGTTACCTGAGAACTGAATCTGCAACCGCAACCGTCGACAATGCATCGAAAGGGTTTATTGCCACCGTGAGACAGAACGTGTCTTTCCAGCCATCGCCGAGAGCATGAAGTCCTACCTTGTACCTTACATCCCTGCCATTGACAGACGAAATTATCGCTGCCGGTTTGCGTGTTGATGTGCGCAGCCTATAAAAAATATACAAATTGTACACAAAAACTATATTTTATATTAATAAGTTGAATTTTTCAAATAAGAAATACGAGGATTTGATCAACGAATATTTTCTGCAAAAATTATGTGTTCTGTACCTGTAAATGCTCCAAAAGACCACCCACTGACTCGAAGTTGGCTTCGCACTTATCCCAACGACAGATCCCGCTATCAGTAGCTTGAGATCTATCTTTCTCGGGCGCTCGTGCCGGAAATCGAATGGTGGTAGGTGCCGAAAGAATAGGCGACGGTTTTGATTCACTACTTAAAGAGTCCTCTTCATCAACGTCATCTTCATCAACGTCGATCGGCGCCGATTGGCCATCCTCATCCTTGTTGTCTTCCTTCGATGGCGAAGACAACCTCGAAATAGGGGATTCGTGACCGCTTTGTGATCTTAACGCTCCCAGGATACTTCCACAGCTGTTTGTTAGATTATTGTTCTCGTTCACGTGCGGCTTCGTCAAGATTGTCTTGAAGTCCAACGGTTCGCCCAATAACGATGGGGCGGCAGTAGCGGGCGGAGAACTGCCCTTGGTTGAATTGATACTTACGTCCGAAGTTAATCTGTATTAAAAATTAAAAAACAGTCATTAATCAGGAAGTAACTTTTACTTACCATGTTCCATTTTCTTTTGACTAAAACGAACGATATAATAAAACAATCTTTAAAAAATCCGAGCTACACGGAAAGTCTTAAAGATGTTTGAAGACGTTTTTAGGAAATTTCATTTTTAAGTGAAGTCTGAAAAATACGCCTTTGATACAGCCTTTTGAGACACACATGTTGCCTGGGAAACTCTCAATATGCGTCTAATAGCAAAAATTAGCTAGTTAATTGACTAACTAATCAATCAGCACTATTGCATCAAGACATCCCACAAAAATAAATCTATACCTAAGGGATGAGATCTTGGGCAGATTTTTCAGTACGTCGTTCGAGATTGGCAGACTTGGCAGTGGCTTCGGTAGCTTCTTGTCTATCTTGCTATTGGCCCTTGGCACGATGACCAGCGGTACCTTTTTCGTCGACGATGACGTCAGTGTTCTCACTTCCCAGGGTTCGTTGGTCACAGTACTGCGGTTTGTGTTGGACGACACGGTCCCCAAGTACTTAGCGAGGCCGCCTTTATTCCTCTGCACCATAGGTGGCCTTCGAAATTCTGAGCTCTTCGCTACCAATACCATTTCGTTCGTTTTCTTTATCTAACAACATGAGCATACAAAAAATTTCAATACCATTTACGTAACAAAGGTAGCTTATGTTAAAATTATTGTGTCGAAGACAATTGAAGAAAAATAGACAGTGCAATTTTTTTCAAAAGAGATTCAAAATAAAATAATAATAAATGACATATAATAGACCGACATATAATAGATATAATAGATACTAATTATAAGTAGTAAAATGTTTTACTCGGTCTAAGCTAGATCTTAGTGTCTAATAATATTTCAGTTTAAATTTACATATCTAGTTTTATAAAAATAAAGTTTTTGTGATCGTTCAATAATGTAGCGAGTTATTAATTATAAACACTATTAAAATATTTATGCGGTGCCCTCAATATTTTTTGATAAATATTTCAGTATTAAAGAACGGTGCTTCTTTACCGAAGCGAGGTCACTATGTGGATCACGATAAGAGCGACATCGAAGTAATCGTGTATTAGACAAAAACATTGAGTTTAAACTTATCGTAAAATTCTGCATTATGATGAATAACTTATCATACTTTTTATATCGATATACAATGATTTGCTTTGTCTAATATTAATTTAGCCTCATAGATTCGTTTAGTGTTAAATACGGTGCGATGTGAATGCGAATTATCGAGAACGCGTCATGTTAAATTGTCGATCGATAGAACGAGAACAGTTTCCGCGAATTAATATCAACCTATTGGAAAAGACCTATACGCGCGGAGCTTGTTAAAAAAGGCTAATTCAATATCCGATAAACGCGTGTTTGCCGATAAGATGAGTATGTATCTGAAGTGTTCGCGCAAAGCAAAGCCGGTCGATATCTTCAACACTTCCGTTGTAACATTGGTTTTGATCGAAGAAATATTTTCTTTTGCTACTTTTCCTTTAGTTGACTTCTACAAACTGCAAATCAAAAGTCGCTAAACAAACGATGAATACAACGTAGTGTATAGTTTCGCTACAATCAATATTTCTACAATCTTTAAATTAAAATTTAGCTAAAGTTCAGACTAAAGAAAATGCGGGCATCCATTCATTTGCACTTTTGAAATTAAAATCTAAAAAATTTTAAAATCTCATAGAACTTTCTTAGATTCCAAGATCTGTTGATGTTTTTGTGTTTGAAGGGCTACCTACTATAAATACCAAAGTCAATCTTACAGAACTTACATTTCTTTCAAAAACAAACAATTATATTATGAGTCGGATATCTATGATAATTGAAAAAACTCATTTTTTACAAAATAGATCTTTCTAGGTCTCTCTGATCAAAATTTTTGCCTTTAACATCTTAGTTATTTTCACATCAAAATCTTGTACTTCTTCCCGACACATTTGGTATCGTCTCTATCTCAAGTAGATATCAACCTTCGGCTGTTGCGGCTTAATCTGCGTCTTAAAGTACTCCGTGATCTTGCCCTGGGACTCGTGGTGGTGCTGGCCGCCCGCAGTCTTTCCGTTCGCCTTGACGGCCCCCCTGGAGGTGGGATCGGCGGCGCCGGAGCGCGGAAGGGCGCCAGCCTCGGGTTCGCCCCTTAACCTTTTGAACGCGGTTGTGGAGCAGGCAGTCGCAGCCAACGGCGGGGTCCAGGGCCACTGGGGCCTGGTACCGAGCTGCGATGACGGCGCCAGCTTGGGCAGAGACGGTAGCGGACTGGCGGATGTGCCGCGTATCGCAGCTACCCCCTCGTCGCTGCTGGTGCTGCACGGTGAGCCCGGTTCTGTGATATCGCTGGTACCACTGCTGCTGCATTCCCCACAGGACACCGCGACGCCACTAAAACATACAAAGAAGATATGATAGTTTAATATATTGTAATAGAAAATCCTTGAAGGAGAAGCGCTCGCAAAAAATTCGCGTTTGCCCCAATCAAAGTTTGCCCCAAAGAAGTTCACTTCTATTTCCATTTATTTTATCATTATTATATATTCTTTGAATTCTTTGGAGTAGAATTTCACTCTAAAGAGTGAACATTTTATTACTTTTGTAAAACAGTGAGATTTCTCACTCTTTAGAGTAAGATTTCATTCCAAAGAATTTAGAGAGTAGTGTCTTATTAGAATAAGATCCCTATCATTAGTATTATTTTTTTAATAATGAATTTCTTAATTAGTAAATGCCAATGTAAATGAATAAAAATGTATAGTATCTTCTACGAGTTAGAAATTAAAAAAAAAAATATATATATATAAAATATATATTGTATAATAAAAGATACGGTATTACTAAATATTAATTCTATAGTTTCTGAGTTTAGTTTATAGAAGGACATAACACTACAATAAAATAAAATTCCTTATATTAAAACAATTAACAAATTACAAACGGCCCATTAGAAATCGGCGCTGTAACAATTGCGCGTTTATTTCGATTGATCTAAAACAATCCTCTATAAATAATATATTTGTCCGAACGTTTCGGCTAACTTCGAGCCTTCCTCATCGAGAATATTACATTCCAGTTTATTAATAACAAAAATATGGGGAACTAAGTAACTCAGTGTCTTTGTTTAAATTAATCCTTCTTTTGTCGCTTGATGTTTATCATTTCTGATATTAGTCTTTTATGATAGTTACGTTCTATGTCTAATGTTTGAACGTTATTCCAATCAAAATCATGATTATGACGCGTTCTATGATTCGTGACATTGAAGGATTGATTTTATTTCTATTGATGTCATTTTTATGTTCGGAAATCCTCGTTTTTAATTGTCTACATGGTTGTCCAATTTAAGAAACGTCACAATCATTACAAGAAATTTTATATATAATGTTCTTTTTGCAATCTGCAGGAAGAGGATCTTTTTGCGCTTTTATTATTGAACTGAGTTTGTTAAGGTTGAAAAACGAGAGTTTAATATTGGAATCTTTGATGATATTTTTAAATTTTTCGGAAATTTTTTAGATTGTACATATGGAATTGTGAACCAGCTCGTTTTTTTTCTTTTTTGTCCTTATTTGAGGAATCATTATTATTATTATTAGTAATTTGAAATTTTTTTATTTATTAAAACTTTAATTCTTTCTCGTATTATATCAAAAATCTAATAAAATTTTGACCATCTGTTCGAGGTTCTTTTGATGGAAATCTGGGTGTGAGATAAAAAAACTCTATCAACCATCCCTATCACAGTTCCTTTTTTTTCTTGGGATATCGGGTATTGAGATTGGTAATTAAGATATCTTCCAGAGAAAGATGGTTTGTGATATATGTCAAATTTGATAGCATTGTTTTCAATAACAATAGTGGTATCTAGAAAATTGATAGTTTTATTGCCAATTTATTCATATGTAAATTGTATTTTAGGATGGTAAGAATTAAATTTCTGTAGTACAAGGTTGGCTTCAGATGATGGAAT
The DNA here is from genome assembly GCF_000204515.1 of Acromyrmex echinatior. The sequence goes on from NW_011627020.1 coordinate 1,033,646, forward strand.
AGCTATAATTATTCTCATATTTTTGTTATAGGACCGATCACTAAAAGTTTATAACTAATAATAATCCATTTTCATTACGACAATTGACACAGCATGAATATCATCGACTTGTACAATATATATTATATTTGTTTAATTATCGTCGTTTTGTCTTAAATTTTAGCTCACGAAAAGAATTTGTTACAATAATTATGATGTAAGGACTAATTCGTATTTGACGTACTCTTAAGATGAATCTCTACAGCAATTCCTCTAAGTTTTTTAATATTTTTCAATTCTAATATTCGTTTATCATATTTAAAATCAAAATATCGTTGACTATCCAGTTTATTAAGTTAGTTATGGGAAATTGAATGTTGGAGTGTAACAAGATGAAGATTCATGGATTTTATGTAATATTCTTGCTGATGAAGGCTCGAAGTTAGCCGAAACGTTCGGACAAATATATTATTTATAAAAGATTGTTTTAGATCAATCGAAATAAACGCGCAATTGTTGCAGCGCCGATTCCTAATGGCCCATTTATAATTTGTTAATTGTTATAAAAGGACAGTCTGTGCATATTAATTAATGACATATATATATATATATATATATATATATATATCTTATATCTGTTCTTAAAAATTGAATATTTCCTGACTATCAGCATCTTGTAATAAGACGTCGTTATATTACACAATTCGATATAAAAATTTCTTTGACGCGACACCACCTACGGCGTTTAATGCAGCACAATGCAAGGTATCTCATTACGGTGGTGTTTAAGCGTCCGATCATTATGTCGACAGAAATCCATGTACGTCGTTTCGTGCAACGCCCCATTACGAAAAGATGGAACAATTTATTCGAATGAGGATGGCTCATCCACCATCCACCTCGTCGCCCTTTTTTCCCCCCTTCTGGGTCCAAGCGAGACGAGTCCGGTGGTCGATCATTCTCGGTCCAGAAGCAAACAGCTTTAGTGGCAACCGCGGAGCGCCACGAAGGGAACCGGTTGGAGACGACAAGCGGCGGCCACGAGGAAATTGCAAGCTTACCGAGTAATGACGTTACCACCAACGCAAACCTAATTACAGGCCCAGACATTGCCAATCGGCCTGGCCCCGTCGCTGTCGTCATTTAGGACACTCCAGTATCGTGGCTCTCGGCAACTCGTTTTGATAATTTATAAGCAAATCGGAGGTGCGGGAGAAACACGAGCGATGACAAGCAGTGTCTCGCGAAATTCATCACTAAACTTTTTTAGCAATGATTTAATTTCTGCAAAAGAGTTATCGCTTCATTTCACGTGCGAAACTGATGTATCATTTCACAGAAACTCATTAATTATTTTTTAGAATTTTGATTTTATTTCAAATAGTTTTACAGTTTTGGGTAAGCAGAAAAAAATATATTCCGATCATTAAAGTAAGAAAACTGAGACACCAGGTAGCATCTCACTTTCTCATGAAAATTTACTTCGTAGTTTTTATCAGATTTCAAAAGATTTATGGTGAATTCTAGAAAGAATTTCGACTTTACTATTTGTATACCTGAGCATGACAAATGTTATGAAAAATATTTATTTTATGAATCACTGCTCGAATATTTTGTTAAAATTTCTAGAGTTATGATCTATAATGTATTCTTACAAAACGGTAATTCAAATCGCGAGAATAAAGACAGAATTATTTATTGTTGATAATAAAGAGGCTATAAAAGACTAACTCGCATTTTTGAAACATTTCAACTCATGCTAGATTTACGTTTATCACATCGAATTCATTTCAATGCTGGAAAAAGATCAGACAGCCGTGTTTACCGCTAAATATTACAAAAACACGTAATAAAAGCGCGTATGCAAACAGTGATGTTTTACTCTGTAATTTTCCGCATTATTGTATTGTAGCTATTAAAAAAAAAAGTGTTAAAAACGATCGAGCACGCATCTTTTTTCGCGTTCGCGAACAAGTCTCGTCGCACAAAAAGTCCGCGGTCGTTTCGTCGCGTATCAGCAGTCATAAATTATCCGGTCGACTATAAAGTGGCCGAAAACGAGGAAAAAACAATTCTACGCCGCCGTTCTCTCGCGCTTAAGCCGGATAAAACTGGGCGATCGTCGATCTTCCTCTCCCGACTTTCCGCCTGGCAGATATTTCGGGCAACGTCCGTCACGCTGCGAATCACGATGTCCCCGTCGAGAGAAAGAGACACTGACCTTTCCACGTTACGATAGCACGCGCTGTTTTACGCAACACGTAACGTAGTGTGTAAGTCGAGTTAGTCGACTCCCGCTTAAGAGTAGTGTCTTAAGAGAGATATAAACGTCATTTATATTGACTTGCTTTTCATTCTTCGCCTATTAAATCATTTTCACGAAAATTACTCATACTGATCAATTCGGTTGCGTTATTTTCTGGTTGCAAAAATTAAAAGCGTATGCAAATCAACAAGAGGTTTGCTGATATGTATGTAAAATAAAAATTCTTATCTCTAAATGCTCGGAGACAACTGTGTATATTCTCATTAACTGTTAATGGAATTGTAATGATCCCTAAGTACTCCAGATACTAATAGGATAAGATAACAGTTCCAAACGTGCTTTTAGAAGCCACCAAAATTATTCCACGTGTTTCATTTTTTTAGTCTAATTTAAAAAAGGAGCTTCATCGAAATTTTCACGCATGGAAAACTTTCCTCGAGCAGGAAATGTAATATTAATACCATCGAGATAGGCATCCTTTAATCCACCAAGAGTGGATTAAAATGAAATTAGATTTTAATAGATCTCTGAAAAATATGTTTCCGCTGTTGTGTGATTCCTTGTGGAAAAAAAAAACGTCAGATCATACATTATCCTAGAAGAAAAAAATAATAACTGGGGCGCGATTCCGTAACTGTCTTTACACGCCTACCGACAGTTATCGGTGTCGTTGCGCAGATATTTTATATGGTGAAAAAGCTGCGCAACAACACCGACAATTATCAAACAGTTACAGAATATAAGTCCAGTTAATGGAGGCATGTTTCATTTTCTCAGATGCGAGGGATGTATGTATACATCTGTGGGATATACACATGCGAAACCGATTTCGTATAACAGTCGCGCGTTACGCCTTTATCGAGTTCTCGTATGCGAAAATCGAGAGACGGCCATCGGCATTGATGCAGACGCTCATGCATTATACATCCCCATGTTAATTGCATAACACGCGCGCGCGCGCGCGAGCGATAATGACGGGAATAAATGATATTTACGACGGCGTCGGCGGACAAGCCGATTTTATCGCACGCAGCAGCTTTCGCATAACTGACCTACGTTCATTTCATCGGCCCTTGGCCGTGGTCATGCCGCTATACACGCGCGCAACGACGGTAACGCAGAATTCCGCCCTTTCCGCTGGAAATCAGTGGAAAGGGTTGACAGCGGGTGGGAGGGACAGAATAGCACGTCGACCTGGCTGTCGTTCCTCGATGCGCGACGATCTTGGTCGCCAGGATCCGGTAACTCGCAGGAAATTGAATAGACGGATGGATGGACCGCTTGAAAATACTTCGAGGATTGTGAAGGGCTTCTCTCTCCCTTTTCCATTAGCTTTCTAAGTTTCAACTTCAATTGATCGGCAAAGCGAAGTCCATTCGTGAAGCGACTTCGCTATTTATCATGAAAATCTTTAGATAATAATAAAAAGTTTCGTGTATACATATATATAGGATAAATATAATTACAGAAATTTTTTTATACGTAACAACTCTTTGGGGATGGAAACTTTCTGGCAAAGAAACTTAAAGAAAACTTTATTTGCTAAAGATTTGCGGGATCGCTGATCCCTCTGGCCTCAGAATTCCAAAATTCAAATTAAAAAAAATAATCTAATTATCTAGTGAAACTTTACTTTAGGTTCTTGATGTCATTAAACTTGAATGTAATCTGAAAATATTGAATTTCAAACGGATAATAATCTCTGATCTAGTATTACAGGGTACATAATCAGAGTTTGAAGTCAGTTTTGAAATTAGTACTGTTTGCGTACCATAGATAAGCTTCAAATAAAGCGAAACTAGAAATTTAATGTTACTTTGCAATTTGCAATTTTCTAAAGTCAATCAACTAAGTAAGACAAAAGCGTCATTTACGGTCAAAGTCTATTGAAATAATCGTCTACATGATCGTCTATTTAAATAAATTTAACAATAAAATCAACTAATAGACTCCGATATTGAAACAATAAAATTAAAAATAAGGGCAAATAAAAATAAATAACACTGACAATTATAGTGCACTATAATCATAAAATATAATATAACGTAATCTTCAAACTTTCAAACTATATCATCATGAACGTATCTTCTAAATGATGATAAATGTTACCCGTTTACAGAAGATTAAAGAGACAGATGGATAATAGATAATATAACGATTCTTCTATATTTACAAAGACTTATTCAAGCTTTATATTATCGGTTTAATTTAAAGGTTTTCGTTGTCGTTAAATTAATGAGATTTCCAATGCTGTATCGTTTACGTCAAGAAGTGTCGGAATAAAAGACATTAACCACGACGAGCAGTACAACGGCCTTAAACAAGATGTTCCGCCGTGCCATACATAATTAGACTTCAACCGGTAATCGTCTCGAGGCTTTACATAATGTATTAGCATTGCTCGATGTGTTCGGCGCGGTCGCGTACGTGCGAGTTAGCGAATTAACGTGACTCAAGCTGTATAACACTTGAAAAAGTAGCGAACACTCGGCGGCGAAAATAGTCACACGTGCGATCGGCGCCATGTGTCTTGTATATACTCGCACATGAGAAAGCTGTTGGAATCTGTGAAGTCACGGACGCGCGAGATGAATGAAGTGCAGTTCACTGTCGAATGCAGATATATCGGCAGATGACACACTTTGCACGTACGACATAATGCAGTGCAGCATTGCTAATAATAAAATACTGATTCGCTATTATTATCTGCAGTTATTCGGCTATAAATAATCCTTTGTAATTTTACCTGATATTATTGTGCTTAAATATCGAGGCCAATTCACCTGTTTAAAGAGATAATTTAATCATCGTGGGGAGCTGTTGGAGTTTAAAATTGATAATTGATAAAAATAATTGATTTTTACCGTAGTTCCTGGTCATTACGGTTAAGACTGTAATCAGTAAACAATTGTCGTCGAGAAGTAGTTTTCCCCTCATTTTTATTCCTTCTAAAGAGAAATCCGTACACGAGCATGCCGAAATTTGAGACTTAGGACCTGGATTCTTTCCGTGTTGCTTCGTCCTTCCTCGCTTTCTCAGTAACAATAGACTGCGGGATTTGGTCCAATATATATATCACTGACCCTTGACATCCCCCTCCCCTTCCTCCCTCTCTCCGCCTGAACGAGTGAACAAAATCACCCTCGGGCGGAAGATGACTGATTGGCAGTCCCTCCGGATCAAATGCGACTTTCGCAACCCCGTTTCTCCTCGGAAAGCTGCCCTTTCATCTCGCGGCCCTTCGCCTTTCCCCGCGCACGTTTAATGGGTGTAGGGGAAGGCAAACGCGACATATAGGTTTTCATTTGAAAGAGAGTCGTATAGTGCCACAATAAAATCTTGTGGTAAAATCTCTCAACCACCGCATACAAAATGTCTCTCGATGTCACTAGCACTTAATTTAATGACAGCCGTTTTGTTACGAGTTAGCTCTTACTTTTTCTATCCTTTAGACTTCCTCGATTCAAGCATACCTTTGTACATAGTTTTCAGAATTTTCCATAATACGAAAGCGAACTTTTTTATCGGCGACATTAAAAACACGGTGAAAGCGTAAATTCGAAATAAAAGTGGAGGACTCGACATAAAAGCGACGATATCGACAATAGAAAACGTGTTCTGAAAGATTCTAAATATTGTACATTTCTAAATATGTATTTATATGTACAAAGTACACGAGTATAGCTCTTGTATTTCTTTCAAATACTAGCAATTCAGAATGTTCTTTCTCTATATTTCTTTCGGATATATCACTAACATATTGACGATTCATTTCATTATTTGTTATACGAAATCTCTTCATTTTGTGATATATAATATCCGAAACGAATCACGAACAATCGGTGAATACGAAAAATAATCGGTAAATTCTCATGCGACACGCTTGAGGAGAGTCGTGGAGGCGTCAGTGGTGGAAGAAAGGACAGTAACTCGGAAGACACAAGAGACTCACTTTCGACGAATAACCGTTATGTCGATCTCATACCACTTCGCATGTAACACGCATATACGTGTGAACACCCACGCTTATACGTATCCCGTACAAACGATGAAGTGGACGTACAAGCTAAAATAGTCATACGCTTTCCTTAAATTAGAAATAGAACGTTATCAAAGCGCCGATTGCTTTACAATCAAGCATCAAAGAAATATATTGAGCAAAAAAAATTATTTAATCAAATCTTGTGCTTGATTAATTTTAGATTTACTTCACGAAGATTTTATTCTTGCTTTTTTGTTACACATGTTTTTTTTTCGTCGGTGTTATCGTTCGTCGTTATCATTTAATTCGTAATGCATATGATATAGAAATTCGATTACCGCTACTAATCGTATAGTATTTAAGTTGCAGGTAGATCAACGCAGGATGTGCAACGTAAACGAGGAAAGAGAGAAGGAAAAAAAGAGAGAAGGAGGAGAGAGGCGCGAGAATGCACCTTCAAAGCATTGGCGAATATATTCACCAATGCTTTGGATCATCCGAGGTCGCTATATATAGTACATCGTGAGAGGCTCATGGACTTTCAAAATACGAGAATCTATAACCAGTTATAACGGATGGAGACACGTTTTTTAGGAGAGGTCTACGTACCCACGCGATTTCGCGTCTTCTCTCACGAGTGTCTCTCTCTACGAATGCACGAAGACTCGAGTCGAGGTATTAAATCTGCGACCTGCTTATAGAATACGCTACGGTTTAATTTCCATCTGATTCGAAAAGGCGATTTAAACGATTCCGCTTCGAACCTTAATTAAACAAGATCTCAATTCGCGGCTTAATTTGTCGCTAATCAAATCTGAATCGCTGCAATTTCAAGGAATTTTATTCAGGTCGCCACGTCATGAAGCGATAGAGCGTAAAGTTGCAGACGCCCTGGGGGAATTACAAATGCATCGTTGCACTTTTGGGACTTCCTGTTCTCTCTGCGACTACATCCGCACGTCGCTTCCAATTTCCATCGCGGAATTCGGATTCGCATGGCAATCGCGACTATTTCGCGAAGCCTCGTGTCGGAATTCGCGTGGGTGGAGTTTCCGTAGTTTCGCGAGAGACCATCGCGTGATCGGACGTCGTTAAGATCCGATTTGAATATCCTTGGAAAGGATGAGAGAGAGAGAGAGAGAGAGAGAGAGAGAGAGAGAGATGGGCGGGGGTGACGAAATGACCTCGAGAACCTTCTCATTTAAATCGTTTAATCGCCGTGCCTATTATCGATTCCTCTTTTTCCCTCTTTTATCCTTTTTATTGATTCCTTTCTGCCGCCTCTTATCTTCGTCTCAGAAAGCATCGATATTTAGGTATTTCTTTCCCGTCGTTTTTCTGCAGGAATCAGATCTGCGAATTGGCTAAGCTTTCGCGGAACAAATTTTCCAGTCATTTATCAGATTGATTACTTTCATAGAGAGTTATTAATCAATTCCACTCGCGCATTTTTATCCGCGTGCTATTCATAAAGAACCGAATGGCAATCCGAAGAGAAATTACGGCCATCGGTGTAAAGTTTATATTAAGAGAGAATGTTTTATGTGTTATGAAAGTACTGGATATTGCACAAGATCTTTTATAAAAGAATTTTCGCAGCAAACTACACGGATGTATTAGATACGTAATTGCGTAATATATTATTTATCATATACATCATGAAATGTCTGAGATTTGGCCTCCTTACGTTCGCACGAATAATAAGCTGCTTGGACTTAAAAAATATAGATTGCATTTTCATCGAAGCGTTGCATGTGTCGCACTTGACGATCGTCGTATTTACACGAAGCTCAATCAAGCAAGCGTAACGAATCTTCATGGCAAATGTTATGCTTGTCGCGATGTGATAGTCGTGCTAAAGTGAAGTTGTCGAGCTAAAGTGAGAAGTTTTGCAGAGACACAATTTAGCGAGGGATGATCCTACGATAGCCAATTATCGTGCGCAAATTATCGTGCCATATCGCGCGAACAATTACTACTCCATAAAACGCTATCTCGATATTTTAGAAACGTAAGTCGTAAATATTTCAGAAACGCCGGACGCGCGCGAGCGAGGTATGGCACCGAAGGGGAAAAAGATTGCCGGTATTAACTCGCACGCACGTACTATGTGTGTATAAAGTAATAATAACGAAAAGGCCGAGAAAGTTGTACAATCGTTGTGTGGACGTGTGAAAATGCATGCGAGAGCCATGCAAACACGGTAGCTTCGGGACGGGGAGAAATACGAAAAAAAAAAGTGAACGAATACAAGATGGTGCAAGGAAGAATAAAAATTCTTCCTTGAAAGAAGAAATTTAAATGAATTTTCTGAAATAATTCGATTTGTTGATCGTAATTGAATATTACATATCGTGATTTCTTGTTACGTTAATACTTATATATATAAATTGTTATATTTCGACAGGACTCTCTGATCGCTGATTAATTATTATATTTATTAGAAACATGTGTATATATTTATCATGAATAATAAGTGCTAATCAGATGTTTGTCACATGTTGATTAATGATAGAAACGAGCAAAGATAAGCAACGCGATATTGACTATAAATACTACAAACTATAAATATTTATATCGTACTACATGAATCTTTATCATATTGATATTCTAAATATATCGCAAGCTGGATGCGATAGGCGTTCGCGATTTGCACACTCGATTTCGTGCATAAAAGCAACACGTGCGACAAAGACTATTTTCAGAATATATGTGTATATGCACCATGATTAAGTATTCATCGCGTTAATTATACTTCGACTATTATATATTAACGTTATTCATAAACTAGCTGTATTTTTTTCGCGCCATCCGATTTTTCACGTATATAGAAAGAGGGAAGAAAAAAATATGCAGGTGCAACGTGTCGAGAGAGAAACGAAAGAAATCTACCCCTTTCGTCGAGGTTGAGGTAGAAGTTATTCTCGCTGCTTCCCTCGGGGAAAAGAAGAATAACTTCGTTCGCTTGGAAATTGACCTCGCTGTCTCGCAAGTTCCCTCGGGCCTTCGTGAAACATACTGTCCATAATTAATGCCACGCGAACGCGTAATGCAGTAGTGCGTTTACTGAAGTGAAGTTACCCCTGTTGTTGCACGTACGGTAAAAATTTGCGGTTTAGAAAAGCATCCCTTTACTTCGATCGATATGCAATATCGTGGGAGGTCTGTCTAAATATGAAGGCAATCGAAAAAAAATAAGATTTCTTTTTGTATCTAAAATTAGTTCGAAATTGTAGAGAATTGTTTCAGTTTCGCTCACACAGCTTCATTAGTTTTACTAAAAAGTAAATATACATTCGGTGGACGTTGAATGAAGTAACGCATCACCGGCTAGACAGACGGTTATCGGATTCCGGAATCAATCCAGCATTGAAACGTGCCGATTGGTGAAAAATCGAGCTGCAGGGCCAATTTCGAGAATACAATCCTCCTTCGTGAGGCGTTTGTCGTTTCGTGCTGCACGTTCGTTTATTTTTATCCCGTTCGTTTATCTTTATCTCTTTTTCTTCCGCCATCCCTTTGGTCGCCACCCTCATGGCCTGCCAAATCCCACAGTGCACTCGAGTACGACACACTAACCTTGTCTCGAACTCGACACACTGGTGCGCGAAGAAACGAAAAGACAAGGGGAGAAGCAGAAGAACAGAATATGGGAGGATAGGGTCTCTCTTTTTCCCTCTCGGTTTCGTTACTGAGATGCTCGGACTTCTCCGACTCCCTTGGAACCTCTCGTTCTTGTCGAAGCTTCGAAACTTTCGCGCAAGTTCATTATCGAAAAGAAACCTTGCCGTCGGCTCGAACTTGTCTACTTTACTATGGTCAGGTGAGAAACTAAGATAAAAGGTATACTAAAAGTATAAGCTAAGGATGATTTTTAGAAAAAACTTGTGTGCGTGTATATTTTATAATTCAGATTCCTCGCGTTAAAAACATTTTCGTTAAAAAAATTTTTTATTGAGCAATTTGTTAAATAATTTGCAAAATGCGATGGATTATCCTTATACATATATCTACACTGAGAAAAAAAAATTGTTAACTTGACTAAATGCGTTTAGTTAGTAATGATTTAGTTCAAACATTTATACATATATTTAGATTAACAAAATATTGTTGTAATATAAAATATGTTATTTGAATTAGCAAATATTTGGTTGAATTAACACATATTTGCTCGACACCTCGTGATCGCTACATTTAGTTGAATCAATTAATATTTTTTTGAAACAGCAACTTTTTTTTCTCAGTATAAATATCTGCTTGTAAAAATATAGTATAAACTCAACTTTATAAGTGCAATTATAAATGGATTTATAAGCAGGTTAAGATCAATATCTGTTCCGCCTGTAAAATCTAACTTTTCAAATTTGCATTTGAATGATATTATTACGATAGCATACATCCTTTCCGCAATAAACGCATAATTAAGTGGCAGATAATTAATCTACGATAAAATAAAGATAAATATAAAAGAATAATTAATTCAGGATGCGGGCGTATTATAGTAATTGCAATATCGATTTTATATAATTATATGGTAGGGACACTTGTGTACTTAGATATTTTTCAAAATTTGTGCAAATGCAGCTGTTCAGAATGCCGCTGTTTCATGCGGGATTCACGAAAAAAAATTCTAACTGGAGACTGTTTGATGTGTAATTTCGTTAACAATTTTAGAAAAGATAAAACGCGACCGCCGTTGGTGCACGTCGTCCTCCGCGGCTTGTACGCATTTCAAATTCGAAATTACACTGAGGTCGAGACCCGGAAGATCGTAGATATTAGTCCCCGAGAGATTCTCAAATATCCTAAATGCCGAACGACAATCTCGCCTGGCTGCTCCAGAAAATAGAATTCGAAGTTGGGTACACGTTTTCTCATCGCAAGAAACGGTATTATTTTTCACATGAAAAAAAGGAAGAACAAGAAAGGAAAAAAATCAAATTAGTAAGAATGTAATCCGTCGCGTTAGGTCTTAAACTGATAACTTCGCAATAAAATGATAAATCATGATAAAGTTTCTCTGCCGAGTAATTTTTATGATCTCCGACTTGGGAATATTTCGCTCGACACGCTATTTACCTAGCGGCTATACTGAGAATTTCGTGTAAATAACTTCTAGTTCTGTTTCTCTAATTTACAAACACTTATCTAAATGTACTCTAAAGTAGAGCAAAATTTATTGCACGTGTGGTATTCGATTGACTTTCATAAGATTTCAATTTCAAGTTCAATTATTGAAACATTCAACGTTGAGATAAAAATATACTTTTTTCTTATAATAAACATAATGTGTTATAAAATCTTTATTATTACTACGATGATGGTAGTTAGTACAAGCTCGTCAGACTATGGTTAATGATTGACTTTTGATTGGAATTTGGCCAATCAAAGTGAACTTTAGTTTACCGTAAATTTGATATTGGTTTTCTCTCTATCTTTTGATTAATTAAATTCCAATCCAATCTCAATTCTAAGCTGTAGTCTATTCATTTAAAGGTTCGCTTCACAATTTTTCACAATACAATTTGGTGATTCCCAGTGAAACGCGAATGTTGACGCATTTTCTTCGGTAATACGATGAAGTTCGGAAGAAGCTACTGGAAAAAAAGGCTGAAATCTTTGTTGAAGCTAATGCTGGTAGAAGCAGAAAATGGTCGGGCCAGGCAGAAACAGCTGCACTCTCTTAAGACCGAACAGAAAGAGGGGGTGGCTTTTATTGGTTTAGGGTAGCTGGAAAAGCCGCGGCCATGGCAGTATTTCGATTCTTCACCGGTTCAAGCAGCGTAGTATAAAATTATAAACCGGTAGGTAGACAAGACGGTAACTCGTCGACTATTATGATCAACACGACGACAAACGAGTGATTTTACTGCGCCAAAATAACAATAACCCAAATTTTTCGTCAACTTTCTATTCCTATAGGTTGAATTTATTTATTATTTATATTAGTAATCGCTTTTATCCTCGCTTTTCCTTTTATTTTTGCAGTAGAATTATTTAATTATTAATACACAGGCAAATACGACGAATCAATATCCTGGCGTAAATATTTTACGATTTTAAAGAAAATATTTAAATTTTACATAGTTTTCCTAAAAATATTTCTATCTGTAGAGTCGATATTTTAATAGAAATTAAATTAATAAAGTTTCATCACGCGTATGCTATAAATAAATATTACAGTTGATCACACTGAATACCGGTAAAGGAATGCTTTTCAAAATGTCAATCGCTCCTGCAAGCCAAATAAAATAAAAAACCGCTTACTTTTGCACCATGCCACAGACGGCTCGAAGGAGACGAGTTCTTCGGCTTTGTACACCCTTTATGGCGTGCAATCGATCGAGGAAATAGCTTGCGACGACCTTTCGAAACGGCTCACCCTTCTCGGAAACAGCTGGCTCTCATCATCCATCAATGCAGGGTGGAAAACGCGAAAAAGTTCACGGGAAAACGATATTCGAGCACCTCGGAATTTCACGAACGTCACAAACGACAGTCGCGGGCTTCCAAATCGAAAGCTGCTCGAAACCCTAAATATCTGTCTCGACATCAAGCGAGTCATTCCAGAAACTTTAACACTGTACATTCGGGGGTCTTTCGCCACTGGTTTTAATTGTCAATAGCGAATCTCTCGCGAGAGCACTTTCGAAAATCACAAGTTTCCGGTGCAATTCAATCGCACAATCACGGATTGGACGGGCATCAACCAGGAAGCAATCACGTTGAAATTAGTTTACAGCGACAGTTGTTGTGCGTTACTACGGTGCGTTACTACTAAGAGCATAGAATATAACTTCCTATGTTGTACTATACAACTATACACTCACGCATAGGATAACTTCCAAGGAAACTTTGCACGACGCATGTACAATAATATAAAATATACTTTATCAGGCTGTAGTTCGCCTATGTATGATCGAAGCGTGTTTGAACGCTATAGAACGAGGGCCGGGTGGCCGTAAAGAGGGAGAGAAAGAGAGCTCGTAGACTCGAGCATGATGCTATATCTATCCCATGGCCCGGCACGGAGAAGACTGGAATGAAAACCGAATTGTAGGGGTCTCTATACGATGCATATACGTGTAGGGTGAGAGAGAGAGAGAGAGAGAGAGAGAGAAAACGAAAGAGAGAAAGCGGAAGGTTTAGGCTCGAGGGAGGCGGAGAAAAGGGAGTTACTCGACAGGGATGGCGATGACCGGAGGGTCGGTTTATCCTGCCGGAGATCCCATAGGATGGAATGGCTCCCTTCTCCCTTCTGCCACTTGGTCGCGTCACATCACCGACCGACAGTCTGGTTCACGTTGAGTCACTGTGTATGCATGCGCACAGCTCAGGTAGAGTATGCGTCCATACGCGTCCGACGGGCGAACGAACTCGTCTCTCCCAACCTCGGCCTCGTTGAAAATGTGGGTTCGGGACTCGGGTGCAAGAATGCGCGACTTACACGTGGGTCGTTCACTTTATGCGAGAATGTTGTCGCGGTCATTGTTAATCTTCATGTTGACACACGATCCAAAGGGAATTAATTCCGCATTTCGCAAAGTTCTTTTTTTTCCAAGTTTATTAAAATATAAGAAACAACTGTTTATGCAGCCAGTTGTTTGTACAACGTTATAATCGTGTTTCTACATAATGCACAAAAGGATAAAATAAAAACTTATTATTAGACGTTCAAGAGAGCTACATGACAAGGAATAATTACTTGGAAATAAGTAAAATTTTCTTTATATGATTACACCAACTAATAATCAAAGTTGTATATTTCTTGAATGTTGAAAAAGAAGGAATCAGTTATTTACGGTAATTATTTTAAAAGTTGTTATACGAGTAATTGTTTAACAAGCAAGCAAATGAAAAAAGACAATTAAGTGAAAACAAGAAAGTGGTGTGGAAGAGGAGAGGTTTGCGATATGATGAAAAAGACAGGCAGAGAGAGAGAGAAGAAAAAGAAGAACAGACGAAAACAGATGGAAGCTGACAGAAAAATACGAAGAAGTAGACAGGAATGAATAAACGGATAAAGGAAAAAAGTGAGAGATTAATTTTCCTCAAATTTCCATAAAGATACGATTAAATAACTTGCTTGTTAGTACATAGATAAATGTATATGCGGATAAGGTGCATCAGGCGCGTTCAATTCGGAGTTAGCGCGATGTAGCACGCTTTCCGGAAGTACTCAGAGACGAAGTAGGTACACGGTATCGTTATACGTAGCTTGTAACAAGTGACATATTGCCGCACATACGTACACGACACGCACAGCGCACGCGTGCACGGATCGTCGGACGCGGCGTTCGTTTACGCTACGTGACGTAACGCAAGGGCGTTTCCGTCCTGTTACGGTCACTTCCGCTTTCAGACGGGCAGCTCGCCCTTTCCTCACCTTTTTTCCTATAATTATCGCTCGCGCTCACGTCCTTCGGAAATTACGATGCCAAGGTACGGGTCAATTAATGGCAGGGAGGCAAGGAAGAGAAAAAAAGGTAGAACACGTGATCGAGCAATGTAATTGCCGGACAAGATTTATGCTCGGTAAATATGAGCCTCCCGCTCAGGAATTTTTTTCACAATCGCAGGAATAGCACGGAAAATGCGAGTGTTCACATAGTTGGAAAGATCCTCGAGATAATCTAGCGAGCCTCAAACTTGTATTTGTCGAGCGTTAATTATTCTTCCTGACAAAACGCCGTCGTTAAAATAGCGACACTTAATTCCGCTAGCATGGTAATAAATTGACACGAGACTTTTTAACAAAATTTCAATATTTTATGGATTATTTTCTATTTATTATTAGTGTTTCTTATTATTATCATATTATCATTAATGTCTATTGGGTTAAAAAATTTCTAGCGCTATGAATTTCAAAATTCAAGCAGCTGTAACTTTGTCAAGAATAAACAAAATTTAAATTAAAAAAAAAAAAAGAGTTTTAATGCTTAAAATCTCTACTTTCGAAAGATCATTATGAGTTTCTGTGAATATGGCAATTTTTATATTAGATGTTGGAATTAATTCGTAGCGTTTTACAAGTGATGGGAAGTACTTTCATTAATGTATTTTTTAATGCTCATGTGAAATAAATAACATTCTTTCATTAAAAAACGCTACGAATTAATTCCAACACCTAATATATAAAAACTGGGCAAAATGGAAAATTTTCTTCTCACTTTGTGTGCCTGTCACGTGCCTAAAAAAAACTTGCGAAAATCTTCAACTTTCTAATGTGAAAGCTTAGTTTTCTCTATAAAATCGTTTTCTAAAAACATTCTCCAGATTTTTTGTCACTAAAATATCGCGGATTAAATAAAAGGAACATTTTGATTTTGATTGCTCATAACTCAGTTAAGAATCGTCGTACCGCAATTTAAAAAAATAGATTCTTAAAGCTGAAATTTTGCTCTATCGCGAATGGTATAATCGCCAAATTCTCTTTTTAAATGATGCAAATGAAGTTATGGATTTTTGCACCAATCCAATACTTTTCTTTGCGCGGTACATGACGATGATATGAGATAAGAGAGCGCTGAGAGCGATGTGTAAGGAGACAGGAAAAAGGAACGACGAGAACGTCTTGCGGGACAACAACAGAGAGGAATCGCACGGACGGACATAACGAGACAGGAAATCACACCGATGTAATAGGAGATGCCACGAAAGCGACATAAAGTGACACGCGAGACATGCGAAGTATCGCGAAGTGGCACAGCATTGATACTAAACAATGCGTGACGTGATGCGCGACGTAGGAATAACACAGGAGAAACGAGGCGATGCAGCAAGGATAGCGATGACACAAAATATCGCGATGCAGTAGTATGAGTGACACGAGAGCGACGCGAGATGATACAACGATGACACAAAGCGCGGCTTATTTTGCAGCGTGATAATTGTGTCATGGAGCAAATTAAAAAAAAAAAAAGAAATTTTGACACGGTTTCTTGTGCGTAATTATTAGAATTATTAAGGATTATATTGAGATTATATCTCAGAGCCACTGACTATTTCGAACTTTGAGTACTTACAGTAAGTAAATATTTCAATAAAAAAAAATGATTGTTGAATCAAATTAACATTTCTTGTATCAAATAAATATATCTTTATATTTAATAAATATTTAGTTGGCAGTATTTTCAACGAAATATTTATTAAAATTAACAATATTTTTTTTCAGTGTACACAAACAAAAGTGCAAACGGACATTCGCAGGTAGATCGATGACACTTGCCGTCGAGCGATGACTGCGATCGATAATTACGACAGCGAGAAATGAAGTAAAGGAAGAATCCGGCGGCGGGCCGAGGAAGATACAGACACGCGTGTCTGTGAGCACGCATTAAGTCCACAGCGTCGATTTGCATACGCCACGTGTATTTGCATAGGCCGCTGGCAAAACGTAACATACAAGCAGATCGAACAATCGTACCGCTTGCATAATATTTGCATAGACGATCGCTCTTCGCGCCGTCCGTATATCCCCGATCGAGACTTGTCCATCTTTGCGCCGAAACGCGCGGCGCTTATCGTCAAATGTGCGTCTTAATAAGAGTGAGAGAGATCGATGCTACTAATTCACGCTAACGCTCGATTCTATCTTTGCCGCAGGAAGTTCGCAGGAAGTGCACGGGCATGTGTACTTGCTCTAACTCTCTGTAGGCCGCGACTCAGCAAGGAAACATCGCGTGTACGTAGATTGTGAGATTCGTAGATTCGTAGGCTTTGATACGCGTATCAAGGTCCGTAGGTTGCGGAATTCACGGATGCTTGCTGCGCTATGACTGTGTGTGTGTGTGTGTGTGTGTGTGTGTGTGTGTGATGTGTGGTGTGGAAAATTAATTGATTCGTGCTTCTATAAAATCGCTGTATTTATATCACGTGCAATAACGAGGTAATATTTTTTCAACTTTACTATTCGATTACTCGTATCATGCCATTTATAAACATTACGTTACACAAATAATTTTCCAGGCGTCGCACAATTAATATCTATGACGTATTTGATATATGCTAGAGAGATCAGAAAATATAATTGCCGACGAGTTTATCTTTAGCCCCACTCGTGAACCTAGATTAGATCAACGAGGCGCATCCGATTACCAGGATCGTTAACGACGCCTTTGTCGCGTCACAATAAAATATTTTGTCAGGGCGTTCCAATTTTCCGCGGTCCGCGAGACCGTTTGATTTACAAATCGAACGATAATTCGCTCGTCCTCTGGGCTTGTCCTGTCAGAGGAGGAGTACAAAGGGAGCTGAAAACCCGGGGTGCCATCCCCGTGTACCGCAACTCACCCGCCGGTAAATCCCTTTTGTACTCTCACATTGAACCGGGTTTGCCGGCTACGCGGGAAGCGATATCGACGGACTGTTTTAAACGCGCGGAATCCTTACTCTCCTCTCAACGTATACAAATGGATTGTAGATACTAATCGACCGAGGAAACTCGATGATATTGAAGGCGACGTCAACGACGTTTCTTCTCTTTACAAACACATATCGCCGACATTTTTAGTTATTTTCTACATACAGATATGTCGCTTAATATTTGCAAAAAAAAAAATAGATGTTGTTAAACTCGCTCTTATCGCGAAAGTAAAATACGTGCAGAGATTAAAAATACATATTAATTATTATGTTTGCGCCACCTGTTGTGTGATTAATTATCAATAACGCGGATCATCCCGCAACATCGACAAAGATGTCGGTGAATTGATAAAAGACGCAAACAATAATATAAAACTTCCAGATTATTTACGGTGTATTGACGATCGATAATTACGGAATAAATATTTCCAAGGCATCCCACGGCTTGATAACTGCCAGCTCGTACGAGCTGATCGATCACGATTTGCCTATTGCAAAGTTAATCGGCTGCGCGTTTGATTTCTCTGGCATTAAAATTCTCGCGATCCAACACACACGTTTCCCTCAAGCCAAAGAGGAAACCACTCACCGTGGCGTGCAACTAGTTACATCCGGCTTGCGCGTGTATATGAAAAACGCGTAATGTACGCGAGAACTACCTCACGCGCGAATTGTCCCTTTGTTACAGAAACATCCCCTTATTTAATCTCTATTTAGGCAATCGATTTGTGAATAAGGACGGCCTCGCAAGAGATTAGCAAATGGAAATTATTTCGGTCACGAAAAGGGCTCGTGCGATCGAGAATATTCAGGAAATTGTGTTTTTTTGAAGAACGAGGAAGAAAAGAATTGCAGAAAAATGAAAAGCGGAATGTAGGTTGCAGAGATAAGAATTCTCTTCCTTTATCTAATCATCATATATTTTGCACATTTTCGAAAGTACAAATCAATAAATGAAAAAGTTATTTTAAAGAGAACTTCAATTCCGTCGACAGCTTGATCTAGAATTTACAACAATTACTATCTTTGTATATGTTTCATTTAATGCGTTTTCTATAAAATGACTTGGAATTATTATATTGCAATAATAAGTAGTTTATTTTCGCTTTTTATAATTCTAAATTTAATTACGTTCGTACTATTTTGAACGGATAATACATTAGCAATTTTTAAGCACCGTAGACTTAGTCTTTAGGGGGCTTAGATTCTCCTCTTGGTTTTATCGTCCCTATCAACCCTTTATCGTCGTTCTTATCGTCTTGGTGTGGTCTTTATCTCCGACCCTAGACGACGACGAATCGCGGAGAGAGAAGGCTTGTGATTAAAATTTCAGAGAAGCAAACCAAGAGAGAGAGAGAGAGAGAGAGAGAGAGAGAGAGAGAGAGAGACATTCGGTTGGAGGGCTAAGCTCCGAAAGAAGAAGGACCAAAAGGGTCAAAAGGGTCGGATGCTCGCACTAAGTAATTAAAGTCTCTACTGCAATTTTTGACTTTTTGAAGAAGAAAACTCGCTCTTGAGTCCCATTTGTTCCGAGGAAAAAGTTATGAAATCTAAATTTTACGCTTGACAGTTTATCTTAAAAATAATGAGCTGTTTGCAGAAATTCTTATTATCTTATAGTGTTTGGAACCAGCAGGATATTTGACCTGAGTTCACAATAGTAACCTCAAACAATGTTACGGGATAATATAAAGAAGAGAAACTAGCACAATAATAGTACCACGGCGACTTTTATCTATCCAACACACAACAAACCATAACAATCCCTCAGCAAAAGTCATTCATTATCGGAATACTTTTGTGAGTATGCGTAAATAAAATAAATTTTAAAGTGCATCTCCATGTGCATTTAACTCCAAAATATAGGAAATTGTGGCGATACACAGTGACCGGCTAAATGAGATGTTGGAGTATTTAATTTAACTTATTTCAAATTACTTTCTTCATTAGCAATGCTGCCGAGCGGAGCGAACGAAAACCTTGCTCGAATAAAAACTCGAAACTGTAAATCACAGCAATGGACGTTCTTACGGGATAACGATGCAAAACAGGAGTTGGAGAAACACGAGTAAAAGGGCTGCGAAGGGTTGAGAAAGAGTCGCCGATAAGTGCCTTTCTCCTTCTCGAGAGTTGGAACGTCTCACTCACCGCTCATTCGTTCGGCCAGGATAACGAAGAGGAAGATTCAGACTAGCTCGTATAGGTATATAGATATATCGGGAAATGCCGTGTTCTCGAGAGAAGACCGGGTCGACGCCCACAACATAGAAACTACGTGCATCTCGCCCACACTATCACGCTCTTTAGGCACGAGTGAGAAACTAACGGAGACAATGAATCTCGAAGTTATGCCCTAAGATCTTTCATGCAGCCAGGCTACTGCCGGTACCTCCGCTATATATGAGAGCTGACTAGCCCGAGGTGACTGGTGCATCGTCACGTAATGCTTATGAAGCGATTCTCTGTTACGAGACCTCCACACAGCGCTACGCCATCCATAGAAAGTACCGCATCATGAAAGCACATTTATCATAGAACAGAAAATATGTGGAACGTGATTATTCGATGTATATTGTTTTAAGATATATATATATATAATATATTTTGTCATAGACATACATATATGCGGGAGGGAGGGAAAATAAAATAGGGAAAATAAATAGACAAATAAAGCATTTATTGATATTCCAGGGCAAGTTCCCTAAGAATATAAAATACAGCAAATGACGATTAAAAAAAATGTCACAAAATATATAATAAAAAAAAAAGAGAAAAACATAACGCAGTGTAACACGAGAAGAGAATTATAGAAAAAATAAAATAAAAGAGGAAACGTGTGTATTTTGTGTGTGTTTGAAATATTTGAGCTTCAAAAATAGCTGAAGTCAAAAGATTTCGGTACGCATAAATCTAAGGACTCAAAGTTTTGGGAATTCGAGACCATACACGCAAAGATTCACAAAGGGTATATATAAGATCCTACCGAGCGGAAACTCTAACAATGCTAGAAAGGTCCAATCGAAGATAGAAATCCACTTCCAATCAATCGGCGCTATATAATTTCGATTAACCGTTGCTTCTGAGTGCCAAGTCCCTGCAATTACCACGCATAATCGACTCGAATTCCACGCGGACAGCTATAAGAACGAATATACCGTTTGATACACTAATGTCTTATCCGAATAGCAGTGCTCGTAATGGGGATACGCGTACCCAGTAAATTTACTCGTGACGGTAATAAGCTGCGGGACGTGAAGGGCGACGAGGAGAAAGAGAGAAAAAAGAGAGATGCTCGGATGCCTAGGCACGCCATAGACGTAACTCAGACAGTGGCTTTAAATGATTACGACATCGGTATCCTTTTGAATACGGTGACGCACTTTAATACCAGTACAGTCGCGCGCTGTATTTTTGCAACCACGTCAGAAGAAACGGAGTGTGCGGGACCGTGGAAAAAGTGCATCGCGCGCGGAACAATGAGAAGTCGTAACAAGCGTCGGAAAAAAAAAAGAACGTGGATGATCTTATCGATGCAACAAAATCCACCACGATTCTGGTATTACATCCTGTTTTTTCCGAAAGAGCGAATCACATTTAGGAAATCGCTTTCTACAAATTTCTGCCAGAGCGATTTTATCTGCATTTAAAATGGTGTCTACAATGAGATTCAAAGCGTAAAATTTAAGCTTTGAGCCTTAAGCCTACCCTGTTAGAAGTGTCCTTAAATTTCATTAAATTTTAAGTTACACAATTTGAACTTAATTTCATGACATTGACATCAAATTTAAAGTATTTATAGTAAAAAGTATATTTGTGTATATACATAAGATTTAATATATTTTTCATAAAAATTTATGAAATTTAATGTACACGTTCATTACATTTAAGTAATTACTGTAACTGAATTTTCAGTTAAATCATTCGTTACTTTTAATTTCGTTCATAACCACGAACTTCATTTTTTACATGTAAAGGTTACATTTCTATCAGTGTAAGTAAATTGAATCACAGTATCACAGTATCGAACGTAAGAAGAACGCTCGACTATGATTAGGTAAATTTCTTACGGCTTAAAGTTTAAGTTTTGCTCCTTAAAATCTTCTTGTAAAGAGCTTAATGGTTGCAATATTATTTTGTAAGCGAAATATTATTACGAGCATAGGATTTTGGAATATTAAGAAGTGTTGGATGACTGTAGCCGGGCAGAAATTGCAGGTGCAGGAGCGGCGATTCCGCATCGTGAGACCGACAGGAAACCCGGACGAACCGCTTCGCTTCCGACACGCTTCGCCGCAAGGCGAGGAACCTCGTGCGTTAGACCGACTCGTGTTAACCCTTTCGTGCCGGAAAACCTGACTTAATCGCGAATTAAAAATAATTTCCTTTGTAAGACAACACTTTCTTCGTTCCCTTCATAAAATTTTTATGAAGAGATTAGTTGCTAGATTGTTATTATAATAAAAATCAGCCTTTGCAATTCATGATAGGTTTTCGTTACGCTCTTGCGATTCCCGTCATACCGACTGACATTGCAATATTAAATTAGTGATTAAAAAAACGACAATCTTGAAGATACTTTTTATTTTTTTAGCTGCAGGCGCGCGTCGTTTGCTACCGACTCCCGACGTTTTCCAAGGCATGCGATCGATACGCGAAGTCGTCCGCAGATTTGGGGACGACGAAGAGGAAGTGACATGGATCGAGATGTTGAAGAACCGGAGAGAAGGGACGCGCATGTGTCGCGTGTGCAAATCAAGCACTCGCTGACCTGGGTTAACAGCCCGTCAAGGACTACAATGCAACATTGTTTCGTCCCGCGCCACCGACGGGAACGACACGTCGTGTTTGTTCCGTTCTCTCTTCCCCGTAGCTTATTCATGTAGACTGTGTAGAGAAACAGGTCCTCCCGGCTTTCTCGTGTCGCTTCTTTTCACTCTTCGTCGTTTCCTTTTCCACCTGGTCGGCGCCCTCGTTGAACGAGTTTTCATCTGGACAACCGACAAGTAATCCGAGGACTCGAAAGGGACAAGTATGGGCCGTCACGTATTTCACGAACGATTCCATACTTAACAAAATCAGTCGAGAATGTATGCGGAATTATCCTTAGAAATTTACGCAAACGAAAATATATTTTATAGAACATGGAAAACTCTTTATGGTTAAATTCCACAGGTCTGTGATATTCGATTTAATCCTCACATACATTAAATACATTTTACGCGTGTTTCTACATAAAAAAAAAATAATGGCGTGTAAGGTAAAATATTTTCAAAGGGTTATAGAATTTGTCGAATATGCCTGCATTCCACTAGGAATTTCTCAATTAAAATATTTTCGCCTCGCAACTTCGCGTCTTCGGTATGCCGGTCCGTTTGTATGCCCGTTGAAAAAAATTCTGATACTTGCCGTTAACGACGCTTTCGGCTGGAAAACTACGTGCGTGATAAGTGACAGAACGCGCTATAATTTCATGAAATGTCCCGTGAAGCAACGAATAATGAGTCGTCGCGGCGCCGCCGACGCATTTCAGGAGGCCACGTTAATAATCGCCAACAATTAGCGCGCGAACTTTAACGTGCTCCTTGAAAAATATGGAAGTCATTCGTTTCCGCCAGTGACTCGTAAATTCGATGCGTGCTTCTCCAGGCAAGAGGAGCTAACGCATTGTCGGCGACAACGAAATTCCCGCGACCGTCCCTTGGACGATGCTATCACCGGAAGCGAAGCAATATACTGTAGCAATATAGGCGAAAAATTTACACGCGATAAAAACAAGATTGTTTGATTAAAATAACGCGGTAACTTTTTGCTTTTAACATTCTTGAAAAGATCCCTTGATCTAATATTTGAAAAATTGATGAATATAGAGTATCTAAATTATTTTTGTAGATTGAGAAATTGAATTCTATAAATATTAATAGGCATCTGTATAAAATTCTGCTTGTTGATTAACCAACGAAAAAGATTTTATTTTAACAGATATTTGATTACAGACTGTAACGAAGAATATCTTCATTCAATGATAAAGAACTTTGTTCCATCGATCAATTTCAAATATGACGAGAACTATTATCGATTTAATGCCACGATTGCGGTCTTCTCGCCCGCGACGAGCTCGTTTTTTACTCGCGTCATCCATCGCATCTCTACATGGAAGTAAGAGTCTTGTAGCGAAGAACGCTCGCTCGCAAGTCGCAGCACAGCGCGAGTCGTGACACAATGTGAAACGAGCTTGTCCCTGGCCCATATAACGTAGGTAAGCTCCATCCGCGATTGCGTAACCGCGGCCGATAGTAGAACGCGCAACCGCGGCATTTTCCAGCGTACTGTATGCTTTGCGAGTGTAGTTTACTGTAATTGCGACTTTGCGACACGGAGAAAATTGAGGAACGAGAGAGAGAGAGAGGGAGAGGGAATGTACCAAAAATGTTTTATCAAATTACTTTACAAAACGCGACGTTAATGCATAGCGAGAACCGAGATGTAAATACAGAAAGTATGAAAACAAGTTGTACGACTATTACCTTGTTAAGAAAGTCCAATGTTATTCGGTTATTAGTGATATTTCAACATTCTGTTTGTGCACGTAATATTTCCTTATTTCTACTTGCACGCTGGTTATCGTTGTTTCAAGGTATCAGCTTGTTATGGCATCTCGTGTAGGTTGGTTGAAATACGAAGGACGAAGAATATATGCGTTACACACCGTGCTTTCGCAAGGTTTTTCTATAAACACTCGCGAATAAAGGATATAAACGTTACCGCTCGTGATTTGATGGAGACGAAGACTCGATGTCTTCTTCGATGCATTCGACTCTCGGTAGGCCGTAACTAATGCGATATTAGAAAGTTCACGTGGCCACTTTTAAAGCTCGCGATATTATTTACAACGCGAGCGGCTATACTTGGCTGCCTTCGTCGTTAAACACTTAACCATCGCGGATTCAACGTGTTCTCGAATACATCGGTGAAACGGCGATTCGCGGAATTATTATACTCGCGGAGAAATTTTACACCGCTAGGTAGATCGTGAAATTCGCGAGTTACTCCTTTTGGACGGATGCCACGACGACAAGCCAAGAACACGAAATGCTAAAACTCCCAGATATTACATGAACGTTATTTCTTGTTAAAAGCGTACGTTAAAAGCTGATAATTATACGTTCATGTTTACTTACAAGTTTACTGAAAAGAATTCAATTTATTTGACTGAAAACGCCTTAGACTTCGGTAAAACAATTATTGCTTTTGAGGCAATTATACATAAATAACGAAAATTATTTATACGAAAATTTATATGAACATCAATTTGTATGTACAAATAAAGAAATACACATTGATATTACTTAAACGTTGATATTAAACATTGACGCGATATTTAATGCAAAGCTGTTTCTCAATTAACATATTTCAATCTGTATATTTCGACATTCGCAGCACCTGTTTCCTCAGGATCTTCTACATAAATCAGAATTAGAATTAGCTCATTCTGCGATCATTGCGATAATGTACGTATCGGCGATGAGCCAATCTCGTGTGAGTCACTATAATTCCATTCACTTCCATTACTGTATAAACTAATAACATGTTCTCAATTTCACTGTCATAATCGTGATTCTCTTGCAACACGGATCGCATCGGATTGACCTGTGGACGATGCAGCCTCGCGTCTTGGTTTATTATACAGAGAATCTAAAGAAATCTTTCTCATGCAAGTTATTTCACAGCCATTAT
The DNA here is from genome assembly GCF_000204515.1 of Acromyrmex echinatior. Next base: position 1,058,971 of record NW_011627020.1, read on the forward strand.
ATGAGCATGATGATAATTATATGCAATACATTGTTACTCGGTATGCCACTATTATCATATATATATATATGTATATATATTTAACAGCAGATCATTCGAGAGATTTGAATTCAGTTAATACTGATTTTATCTCCCGTAAGGTATGCGATGCTAAACGCATGAAAAAGGCGGTAACAAATTTATCACTGAAATTCCATTCGTTAGCGAACGCAATATCCTGTATAGATGCACGATCGTTAAGCACGTGTCAGCACATCGATGGAATCGCTTCCGCGCTAATTCTCGCCGATTGTAAATAACGAGTGGTCATTTTTTGTTCGAATTTTTTTTTATCTCTCCCGCTCGTGGCAACACGCGATAACTCACGACGTTGCAGCGCGTAACCGTGACCGATCGGTCGCAAGTCGATAAATTATGTAACTTAATTCCGTTACCTCGACAGAGAATGCACGTGTAACAAAACAAATTAATAATCGACGATCCTCATTGCCGGATGCAAATATGTGCAGCCTCTCGACCGCGGAAAATTTACGGTGGCGTGGCAAGACTTGTCGCGAGTTACCGGGGTTGTGGGTAGTGCTAAGTTAGAAAGATAAAAGTTAAGTTTTTTCAACTATTTAAATTAATTTCGTTAAATTTTATCGATAACTATTAACTTTTAATTTGATTTTTTTTTTAAGTCAATCCTCAGGTACAATGTGAGAGGATAATAAGTATAGAATTTAGTGTCATTTTTAATATAAAATTGTATAATCGTTATTACTTGCGAAGAAAAATAACGTTTTCGGTTGTTTGTTCGGACCAAATTTAACTTTTAACTTTTCAATTACTTTTTTTATTAATTTAACTTTTAATTCAATCAATTTCATTATGGATTAACTTATATTTTAATTAAGTTAACATTTCAAGGCTGTTAACATTGACTTAATTTAGTTTAAAAAAAAAGTTAAATCAATCCTGCGAGTTATACCTTCCCAATTCCGATCTCGATGATTCCACCATGCGATTTGAAAGAATGTATGCGGACGCATCTTTTAAGATCTGCGAGATCACAGCACAGCTTGTTCTCGCACGGTTCGTTTTTCGTTTTGCCTCTTCTAATAGACCGGCGAGAGTTAATTGCATCGTGGAATTTCTAGTCTACCAGGTGTATGTGTGCGTGCGCGAACAGTGGAAAGACTACAATTTTAACAAGGTGTTTTAAACCCTTCTCATTCCTACACTTAACCCCGGATAATATTACGGTTCATGTCGCTTGACGCTCTGATTGGCACAACAGTAAAATTGTTTCCGAAGATGTGTTGTAGAATTTAGATTTTAATTTATAACGTGTAAATACAAATTAGAATACAATATAAATATTATTAATTACGTACAAAATATAATTCAATATTTTTAAATACGAGACAAATAATGTAACATATAATAAAATAATAAATAATATAATACAATAAAAATTAAAGATTTTTTTCTTCTTCATCTTTCTGCGATTTAAATAAATTGCGAATAAGAGAGAGATAATATCAAAATATCAATGTTATCATACTTAATTATAAATTATGGTATCGCATCATCTTCCATCGTAGCACTTAATGATGTACCGCAACATCCTCCTTGATGAGCGTATAATCCGCATTTTTATATCTCTGCTTGTTTGAATCATCGTGATTTGAATCTTTCAGCAATTTGCGAATTATCGCAAGATGACAAATATCCTTGCGAGTCATGGAAATCGGTTTCCGTTTGACTCTTCTTCTTTCGCAACATAAAACGCGAAGACCGTTCTATATAATCTATGCTGATATAATTAAGAGTGACGCATCTTTTATTCATCAAGCAGTTTACTATCTGATTTATAAAAAAAAAATCTCTTTTTAATATTAAATCTTAAAACATTCCAAACAAACAATATAATATTCCATATTATTGTACGTTCCATTAAATGAAAAGATTTAAAATTTATTAAATTTGCAAATTCAACAAAAATTTTATGTAATTTTATATAATTGTTAAATTTATTTGATCTTGATTTATATACAATATAATAGGTATATTTGTTTCAGAGATATTTAATGTATCAGCAATTAAACGATCGGAAAACACATTTTCCGAGATAAACTCGCTGCCGAGTAAATCTCGTGATTATCGTTTCCGCGTCATTAATATTCACGGAAATGACGTTCACGGCGTTGTGGTACAATGCAAGTACGAGGAGCGAAGATACTCGGTTGCAAGGTGGATGCCCGTTACGTGACCACTTTCGATTTAATTCAAGTCCAAGGCGACAGGGCATTCTGCTGTTCACGGAGACAAGTTGTTCCGCGAATGTCTATAGCGCCGATCGAATATTAAGCCGCGTCTCTCTATCCCTTCGTTTCTCACTCTCACGCGGTTATCGACCTTCGAAATACACGCCAGATATCATATGCGCTATCAGCGGTAGCACGCGATTGAACAAAATATATCAGACTTCTCTTGGTTGCATGCGATATCGAACAAAATACTTTTTATCTCCTTCACAACATTAGACATTTTATTATCTGAGGTCTCTGTAGCGTTATGCGATCTATTAAATTAATTGTCAATTATATAAATCATACAATCATTTTTTATTTGTTAAACTTGTTTTTTTTTCTTTAAATAATATAAAATTTATAAGGGAATTTTTAAGCGTTTGTCATTTCTTTACGAATGAATCAATAAGTTATATTTTATTCAAAACGAGAGTCATTCTATATATCGTTAGAATTTATAATATGTGTTATACGACGTGCATTCGTTATTGTACAATATTGACGTATACAACTATCAACATTTCTGAAGCACTTATCAAGTAGACAGTACCCTTACTAAAATATTAACGCTTCGATGTACGGTATCATTTAACATCTGCATCCAATGTTCAGTTTCACCGACGACAGATAAATTATTCGTGAATAAGTCTGTAAATGTTTTTTCACAAAATTATCTAATTAAAACAGTTCCACGTAAATAATATTTATAAATTTATTTTGACGGAGAGATGAGAAAATAATTTTTTTATTTTAGGGAAACCTTTAAGAAAATTAATTGCCCATTGTTGACGAACTTTGGCAAGTATAGATGTGACGAATTTTTCGCAAATACGCGTTTCGAATTAAAAACGCTTCGTCCCGATGCAAGGATTTATGCCTTCGGTATAAATCGCGTTTCCTGCCGACCGGAGGAAAGCAGAAACCATCGAGAAGAACGAGGGAGGTCCAACTTCTCCCAGCGGAGGTTTAGCCCGCTCTAAGTAGAAGTCTGGACACCATCGCGCGGCCACGACAGAAGGTCAACGCACTTCGGCCAAGGACACATTCTAGACCCATACACAGGGACCTCCCTCGTAACCACCGGCACACCGGCACACCGGCACACACGCAACTACGCAGCCACGCACTGACGTACGGGGATCGGACTCGCACACATCGATCCTCTCGTACGCGCGCACGTTGCCCTTGTTGCAGCTATGCACCGCGCGTTCCTGCGTGAGTAAAAATCCGTGCGTTCCTACGTATGCGTCGGTATGCGTGTGTGAAAGAAACACCGTGATATATTTGGTTGCCGAAGCGGATACAGTGCGCTGGTGCACGATTTTTTTTCCGGTTCCGATATCGTCGCTGCTCTCTTTACTTAGCTCGCTGTTTCACAAAGTTTTTATTCGACGCAACTATTTTTTTTTTCTACGGCTCCATATTGTTGTGCCATATTTTTCTGTCTCTGTGCTTTCTGCTCCTACGCAATATTACTTTATTACAATCATTTCGTTCAAACAAACTTCGAGCTAATTATATTTATTAAAGCAGCAATGATATTAAAGCTTCGGTAATGATTAGTAATAAATTAACACTGATTTTAATAGAATTTTATATGACACGCCTTTCTAATTAAAAAGTTGCTATTTTATGTTATTTAACGGTTAACTTCCAGATCATATTTAAGACACTGAAACATTTGAAACTCTCGTATCCATCTATTCACTTCACTTGCGAGGTAAACTTTACTCCGAGTTTAATCGAGCGAATGCTATCGGGATTTACGAGACGAGTGATAAGGAGCAGATAGCAGATAAAATATAAGAATCTTCGTTTGCGGATAAGAACGGTAGATCAATCGAATTTTGATAGTTCGCACGAATCACAATGAAATGCGACGCGATTTTATAGAGTACCCACTGCGCGCCTACACGTTATAGCGCGACATTTAGTAGCTAATAAATCTGCGCTCCATAAGAACATTATAGCAATACACCGTTACGACAGTTTCTACATAAAGATTATATACGTTGTTACTCGGCGAGAGATATGACGTACGTCGCGATACGATGTACTTGTCTAAACGTAATGCAACGCCGGAATAAAGGAATACTCCGCTGAGATGAATATATCGCGAAAGTCGAAAAATTTGCACGTTTGCATATACCGCTGCAGCTAAGCGAGGTTACCGCGTGTTTTTTTTTTCTTCATTGCACGGAAGGTGCATAAATCGCGTTACAGCCATTCAAAAAATTCAACACGCCTGATACGCGGATTTTTTCCTGTATCCGGTGGAACTTTTTCTAGTACACGTACGATACAGCGTACTGCGTTCAGTCGACCTACACCGACCGCGGGAGAAAAGCAGGGACAAAACGTGCTTCTGTCTGGATGCTGATATGAATAATGTATCGCACGGGGTCGCGGCACTAAGGGACGGGAGAGGGAAAGGAGGAATGAAAGAGGAAATTAGAGTTGGATACGCACAGGATTATGAAGGCGGCGATATACGATCGCGCGAGAACTACGGGAGGGGAAGGAAGAGCCCTCCAGAGGGAGCCGGTCGTGAAAGAACTTACACGACGAAAAATGGATATTTCACGGTGTATCGATTTTCGCATGCATTTCGAATATATCTGGATCATGTAACGTTATACGGAAAGAAAAGTTTTGCTGAAGTATCTAAAAATTATGCTAGGTACAAATCTGAAAATAACTTTGTTGGATCATCAGAATAATTTTGTAGAATGCTTAAGCGTTGATAATGCTGCAAAAATTGTAACTTTCTAGCAATTCAGCGAGTGTTTTACAGAATTAATGGTCTAGATAGAATATTATTACCAGATCTGTATCTAAATTAAATTTATAGGTACTTAAAAAAAATCGTTCTTTTAGTATTTTAGAGATTATATATATATTTTAGAGATTATGCTTGGAAAAGTTGAAAGGCAAAATTATAGTGGACTGCATTTTCGCGCTGTTAGCCGCGAATCGATAACAGAAAATAATAATTTTCACACTACAGAGATTATTGAGAGTGCCCAGAATTTATACCCTGCACGCTCAGCAGCTGGCCTAAAAAGTTACACGTAATACAAAGTCTTGACTTACGCGAGAACAAAAAAAAAATCGTTACGGTATCCACTTGCATTTATTCGCAATCGAAATTTGCATAAATTCGTTTTGAAGGATCGGCAAAAAATTGACGCGTCGATGTACTTGCAATTTATTCGTAATATCGAATTTCTCCGCCTTGTCAAAGTGAACTCGTCGAACTTGATCAAGAGACAAGAAGACGCACGTTAATGAATCGCGGAAGCTGCTAAAATTAACGATATAATGCGCCACGTAATAACGACATAAATATCCGTTTCAGCCAGTCGCGAAAAGTGCGTAAACAGGCTCTCCGACCGGACCTAACGAAGAGGTGTGTTCCGTGTAATTAGTAATTACGGCGAGCCTGCAAGCGAGCGACCAGTAAACTGGTTGCGAATGATCGATCCATCGATTCAGAGATTCGTGATACGGCGACTTGCAGACAGGATGCTTAAATTTAATAAGACAATGATATATTTCCATTCGTTCGGCATTAAATGGTACAACTACTTGATGCTTACACACTTTTAATTAGTATTATCGAGAATAATTAATAATTGTAAATAGCAACAGGAAAGACAATAGTAACATATTATCGAGAAAGTTGATGCGAACGCTTATCCACTTGGAAATATATTTTTTAATATTACAATTATTAGCAAAAGAATCATTACATCATCTACAGCGTTATGAAAAATTAAATAGTTCAAAACTGATCTCGCAAAGAGAGAGATTTATTAAAATACTTCATGACTTTATGATTTTATTTTCGCTATTATTTTTCCGAATATCGACGTATTTAGAAGTATTTCAGTATTCAAGGCGACGGATAGTCTCGTGATATCTCTCGTGAGCATCTCCGAGAGAGATTGTGGCGGGCATCTCGGGACAAGAGAGACCGGCTATCGCGCAAGAACTGCGTCTAATCTCGCCCTGAGAGAGCGAAGAGAGCGACCCTGAGAGTGAGGAACTGAAGGCCCTCCCTGCTATCGGCGCGAGGAACGCTATCGAGCGGGAATAACACGCAGGAGTTCGCTTCGTCGGATGAATTCCTGTGGCATGTCGTAACAGGCAACAGCGGACCGACGTCGTCGACCGAGCTCGCTCTCTTTCTCTTTCTACCTCCTGTTACTCCCGAGGGACTAATTTGTGCGTGCGCGAGGTAATATACGTGTATACGGGGTGTGGCGAGAAAATGTAACAGGTCCGCATTCACCGTGTTGCTTAGTGCGATTTGTCATTGTCAGACGAAGAGAGACAGAGAGAGAGAGAGAGAAAGAGATTATAAGAAGTTAATAATGAAGCGATAATTCGTATCATTATAACGTGATGATAATTGCGATGATTATTTATACTATTTTATTTAATAAATTCTTATTTAGAATTTTATTCACACACAGAATCAATTGAAATTTGTAAGCATTAAATAACGTGGCATTAAATACATTATTTAATACGAAAAATGTAAACATTTAATATTGTAATGAAACAAAAAGATGTAATTTGAGGAAGAGGACAACGCATAACAATCTCGCTAGAAAAGTGTCAGCTCCAGATTTTTTTCCAAAACAGCAGTCTGTCACCATTTGTTCTGCTATTTTAGGACAACCCCTAGTACCTGGATGCGCGCATATGGATGCGTACACGCACGGCTAGTCACCCTTGCGTGTCCAACCCTACGATAGTAGTACGGCTTACGTGTCCATGTGGGTGTCATCGTCGATGTTATCGTCGGCGGACCCAGGTATTCCTTCTCTCGACGAGAAAAATCTACACAGAGCTACAGAACGTTTCACAAGATCTAAATTTTTCCAACGAAAATCTGATAAACTTTCCTCATAATTAAGTTAAACCGCGGCTAAGCGGACTAAGACTTTTAATTAATACTTGGTCTCTGAAGCTCTCTTAACCATTTTAATTTATTGCGTAAATATTTAATTTTCTCTACTTTCTCACTTCTCTCGTAATCTTACGAGCTCTCATTTTCTTAACAATTTTGATAATCAAGGTCCAAATTAGAACTTCCTTGAAGTGAAATCCGTTGCGATAAACTAATTCAAGGTACATTTCTGTCGTTTATTTTCATTCGCAAAACTTATCTTCCGGAGAGCTCTCATTTCCATGTTGAATAGTTCTATGATTGTGACTAATTGGAAACTTTTGCGGGAAGAAGTCAATTAAAAATCCATTAAAGAATACTCTGTAGTCTTGTGAAACACCTTGTATATTCATGGAGTCAATAGATGAGAGACCAGCCAAAGCGGTTTGCACGAGCTAGCTGGGGCTACGTAGGGCAACATAGAGGCTCACTTCGTCGCCTCCATGGGTTCTTTAACCCGCGGACGCGTGTACGTGTGCGTGCACGTGCGCGTGAGCGTGTGCGTGCACGTGCGCGTGTGCGTGTGCGTGCGTCCAGGTGATCCCGTCGTGACCCCGTGCCGATCCACGGTGACGTTGGCCAAGGTTAAGAAGCGAGAACGAAATGTTGTGTTCGCGGCCAATAAAAAAGGAAGCACGCGGACCGAAAAATCTTATAAGTATAACTTCAGCAATTTGTCAGAAAATAATTACAGGGTATGATCGATTGACTTGGGAATAATAATTCGAGAAATTAAAATTGAACCGCAACTAGAATAAATTGAAAATTGACGAACTGCGTTCTTTTTCCCTTCTCTCTTTCTCTAATTCACTTTTTTTTTTATTTTAAAGTAGAAAATGAATTTAACTAAACTTTAAGTTCTTATTGCTAGATAAATAAATAAAGCGAATTAGCGCTGCACTGAATCCTTTCAGCTGTAACATTTATGATAACAAATTCTTGGTATCTTTCTTTTATGATTGAATTTAATTGGAGAGAGGTAAAAAGTTTTGTTATAAATAAAGTAAAACCATATCTTGGCACAACATTGCGGCGCGAGCAACTAGAGCTGCTAGAATATTATCGAAATGGTCACGGTCGACTACAACTCTTCCATCATGATCAAATAAAAACACGCGTGCAATTTATGTCGTCGTAAAATTAATTGTGTCTCGCGGAAAGACCAGCTACTGTTCGGTGTAAGTTCGATCGAAGTTTGTCGATCGGAAAATAGGAATAGGGCGTAGGCGAAAGCGTACTCAGGATAATCCGATAGTTTTAAGCGAGACGAAAAATGCGCACGCGTATCGCCCGGCCTTTCCCGTCGAATTGCATAGTTTTGCAACGTAAATCTACAAGTTAACGATCGTGGTTTTACATAACGGTAGAACCCATGCGATATCATATAGCAATGCTGGAGTTTTTGCTAACGATGTAATTAAAGTGTCATTGAATATTACAATTGTAATATTAATGCATAGCAAGAAATAAAAAAAACATAACACGAGGAAGCAATAATTTCATTACTACGTCTTTCATTAATTATAAAGGAAATGTAATTTTCTAATATGAAGAATCGATACTGTTAAATTTCGCGAAATATTAATAAAATATTCCTCTCGGAACTGGAATAACCTGATTCCGTTCTTGAGAGCAAAAAGAAACGTACGTTTCCCAGATGTATTTACCTTTCTACTACTGAGTTACAGAATGACACCGATCGTTCCACAACTGAAAGATTGCGACAAGCCGAATGTGCTACCGATAGGAAGGTAACCGGTAACTCTTCCTCACGCAATCACCTTCCACCGCGACATCGGATGCTCCGATGCACAAACGGTGTAGAGACGAGAAGACACGGCACGGCACGGGTCGCAAAATTCCGCTGATGGAATCGCGCTCGGTAGCTTCCGTCGACTTCGCTCTATCGAGGATCGACCGCAGGAATCTAGCGTGAAAAGCACACGCTGAGAGAGTTCCTTAGCCGGCCGCGTGTATGCGCAGGAAGAGGGACAGAGAGAGAGAGGAAAGAGAAAAAGGGGGGAGCTGGGAGCGAGAGAAAAAGAGAGAGGAGAGAGAGAAAAGGATAGATAGACTAGTAGTCAGGTCCATCCTGGGTTCGAAGTCCGGCGTGGTCTCGGTATTGGAGCGTACCGTTCGTCTTCTCTCTCACTTCTTACTTCTCTCTATTTCTTCTCCCTTCCTTTCTCTCTCTTTCTCTTCTCTCCGTCGTTCCATAGTCGTTCTTCTCTTCTTCCTCTTCTTCTTCATCGTCGTCGTCGTCGTCGTCGTCGTCGTCGTCGTCGCTCTTTGCCGGGGTAATTGCACCCTACCAAGGCCGACAGCTGATGCAGCTACCACCATCACACGCGCGTTTGATGCCTACGACCGTTTGCAGAACCGCGCGCGTAGGGACATAGGTGGTTGTGATAGTGGTTGTGACGATGATGATGATGGTGGTGGCGGCGGCGGCGGTGGTGGTGCTCGTAGATGTGTGAGAGGACTCCTCTTTGTGTTTACGCGCGTTTGCCGGGTCTCTACCTTCAGGTAGAAAACAACGTAAACTGCACCACCTCGACGGTAAGGTAAAACAGACGGGAAGAAGGGAAACACCCCCTCCATCATCCGGCTCATGACGCGGTAAACATCAGCTCCGCCATCTTTAAACACCCCGCGATATTCGTCGCAGTTATGTATGGGCCTCAACGGCAAACCCTAAATATTTAATCGCGACGCGGAAACTCTGGACTGTGAATTGCCTCCGAATCCGTAGGGAATAGAAATTAGAGTCGATATAAATTTCGAGCTCAGATTTCGGACTAAAGGTTAAGGTCCCTTCCTACGTTCTGTTCGCGACAAACGCGCCACAGTTGTGCAAAAAGTTTATTACATATGCAATACACATCTCTATGTAAAGTTGAACATTTTTTTTTAATTTTAAGTTATACTTGATATTTATTCTATAAATTTATTTCTACATGACATTAAAGATTGAAGCAATTTATTGGCAAGACCACGATTTTAATTCCGATAATCTTAATCACTCGCATGGTTTCACTTTCCGTGAAAACTGATAACATTCCCTATTTATAGCATTATCAAAATCATCATGTAGGATGATAATAAAGCGTGGAGTGGTACGACACTACATGCGAGTTGTCAATCGACCCTCACAGTTACAATAGTCGTCGACTACCGGCTTAGCTGCAACAAACGCAGGATACAGCGATTGCAATCCGATATTAAACCAGGGGATATGCTCGCCATACTACGCGTGGCATGCACGCAATACGTGCCCGCAGTGATATCGTCAAATAGAAATAAATTAAATATACCTAACTTATATTGGCCGCATGAGATCTCGTCGATGTGATTAATATTCGACGCAATTACAAATAAAAGATATTTGCACACAAAACAGATAAATACAAAAGAGACAACATTTACAATCGCGCATTTTGCAAATGCTCATTTTAATGTCGACGCAGTTATTATGCGTAGAATATTAATATTAAGCGACATTAAGAATATTAATAAACGTCTGCAAAGCGTGATTGTAAATATTCAGTTTCTCGCGTTAACTCGTTTCGTTGCAATACCTTCGCTTAAACGGAGGGAAGTAGAAACCGACTTTCGCAGAAAAAGTAAAAATAGTAATAAAGTAAAATTATTAGCCAGCGGTACGATTTTTCTCCTTAGATGTTCTTTCCAATTTTGTAAAGGAAGTCACAACGTGGAATACGCGCGACCGCGTTAGCATGCGCAGAATCTGCGAGCGTGTTATTGACTCGACGTTGAAAGCTACGGAGAAGATAAAGAGAGAATGAAGCCGAGAAGGAAGAGCAAAATGCAATAGCAAGGTTTCGACGAACGAAACGTCGATTGCGACACTTGTCAATTCAGGAAAAAAAAACTGTTGAATTCAATCACAGAACAATAAGCACAACAGGAAATTGTAAGAAACCAAATGGTATTTTCAAATATGCGAATTGCACGATTATTCATGAGTTTGATTTTGTTACTCGTCTTATCGTTGTCATTAATTTTTAAACTGTTACAACCACTTTTTATTTGGATCTAATTTTTTATGAATAATTACATTAAACTTCTAACGTTTTTTAACTATACTTTGTTATTTTCTTTAGAAACGGATACTTTTCTTTCTTCTTCCTCTCTTTCGTATTTTTCGTACTAATTTGTTTCATCCTTTCTTTGTCCGTTTTACAACCAAAATGCATATGGCCAGTTAGTGGTCAAACGCGTTTTCTTCCGGTCCAATTTCGCGGATATCTACTGCGTTGGCGCTTGTTATTGAATGTGCCTCAGGCTTTGCAGATGCTCAACACGACCCTGAAAACAGCTGTCCATCGAAGAAGCAAATTTGGTATCAACGGCTCTCCTTTATTTACGAAAAAACGAGAGTCATAAAGTATCACGACAAATGACGCGGTCTTCGTCTTCGCAATAATCGAGTTAATCGAATTCAAGTTAAGGACAGATGTGAAAGAATAAGAAGAGACAAGATAGAAACCTTTAAAAATATCTACTGATAATAGTTGCGATTATCTACCAAATGTTAAAATATTACAAAATATTCAAAAAGAAAAATATGAGAAACAAAAACTAAGTAAGGTAACGTAATCACAAAATTAATAACACAAATTAGTGGAATTTGAAATTTTAATTATTCCTATTGATAATTACAATTGTAATTGAAAAAAAAAAATGCGAAACTGGCAAAGTGAAAAGAGGTTTGAGAACGTCGAGGGATTGGACAAAAAGAGCACGAGCAGCAGCAGGAAGAAAATAAAACCGGGTACCATAGGGAGATAAACGCGACGACAAAAGAAACAAAGGGCACGAGAGAGGGATAAACAAAGCGGAAGCAAAGGGAAAGGAAGCACAAAAGAGTGACAAGAGGCGGAAGGGAAAAGAAATCGGCGGTAATGTCCGCGCGAGTAAGACGGCAGACGCGCGACCTACATTCCGGCGACAGGTGAGCCGCGCTCTTAAAAATGCAGAAAGAGACAGACGAACGGAGTAAGAGACAGAAATGATAAAATGCTGGTGTTGTTTGTGTACGTGTGCAGCACACGGCCGAAATACGCATACGCGTCAGTGAATTTAATTAAAGCGTGATATCTCGCAAGTCGCGCCGTGTTGGCCCAGGTAAGTGCTCGCCCGTTTCTGTATACATGTGTAGGAGTGTGTCGCTGTTAAATCGCATTGTCTGACACCGTCGGATGCAAATACGGATCTCTGCGACACTTTTTCTACCTTTTATTATTTTAACTTCTTTCATGAACTTATTTACGCGAAATTATCTTCGGGTTATCTCAAAGTTATCTTGTTGCACAGGTTTAAACTTATGATCTTGAGCAATTACACACGTAAAGTTCTTTTTTCCCTTCGTCATTAATAAATGCTTGATAAAAAGTCGATTATTACATAAATATATTTTTTTTTTATGGCTCGAGGCTTCTCGTAACAGCCGCGAAATTATAATATTCCGTAAATCCCCTTATTTCATGAAGTAACTCTACAGGAAGTTATTTTCGGGCTTTTACAACGATTTAAAGTGACGGTAATTACAGTGAAGTGATACAAACGATTAATAAAAGATAGCAAAATTTCACTCAAAAATGGTAGATATTTATAATATTTCTCACAACTGCACTCGCGTGAAAATTTTTTAATGTAAAATTGTAACGTCTTAAAAGTAAAAAAAAAAAAGAAAAACTGAAAAACTTGTAGAAAGATATTTTTAACGGAATCAAAAATCATATATCATTGTTCATGAAACACGTGTCTCTCCTTCTATCTCACGGAATTGTGCACATCGCGAGATATGCAATGCTTACGCAACGCAACCACAATGATCGCACGAGTGCAGACACGGGAAAGTCCGCGATAAACTTTGTATGCTGGATGCCAGTATCAGCTTTACGTACAATTGCGGGAAAATCTCCCATTTTATCAATCACTATCACAGTTATCACAGTTATCAGGTCGAAAACATGAAAACGAAAATAAAAAATATTACTCTAATGAAATATATTTCATTCTCGGAAAAAAGTGAGAAGCATCAGATTAGTCCCTTTCAAGAATCCTTAGAAATACGAAAAGACTACAGTGAAGTTTTACGTACTTAAGTTCTATCTTTGCATACGAATTACTCATTAGCTAAATTATTCATTCATTGTTCTCCGATGAGACGGTGGATCGGCGTTCAAACGAGAGTCGGAAGGGAAGGAGCAAGAGCTGTAATTAAAGGTGAGCTCCTTCCTGCATGTCGGTGCAATGAACGTGCAACGAGCCCTTACACAATGATTAACATATCAGCGTGTTAATATCGCAATCATCAACGTCAAATCACGATATACAAGGAAAATGCAATAATGAGGCTATCGGGAAAAAATTACCCATCGTATCGCACGAGAATTCCATTTGCGCGTGAATATCATGCTTTCCTAACGTTTTATTAATCACTACGTACTTACTCAGCTTTTCGCTTCATACCGTTATTCCACCGTCATTATCCACGTCGATCGAACTCGCGATATACGGCCTCGCGATTACTCGAACTGGCAGAAGTCACCATGAGAGAGGCGGACACGAGCTCCGAGGCGGGCAATAATTAACGAGCGAGCTTTAAAGATCGACTAACGAGCTACTGCCGGAGCAGCGTGTCCCACGTGGGCCATTGCAAAGGGCGAGAAGTTTTATTTCTGTCCGCGGCCCTACACGCGGCCCCATGCGTGGCCCGACGAGCGACGAAGGTTCACGATAACGCTCTAAAAAGTTTCAGATAGCTCTCCCGCATGGGACTTTAGTTCTATCGACTAACGTAAACTTACTACGAAAGGAATTTCTCACATTTATCGGAGGGGATGAGATGGAAAAGCCTAGTCCGTTGTTTCGGAAAACACACAAAGTGGGTAGATGAAATTGACGAAAGATTATCGTAGTGTAAACAGACGTTAAAATCCTTATCGATATTAATGGCGCCGAGTATATTTATAATTCTTAAGAATTACTTAATTTTTATTATATACAATATTTATAGCTGCCAGAGTTATTATGCATTCTATATTAAATATTCAGGATATTCGATGATTTAGATATTTGATTGAAATTTAAATGCCTTTTAATGTAATAAGATTTTTTAAAATTTATAATATAGCATTATGTAATATCCTTTTATATCTGGATTTTAGTAAAGAATTTAGGTATATAATTAATGTATAAGGATAAAGTAAATATATATTTTTTATTACATTTGTTATAGTATCATTACTGTTTCTTATTCTGAGTGATTTTTTTATTATATATTTTTTAAATATCAATATTACATTTTACAAATATTATAACTTTACAAAAAAATGCTTCAATATTGTCAATTTATTAACACACACACACACACACACACACACACACACACACACACACACACACACACACACACACACACACACGTTATAAATAATTTATACTCATACGTGAAAACACGAATAGTTTCAACTCGAGTTCAAAGCTCTATTGGATTCCGATTGCAAATATTATATGTTTAATGTATCATATTTGATATACCTCTCACTTTTATCGTATTTTATTCGCAGACTATTTGTAAAACATAGTTTCAAACTTGCAGCAAAAAATTCTGACGTACCGAGATCAATCTTTTATTACGTGATGATGCACGAATTTGTTACGTTATACTATCGGGTTTAATCGAGATCGGGAAAGACAACGACATTGGTAGTGTTCTACGCGAAAGAAATTATTAGCGATTATCTTCGGAGCCTATCTTAATGGCTGTCGCCGTAACGATTGTTGCAGCTATGATTGAGATAATTACATTGTACCCGCATCGTGAGCTGCCGTCACGGCGCGTTGCGAAAGAAGGCAGGATGAAAGAAAATGAAAATGCAGACATCGGTCGCATCAATTGCGGAGTAAAAGATGGTGCGGAATAGATAATGGTATTAATTATAGCGATACTATTATCATTGTGATACTATTTCCGACGCACGGCGTGTACAAACAGTTTTTACATGATACATACAACGGTCTATAGCACGATCATTTCCATTGCAAGTTAGAAAAGATCCTACAGTATATATACTATTGTGGCGCTTAACCAACCGAAATGTAAAATTGTTAGAAAGTGGAAAATGTGATTTTCTGGAAAATGTGACTTTGTTGTCATAGAGCCTAAAAATTCTCAATGTATTGTGTAGGTATTTTCTAAAGTTTTTGTAAAGGTTTTCTGTTTTCTTAGAGCATCTTTTTAAAGAGATGTTGAATTTGATATTGAGAAACTTTTTGAAATAATATATTGAATTTAGAATTAAACCTAGTATTTATTATTAAACATTTTTTCTATTAAAAATCGATTCTGAAATACAGGAGATAACTGATAACGATTATAAGTTAATGATTCCGTAAGATTATCATTGAATTCAATGAAAAAGATATACAAGATGTAGATGAAATTATTCGTTTAGTTTTACCTAAACAGATTTTTCATGTAATGCAAATCAATAAAGTGCTGATAATTTCGAATAGAATTGCTTAATCTTCGTGAGACAGATAAATAGAGATAACAAAAACATATCTAAGTTTACCTAACAAGTAACGAACAACGTGATGTGTTATGCTGAATGTATTTATGAGTGTTGTAGTTATCGAGTAAGACAATTGTAATCTCAAATGTATCAATTCCGTTTCTCTCGCGTGATGAATAACACCGTAGTTTATTTTCCATTAAGAGAGTTGCGGAAACATTCTCTTGTCGAGCTAATAACTACTGGTTCCGTAACCACCACGTGGGTTTCATAACTTACATCAAGTTTATTGATGCAATAACGCGCTTGAAAAATAACTTTGATTACTTGCGTGATTAAACATATAATATATAATCTACGTATACTTGAATTTCAATTATCGTTTTTTTTTTCTAAAATTCTATTATGTGTTTGCATTTATCAATTTTATAACAATATAAATCAGTTTCTCTACTATGCGTTGTGAGATAAACGTCTTGCAGTTCATTGAGTTGCGAAAGCGATAGTTTGTATGCCTCAGCCTTTAAATAATCTTAAGTATGCTTGCAGAAAACTCGTATTAAAATTGAATCCTGATATTAACGATAAATTATGAAACAGGATTTTGAATAGTTGTAGAAAGTTGTAGAAAATATTATTAAAATTTAATTATTTATAATCTTATATGATATTTGTATTTTATTATTAGTATCAAACTCTCTTATCGACGTCAAACTCGCGTCATTTTTCTGTCTATCCTTTTCTTTAATAACCAACTGATGCAATCTCTCAGGCATGAGTTTTGGCAAGAGTTTGACTGAATATCAGAGAAATATGTTCGTAAATCTCGATAAATTAAGCGATACTAATTTGACATGCAGAAAGATCGCGGAAGATCGTAATGATTCGAGACGACCTTCTCTCTCTCTCTTTCCTTTTTTTATTCCCTCGCGAGATTCCAAGATCGATTCGAAGGATCATCTAAATGGGAAGGACTTCGAGTTCTCAACGTGCCGCCGAGGCTTTAAGACCGATTCAGCGGACGGATAAACGGTACGTATAACTCTCGTCAAATCACTGGGACGGTAGTTGGGAATTTACGAGAGAGAAGAACATGCCCGATGGTCATCATAAACGATCTATAGCAACGATAGTCATTTCCAACTCCGTTACGAATGGTCCCTTCCATCGACAAACGAATGAATTGACCGATGTTCTTTCGTAGGTACAATGAGTGGCTTTAGACAGTTTAGATCCTACCTCCAACTGCGAATAATACAAAGGGCAAAGATATTCTGTCAGACCTTGTTCCTGAAGAACAAGTTCATCTTAATAAATACTTGAAAAATTCGAGAATGAAAGTAAAACTGACATTAAGATTAATGTAAGTTAGATATATTGTTTTGAATCTGTATCTCGTACATGATACTATAAAAGATACTATAAAAGATATATGAGTTGAAAAGAACTGAGTATATTGTACTTCGATTGCATTTGATTCATGTACCTGTTACAGAATGTTGAAATTCTTTTTGTGAAAATAGAATCCTAATGGAAAATGTCGAGGCCGTGAGAGGTAATCTTTAGTTGGAACGTAAGTACAGAAGTATCTTGGAATCGATGCCAAACGATCTGGCTGTCTATCGTACGCGTGCGCATAGCGGTGTCCATCAATCGTGCCGTGATCGAACACTTCCGCCTTTCTGTCCATGAGTCACACACGTCTGTCACACGCGTATGACAATAATGCATACCTGGATAACGCGATTCGCAGCGCGCGACATACTTAATCGATCACGCTTGCGTTGTCAAG
Organism: Acromyrmex echinatior; assembly: GCF_000204515.1. The sequence goes on from NW_011627020.1 coordinate 1,076,560, forward strand.
CCGAGTCGAATCATGTTCGAAATGCAGGCAGATGCCATCTCCTCCCTTCCTCTTTGGTCTTCGCTTATCTACCATTTCTTACCTAAAACAAAAAAAGGAACTAATTGAATTACGGTTCACGGATAATCCAAGATTACAAATAATTAGAGTACACAATCATTGTATTGGGTCATTTAAAAAGTATCCGCGGTTTTTTCATTCAAAAATTGAACAAAAAGCCGCGGATACTTTTTAAATGACCTAATAATTTTACAATTGACAAATTCTAAAGTTTCAAAATTACAAAATGACCTGTTTATATTTTTAGAATTGTATTATTTATGATTTATATATATATCAATTTGCCTTGTTTTGTTTGGACGTACATTCTGAAGAAACATCGATCTCGTTAAACTCTTGTATGAGCAAAGAATGTCGTACTGCGTTTCAAATTTGCTTTTCATCATCTAAGAATCTCGCGTATATCGTATTGCCCTTTTATCGCTTTCCTTCCCCTTCCTCATCTCTCCTCGCGATAATGTAATCGGACGTATCGTCGTACTTATGCAGTAGCACTCCGCGGAGAGAATTAGAAAATTGCATAGCTCTTGAATGGAGATACGTTGCGCCTAGGAAGCTCGGGACATTACACTTCCTGGCACTTACTGAAATTAAGGTTGCGAAACTTTTCCAGTCCACGCGAGAGATCGAAATAAACCGTCCCTGTTCCGTCTGTCTTTTTCAACGACAGTTTTTAACACCTCGCGGGAGTTTAACTTAATATTTTTCCCAACGCGAATTGAGGAATGGAGAGAGAGAGAGAGAGAGAGAGAGAGAGAGAGAGAGAGAGAAAGAGAGAGAGAAGAAAGAATAAGCAGGAAATTGTATCTCGCGAAATCGACGTTTTAATCTCTAGAGAGATTTCTTTCAATTTTCACGTAACTGATATTGATTCGCGATAACGAATATCTTTAACAGTTTTTCTCTCAGATTGATATATCAAATGACGTATTAAAATCACTTTATCATAGTGCTGTCATCATAGCAAACATATTAAACGAAGTCCAACATTATTTGTTATCACACATGTTTACTTATTATTATCTTGCATAGCTGCTCCGAGATAAATGCACTATTAATCTTAGAATATTATATTCATTTCTTCATCAAACGATTACTCATATATACTCCATTGTACTCGAGTGTCGTAGAAACGATATAAGACTCTGTTCAATTAAAAAAAAAAAAACATAAATTAATACGTAAAACTTTTGAGTAATAAATTCAACAAGGCTCGAGCTTTGTGTTGTAGTTATCGAACGTTTATAAATTCCGCAAAGATTTTATAAATTCACAGTGTGTAAGATTATATAATTTTTTAAATACAATATTTTACATTATTTCATTAAGTTAAAACAGGTTCGATAGATTGCATATATTTTTGTAAAAAGATGATTTAAATAAGGCTATGCCAGTGCAATTTGTTCTTTAATCGCTCGAAGGCTCCGATCTAATCGCGTACGGATATATCGATGATTATCGAGGCGAATCGGACGTGATGGCGAGCGAGTACAGCGAACATTGCGATAATGACAAACGTAAAAATGCAGGCAGTGCGGAATGACAGCCTTGGTTTGAAAATGCACTTTCCACTAGTTGTCCGAGGCGGCACTGTTTCTAACAAAGGTCGCGTCCTATTCCTCCTCCCCTCTTTTCCTCTTCCACTTTTATACAATCTCTCTCTCTCTCTCTCTCTCTCTCTCTCTCTCCTCTCTCTCTCGTTCTCTCATCTTTCACGGTCTTGCGAGTATCGTGCCACGCGATAATCGTCATCTAACTCAATGTCAGCTGCTTCCAGGTTGACGATACACTACATGCGAGAATGAAACGGTATCTTCTTTCTCTCTCTTTCTCTTGCTTTTCCTCTTCCCTGCCACGTGATGCACCGTCACTCCATCTCCGTTGCGCTCACCGTAGCCTTTGTGCAACAAATCGCGCGCATTCACTCTAGCCTTGTGCCTAATGACACGTCGACACAGAGGGAGAACGTTTCTTCTCACAGGCTCGATGCAATACCGAATAGCCATTCTCGAGCTGGCGCTCTCTTGTAGAAACGCGTGCTTGCTTATACATAGGTACGATCATAGCAACCCTTATCCGGGCGACCTATTTTCCAAACGCCAACTTTATTATTACCTTCTTTTTTTAAATTGGTATATAATTTTGTTGTATTATATAGTGTTATATAACTATTTGTGTGCATGTGTGTGTGTGTGTGTGTGTGTGTGTGTGTGTGTGTGGGTGTGTGTGGGGGTGGGGGGGGGGGGGGGTTATGTAAAATTTTATGGAACTTAGAAAATTTTTCCAATTTAGCTTTTATAAAAAGTTAATAGACATCCGGGTTAAGGATAAACACTCGTTCAACTTCCATTTATATCGATTTCAATAAATATAAATTTTTTTGATAACATATTCTGCAAAAGATTTCGCGTATTATCATGACGACGATATACTCATTGTAACTATAATTTTTTATTTCATAATTTTAAATTAATAATTATGCACCCTGAGAGAAAAAAATGATTGGAATAACCATAATTTAACTAATTTAGTGATTTTTTGGTATAACCATAAAATTATAATTGTTTTGACCATGTGAATTATAGTAACCTGAACACTGAATTATGATCATAATGCCTGTAATATGTATTCATTCAACTAATTGTACGGTTATCTTATACATAAATTATATTTGCATATAGTAAATTATGCTATAAAATGTTGTAATTATGTATATAAGGTTATTGTTATTAACATTATAGCAATAATAACTACAAAAATAATACGCCTAACCATAATTATTTTATTATGCAATTATAGTCACAAATACGATATATTTTCTCTCAATGTGGTTTTTTTATTATTGATATGGATAAAAAAAAATCAAATCATAAGGATTACTAACACACGGCTTTTAAATTTGAGATTCTTATATCGACAACAGAATAAATAAAAACATTATTTTTTATAAAACAAACATATGCAATGACACAAGTTACACTGAGAGAAAGGATTTTATTAATTTAACAAAGCACCAGTACCTTTAACCGGTGATCGATAAATATGTGACAACAAATTTTGTTGTTGTGATTGCTGCTAATTTGCTATATCAATTATTAGTAACAGAAACAAACTATATAAAATTTAACCTGTCTTTTAAGATAGACTTTAGGCTCGTTTACATAGAATTCGTAGATGATCGTATTTGCTTTCCCTTGGTTTGCTCCTATAACAAAATCATTTCTCTCAATGTATACTTCTTTATTTTTGTTTTATGTTTATATTAACTCAAAGATCTTTTATTTTTACTAACTCAAAACCTTTTCGCTTTTCAACTTGCGATATATCTATATATCGTAGACTCACAGTGTTCGAAGAAAATACGAACGACTGCAAGAGCGTGCAGGGATGCAAAGATCGTGATTCGAGAGATGGTTAATCGACACCGATACGGGTCCATTACATCAGAGAGTCAAGAAGTCGAGAATTGCGATCGCGTAATATCGCCGTGACGAGAGCCGAGCCTCCCCGATCAAACCTCTGCACTCGTCCAAGGTCATTTTTACATAATACTTTAGAAGTGCGCGATGTAAAACTGCGCTCGTCGTTGCGACTGCCTTCGAAACAGAAGGTGCAAACGCGTTTGCATAACCGAGGACCTTGGACGTAGGCATTGTTTCGCCGTAGAATCAACGCTAAAGGAGGGGAGAGCGGAAGGACATGAAGAAAAAAAATGCGTGCGTGCAAAGCAAAACGACACTCGCGCGTTCATGATCGCGAACATTCGACTTGACATCGCGACAACGATGTTTAAAAGAACGAATTTTAGTTTTATGCGCTTCAGTTTCATGAAAGCTTCTTTAATTGACTATCTTAGATTATTAAAAGAACTACTATTATTTCAAAAATACAGAAGATATCTTAAATTTATATTTGTTTTACAAGCAAATTATTTTATCAATATAAATTGATATTTCTTAAATAAAAATACCAATGTTTGAACTGCAAATGATATAAATAATAAAACTTTCTTTTATTAGAATCGATAAATAACCATCTTACATTTTACTTAAGACAAATTCGTCTAATCTCATCGAAGATTTCTGACGGCGCGAAATGAAAAGTGCGAGATCTCGTGTCAATGAGAAAAACAAAAAAAAAAGTACACGTGGCGAGAGACCGGAAGTAGGGCGACGTCGTCTTGCACGAAATTAAGGGAAGAAAAATTGGTGAATTATTCAGAATACTGGCGAAGCCTCGATCCGGGAATCGCCCTAAAGAAAGGAAGAACTCGTCACTGGATAGAGGAAGATGAAGAAAAAGAAAAGGGAGGTAGTTCATCCGCTTTTTCCTCGCTATCTCCTTTTCCGCTTGTCTTCTCTTCGTTCCCGTATTACCTTACCTCTTCCCCCATCAACGCATAAATATGTAAATACGATTATATGGACGATTCACTGAGGCGTTAGGGATACATCGCGCACGTCGTCGAATAATTTATGATAATTTTCTGGACACTAATTCTTCGGAAAGCTGCAACGACGAGAGAGTCTCGCGAGTCGAGGTCAGGCGGAAGAGAAAAATTTTCGGAGGATAAAGGACACAAGCAGAAACGTAACCGAGGGTTTCGCCTAATTTAACGACGCTTTTCTCATGTAAATACTTGAAGAAGGGAAAGGAAGTTGCGAGAAAATGGGCATTATCGCGCCTGACAATGAAAGGAGAAAAAAATAGAATGAATTTCTCCTTTCGAAGGAATGACAATTCTCTAAAAGCATTACATTTATTCAGATGACAATGTGTTAGTATAACGGATAATATTTCAAAACTTATTCTAATTTATTATAAACAGGTGATAAATTATTAATAGTATCAAGTATTCTCATATTACGAGATGCGTATCGATTATAGATTCCATGATTATATTATTGGTGGCTAAAAAAATTTTATTACAAAAATATATGTGAAAACTTTTATTATGAACAAGGAATATTAAATTTTCTTTTTTTTTTCTTTTAATAAAATTTCGAGTAAAATTGTTTTTCAATGAGAGTCATTTATAACTAATGAATAAGTGTTCCAAGTCATAATTCAGGTATATTTAATGTACATGCTGTTTTACTATTTCTTTTAAATATTTCATAACAGGTATGCATAATATCTAAATATCGCTATTTGAAATGCCTTACTTAATTGGAGAATATTTCTTAACTGATATTTATGAAGGTATAATAAGTAGATTAGATATGTAGATTAGATCTAAAATGTTGTTCCAACGTTTTAAAGCACATGTTCGAATACTTCCATTTGTATACATGCACTTGTTTCACGGATAAGACTTTCTCGTGTAAGTGATGATTCATGAATAACTTAGAATGCTCATTCGTTAGCTTTAAATTGCTCTCATTTAAAAATTATGACGGACGCAATTTTGTCGAAGAAAAAAAATTACTTCTACCACGGAAAATTGCACAGTGGATTCTAGGAATAAAACTATTAAAATTATTATTATTTTAAACATTGCCATATTTATTATTCGATATTCAAATTCTGTGTCTAAGTATGTATCGTAGAACGTCGTGGGGCAGGAAAGAACTGACAATCCGCATCGCGATTGTCTTCCCTCGTGCGTACGCGGCATCATGCGTAACAGTAAAATGTCGGTGCGTGACGAACATCGACAGGATGGCGAGCTGGCCTGAAGGCAAGCATCCGAGGTACCTTCCGATCGGAAATGCCTAAAACGAGTGTTGTCGCGAATTGAAATGATGCTAACGGTAAAGTCGCCTCTTAAGTCTGAAACAACGTTTCGAAACGACAGGACGTATCGATCCAGCGAAGCAGATATCGAGACCAGCATAATTTCGGGGTCCGGATCTCCATATCGTCAACACGTGAAAATGATCTCGATCTCAGAACGAAAAATATCACGTCTTAAAAATTTTAAATTATTTATTATATACAAAGTGATCACTACATAAATGTACAATGCATAAATTCTGAGATAGCATCGAAGATTGTAATCACAGGGATTTACAATCAATCTCCGCCTCTCCGAGAATTCGCTCTTGTCGTAACGAGGCAAATTGCATCGTCATAAGCACACGAATTAATTGGATCGGCGGACCAAGTAACCGATACGCCGATTACACAGCCGCATGCGTGAGATTACGATCAACCTCGTGTAATATTATTATACGACACATGACACCTAGTTACATGATACTATTGGATTAGAACTTGGTGATATCTTGTTAGATATACGCGTCAGGTACACATAGGCATATTTCGTACGCCTAATATACACGTCTCGAGATGAGGCCGCGATCGGCAGCGTTACGTCGCGCTCGCTCATACCGGAAACGCATCAGCCCACGCACCAAAGGTGTGGCTTTCCGCCGCCTCGTCCGAAGGGACATGATGTACGCACCTAGGTGCGATTACACACAGTAATTTTTCTACACGATTCACACAACTTAAAAGAGAGAAGATTTAACTTTTTTTTTCGCAAGTAAATATATCGTTATATCGTATTTTTTACTAAAATAATAATTAAATTTGACACTATATAATGTCAAATTGACACTGTATAGCGTCAAATATAACCATTGTTTTAGTAAAAAATAATATGATTGAATAACAGCAGCGATGACTCACATTAAATTAATTTGATACTATAGATTTAACAGTGAGATGATGACTCGAGGTGATGACGAAGAGAAGTATTTCCCCGCGAATGTAGCGAGTCCCCGAATGGGAACTGTTTCGACGAAAGTGGCAAGATATTTCAAATATTATTTAGAAATTCAGAACGGGCGACCATAAATGCGGCGAAAGGGTTTAATCGCTATCGGCCACTCGTGGCCAATAATTGCAGGCGGCCGAAACCACCTGTTACTTACGACAAGTTGCAAGTTATGCCACAAGCGAGCGTGCACCCATGCGTCGCATGCCCGTCGAAAGTAGCCACGTGCGACAATTTTAATTCTTTCTAAACTGGTTTCTGATTCTTTATTAAAAAGACACGAGGAACGCGGTAGCCTCCTGTAATCCTGCAAAAACTAAAATTCACCTATCTTCCTACGTACTTTTATTTTATTATTTCTTCTTTTCAAACTATTTTTCTCATTTCGCTTAATATTCGATCGAAGATACGAATCAAAGAGAAAATAATATTAAAGACACGTCAAGGAAGAGTTGTATGGAAATTAAAAATGTTCTGATTTTTTGAAAATATGCAAAAAAATATACTAATTTTTTTCCTGATAAACCAGTCGTTTCATATATGATGTTTGTTGCGTATGACTTTTATTCTTTATCAATTACTTTGAAAAATACGCGCGCGATCTTTCCAGTCAAAAGCAGTCGAGAATCTGAAAAAATAATAATCCGCGAAAGAAAAGAAGAGAGAGACTTTCTTATGTGTTCCGGGACAAAAAGCGGAAGGCACAAGAACCAAGAAGGGTTCGAAAAGAGGCCTCTTAGCGTCTCGCTTCCGCGCCCACCCAGTCCCGAAGAAGAAGTTCCTCTCGTAACGCTGCGGGGGTAGTGGGAGGAGAAAGAAAAAGAGAAAGAGGATGTTTCTCTCTCCCTTTCCCCCCCCCCTCTCCCTCCTCGCGAGCCCTACCGTCGCCACCTTTCCCGACGAGAACCTTACCGCCCCTGGCCTGATCGATACGTCTAGCACACCTTCCCCTGCCTCCCTTTCACCCCTGCCTGCCCATCCACCTACGCATCTTTCTCATTTTCTCTCGCACCTCTCACTCGATTGCTCTCACTTTCCTCCCTTTCGCTCCTCATCTCCTCTTAGCCTCCTCTATACAGAGTCCTAATCTCGCATTCGCGCACGCGCGCTTAGACTTGCGACCCTATTTCGCCCATTGCAGCTTTTATTAATCCTGGATATACTGAAGTGTGTCTATAAAAAAAAAAAATATACAAATCCCCCGGGAAAAAATGTTTTATGTTTAATTCTTCCCGTTGTGAAATATTCTAAGGTAACAATTAGAGGTTTAAATAAAAATATTATTATTGTCTCATGATGTACAGATTATTATAGAGAAATAGAATTAATATTAGGATTTTAATAAAAACGATTATTAAGATTTTCAAACTATCATCATTTATATAGTCAATAAATAATGATGCGGAGTTAAACTCCGAATCTAATATAATCCAATTGTTTTATTTATTCAGTGTAACATTGCTGCTAATTACCATGTAACTTGCAATAATTATTTTCTTGCTTTTATATATATATGTATATATATATATATATATATATATCGGGTGTGTCTTTGGCATCACGACCTGACGGAATCACTGCGGCTGAGAGGAGGGTTGGCGTCGGTTATTGCGCGCGGGGGTACGTTTTATGGGGTGTAACGACTAGAGGGATGTGCGCGAGGTACTTAGGGGCCCTGTTCGTTCCTTTTTCCAGATCTTATCTAAACCGACAGCTTCCTGCCGTGTTTCGTATCGTGCGCGAGCACGCACGCACGCACGCACGCGGGCATGCAATAAGATATCAAACGCAGATCGGATCCACGGTCGTCGAACTATCGTTCTACCATGTCCGAAAGAGAAAAAGAAAAAGAAGAGAGAGAGAGAGAGAGAGATATGCCTATCCCAATCTGTGATCACTTTCTCCCTATATCACGCTCGCAGTTTGTAGATTAATCCCGATAAAGCCCGCGTGCAAATTCTAATCAGACAGATGACACTCGAGTTTTATAGCGACGTCATGGTTTTTACATTCACGGTAATGGAAACTCCTTTCTAGAGTTTTAAAAAATTATAAAAAAATATAAAAACAGCTGTAAATATTAAATGACTGGTATATATTTAACGAGATAAAGCAGTATGTAGGATTTCGCCGTTCTACGATTTAATAATAAAAAGGATATAAATATCTCTGAATACAACGTTGAATCCATTCTACTTTCACCAACGTAGCCAAGCTCATCGTTTCCGCTTTTTAGAGAACGCTTATCTCGCTCTTTATGTCGTTCCGACATTTTACTAATTGCAAACTCTTGCAAATTCTCGTCGAGCGTTTACGACGAGCCGAGCGATAAACCGCCGACAAAGTTCCATTTACTCCGCACTCGTTCCCAGCGTTAATGAAGCTACTTATCGTGCGATGTGGGCCAATTAAATAAGCTCTCGAACCAACGATCGCGATGTCGTCGTCATCTTTATATCATCGACCACCGGCACGATTACCAGCATTTTGTGGCTGGTCGAACGCGTGCCTCGTGACACTTCCTCCAGCTGTTCTCGCTCGCCGGAGAAACACGGCAGATCCGCCATGATATTACGCGATCGTACGATCGAAGGACGATAATCGCAAGCGCGGCCAAAGAAGCGGCGAGAGCGCAGCTGCTCGCGACACATTACATCGGTATGACAATTGTGCGGGAATAATGACTGACCGGTGCCTCATTGCGGGAAGAAGACGGACGGGCTGCCTGATCGTCTCTGCACATCTTCATGCCGGTATCATTTTTCCGCGTATCTTTCTCTGCATCCGTCTACATCGTTCGCATTAAATCCCGCGGCTAAAACCCACCCGCACTACTATATGGTAATGTTATCGTCCAACAATCTATATTTCGGACTAATAAAGTTTGTTCCAAGCTACAAAAATGTATCCCCGTGTTACATTGGTATACAGAAGATAATTATTGCATTAGCATTTGCATGCTACATCGAATGTATTTGGTCGTCATGAAATATTTAGCGAAATAATACAGATTTACTTTAATCGAGATAACACGAGATTTAGGTAATGGAATTATTATTATATTATAAACGATACGAATTTTGACAGTTAAATCTTAACTGCGAGTTGACCTCTTTCAGAAAAACCTTCCAGTTGCACCAGCAGAATATTCTTACCGAGACTACCGGAATGTTGAAAATAACAGATTTTTGTGGCACATACTGAATTGAGATACAAAACGTTATAACAACGCAAAAGACTCGTGATGGCTACGAATGTACGACACGCGAACGAGAACGAATATCACATCACGAGGGGTCCTGTACGATCCGGCTGCTGCACGTGTCCTCCCTTACAAAACCTGTCCCAGAAATTACGTCGTCGACACATGGCGCAGGAAGATAAAGCCCCGCACGCGTGTCTCGTGAAAAGAACACCGCCATCGGCGAATCGGGAGCAGAAATGGGAGCCGGATGATTCTCGCGTCCGTGGGACGACGAATCCTCTGAGGATATTCGGAGATGATGAAAACACGAATAATTGAACGAGGATATTTTGACAAATATGCCTTAATGACGCAATTACACAATTACACAATTACGTCTAAATATCCAGCTTACTTGGGAACATCATGTTAAAAATATTAAAAATATACATACGTAGCTTCATGATGTAAGGATACTGTGTGAATGATATTCTCTTCTCTTATTCAATGCATTTCATCAATGTATTAAAACATATTATGAAAAATAGGAGCGATTAGTCATACATACTTCAATTGCATGAATATTGACTACGAGAATAATTGGATTTGCGTATGTTAACATCTGTCGCATTAATTTGAGTGAAGTCATTATAAGAACAAGCAAGATTATGCAAGTGGAAGAAGCGATCGAACGATAGATTTCATCGAGAAAAGGAAGATAATGGAAGATGAAAGAGAAATGACGCTGCTGTGGTGTGTGTCGAGGAATAGAGTTGCAACTGTAACCCTCGAAATTAAAATAATTCGCATGAACAGGAGAGCGAGGGAGGAAGGAAGGACGGGCGGGTATTCCCCCTCGCAACAACGCGTGGGAAATCTCGGCTTGCTAATCCCCGGCATCGCCATAATGGAAGTGCATCAAAGGTACAGTAACAACCATCAGCGTAGTGATTCCCAAAATGGTGATTGATAATAAATATACGGCTCAAATCTAATTTTTGTTAATAACAGTGGAGACTTCGCTCCTACTCAGCTAAACTAGCTGTATTGTAAAGCACGAATGATTTATGCTTCCTTATTAGAGATTAGTATTGACACAATACAGAATAATTCTAGAATTACTGTCGACCTTCCTCAATCATGAATACGTACAAATTGACTATTGAATCAAAATAATGGTGATATAACGATATAAGATTTATTGTGGAATTTCTTTGAATCAAAAAAACTTTGGTAAAAAAAGTGATTTATTTGTATATATTTAAATATCTTGGGAAATATAAATAAAATGATTCTGAATTAATTTTAACTGGACGTGTAAAGTATTAATAGATATATATCGTAACATTGATATTCTCCTATTCGTATTCAATTACTCGTATACTTATAGAATGTTTGGAAAAAAAATTCGCAATCTTAATTGAGATTCCTTAGCCAATCTGGAATCTATTTTTCCATAGAAATAACCAGGAAAAATATTATTTATTGCAATCTTTTAGTTTTGGAAGTTATACACTTTCATGATTAAATTTCCACAAAATAAAATTCTATCAAAGAAAATTTTATTTTTAAATTAAAGAATATTTTAAGAAATAGTTTTCTGTTTGTGTTTATTTCGAAAGAAAGACTTTTTTAATAATTCGGAAATTATTTTTTTGATAAGCAAAAATCAATTCCGGTTTATTAAGAAATTTATCATCGTAATAAAATTCAGATCGCAAATTATTCGACACTTATGTGTTATTATATACATTGTACATTATATACATTATATACATTATTCATTAATATTTTAAGTTATTCATTAATTTAAAAAATCATGATACGCTTATCTGCATATTTAAAAATATAGTTGACAACACTCTTAATCAAGTGATTCGTATTTTATCGTATTTTATTTTATATTTTATGATCACAAGTTTGATAATGAGTAGCCGATAAAACCGGCAAAACATATAAATATAATTATGTAAAGTATTGGCTCGTGAGACAAACTTTTATTACGTGAAAAATAACTCGCTATCAATAACTCTGCGGAAGAAATGACAACGGCTATTAATAAAAATCGATCGATAGAATTGCATAACGCGTTTGATTCTGTGTAGTACGCTTCTTCTCGGCGATTAAAGAGTACAGCTGTGAACACGTGTTACAGAAAAAAAGAAACGATAAAACGTGATGCTTTCATAACGACGCGTGCAAGAACAAAAACCCATGATGTAAACACTGCATTTTTTAAACAGTCTGTTGCCATCACTTTGTCTCATATGTACATTTCGTTTCTTTAAATAATTCATGTTACTTCCTACGTATTATTGGAAGTTATTGAATCCCGTAAACGAAAGTCCCGTTAATCTTCGACATTTTTATCAATTGTTAAACCGGATTTGGAGTACTTACGACTCCGTTGTCATTCACTGAAGCAAATTACTCATTCGCTTTGTGTACTGCTTGGCTTAATATAACAGTTGTACATATTTATATTCTTCAAATAGATCAATACATTTTGTTGAACAAATATTGCTGACAAATCTTAGATAATTGACAATACAGAATACTCGTTTTTAAATAATATTTCAACTATATATACTACGAGTACGTCACTTCAAACTATAAAATAAACATTAAAAATTGTCAGCTTGCATTTGGTTAATTATTAGCTTCGTCATCCTAGTTTGCAAGTTTAAGGAAAAACTTCCAGATATAGTTAAATTATGATACGAAAATGTATGTATATTTAAATTTATATATGTAAATTTTTACACACGTGTGTTCCGCGAAAATCATTGATTAATTTGCAATCAGCAGGGAAATTTCTTATATTAATTCATAGATTAATAAAATTACCAATGACTCACTATATTATATCGATTTAAGCAATACTCAGTATGTAAAGCCAAAAAGATTGCAATCAGTATCGTTTTAATGTTTTAGATAAGCGGTGATATATAATCATGCATAATAAATATGTGCAGCGATATCGTTTGATTATTAGCACAGGTGTAATATAAATGTATTACGAATACGCTATACATTATACATACTAGGACATAAATGCGGAAGCCATGAATGAATCATTATAACACTTTCCTCTACTAAGAGGAATAATACCACTACTCTGACATAATGCGCTGACATTTTCCCGGTACAGATAATAGAATACGAACTTCCCGGCTACTTTATGATCGTTATAAATATAATGCACAACGTTTGCATAACAAAATATAAAAGCTATGAGGTTACTGTGTTTCTAGAATAAATTCAGATATTTCAGATATACGCTTTGTATAAAAATTTCATAAAGAGAGCGAGAAAACGAGTATGTAAGATATACTCGTATAATGCAGTTCGCTTAAAACTAGTTCTCCCAGATTATGTTATAGAAATCGACCAAGAGTCGACCAAGAGTCGACCAAGAGTAAAGCTTTTACGAATTATTCCTGCAAGAATATTCTATGATAAAATGCAGATATTTCAGCTGTACAATTTTTATACAAATTTCATACAGCAGAGTATAGATATATATATAATGCAGAGTTCTCATTTCAAACTAAGTTTTCCTAGATTACAATCTAAAAATGCCAATTAAAAGTGAAGGTCTTAGAAATTACTCCTACAATAGGTTAAAGCTTCGTCATTGTTCACCCACGTGCAAGCTGCAAACAAGGAATCCCGACATTATCGATGCAAGTGTGCGCACGCCCACGCATATACGCACGCAATATGCACACAGAAAGACCATACGCGTGAATAAACGGACGTCCACCCATCTGCGTGTTCTATGCATAGCCAATCGGCAGTCATTAAATTAGCCACCCCCTGCGGTGATCTCCCCTTGCCTGTGCATCATTTTCCTCACAGCATCGTGCCTAAATTCTCCCTTTTTCCTCTCTGCCTTTTTACCCCCTCTGTGTTCCTTTCACTCTCTTTCTCTCTTTTTCTCTCTCCTTTCTCCATAGTTACAAATCCCACTGACAAATCTCTCCCTTGTGCTACCCCTGCCTGCAACCCTTTTGTTGCGAAGGTCTCTAGGGATGGTCGAGATGCACCGGGCGATACTCTCTTCGTTTGTGCCAGACCTTGCATATTCTGCACGTTCATTCGAAATGGCAATCCGTAAAAATAGGCATCCTCATACTTTATATAACAAGTGCGTTTTGCTTAAATATTTGTATATTTAATATTTTAACTCGTAAATATTTTAAATTAATAAAATATGAGAAAAATTATCCTATTCTATCTGTTTCGCATTTAATAAAAATTTATCTACTTTAACATAAAATATCTTCCTTCCATCTTTAAATTAATCGTATAGATATATTTCTATACTTTTCAAGATATGCACTGTACAATTCATAACATCAAATTATACAATTAAAATTTATTTTTAATATAAGTCGCCACTGATCAATACATCGTGTGTTAATTTAATTAAAATAATAGAATTAAACAATTTATCTCGGGAAATATATTAAATGTAATTCTCAAATTGAATTTATTATTTAATGCATACTGAAGAATAAACCGCTGAGCACATTGAGGGGTGTACACATTACTTAAGACAGTTGTGTATTATAATAAGCGGAATGAGATTATGAATTATTATGATATTAATGAGCATTACTAGGGCATTATTAGGGCATTAGTGAGCATAAAAATTGGGTATCATTGGGCAGTAGTAAGTATTAATGTACACAATTTTAGTCAGTAGTGCATACGTTAGTGCGAATGTTGTTTGAAACTAAGCAATCACAGAAATGGACGGATTTACATTTTGACACATATAGAAGTTAAAATAATAAATTATAACTCAGAGAATTAGATTATCATTGCTCCTTTGTTAGTTAACAGTAGGTATAGAATCGTTTTCATTTCATAAAATTACAGTACTTGAAGAAAGGGAATAGAAGAGGCCACATTTAATTTTATCAACAGTGCAACGATACGTTCGATCGTAGGGCGAAACCGTGACGGTCAGAAAGGGGCTATCCTCTCTCATGTGCATTTGCGCACGTCACGTATGACTCACATAGCGCATTGTACTTAAAGCCCCCCCTTAAATCCATCGCCTCTGGACCGAATCTCATGGCGCAGCCAACGATGAGTGACGATAGCCAGGCAGCAACTCGAAATCCCATTTGGGACGTCCTGCGGCGCTTGTGTATGTTCTAGTCACGGAATCATGAACTAGAAAAATCTTTGCTCAACTGAAACATTCTACAAATACGAATAGGATACGAGATAAACGAGATATTGAAGTAACGTGTGCATTCAATCCTAAATCATTGCTACGTTTTTAAAAAAGTTATGAGAAAATTTTTAATTCTCAAAGTTACAACTATTACTAAATCTCGAAGTCTCAAAACGAACGGATTTAAGTCAAGTCTAGCAAGGTATTCCATCGGATGTACTTTATAAAGTAACAGTATTAATCTCATCTGAGATTTGACAGGTTTGCATTTAAGAAAAATCACGAAGAAACTACAAGAATCATACTCGAGGAAGGACGAAATGAAGGCAGGAAGATATTACACGTGCAGAAGGAAGCACGAATTCGGAACGTGTGGCTTACTCGTCGTACGTTGTTCGCCATAAGACACCGAATTATATGTGCGATCATTTTTTAGGATTTGCGTGACGCCCGCAGGATACGGCCTCGTAATAGAGTTCCAGACGAGTGTGCGTGAACGTATACGTGCGCAACACGCCGAAAATTCGACGATGCAGGTATCCTCTCGGAAATCATCTGGTGCGAGTTGCGACATACGGGATTATGAAGGTGCGCACAAAACGAAGTAAGGAGCTAGGCGAGTGCGAGAAGGGGCTCAGAAGGGAGACAAAGAGGGGGGGGAGGGGAGAAGAGAATGGAAGGAACCGGGCTTGCAAGGTGCGGCGCGAGACCAGGTGTCGGCTTAATATCACGATGTTTCCTTCTCTTTCCTTCTCACCTATTCGCCTACTCGCTATTACTTGATACCTGCAATTTGATTGTCAGTGATCTCACTTTCGACGCGAGTAAACAGCCGTTGCTCTTCGAAGATCGCGGGATCATGGCGTTAATAAAAGATAACATCGTAACTTCAACTTCGATGCGATCCCACTGCACCGTTGAAGACCGCGCAAGTTTGATACAACTCGTACAATACGATGAAGGAGGCAAACCACGGTGCATAAAATAGAAATACAAAGCATTTAAGTACAAAAAATAAAATAATTTTTAGAATGAATTGTCATTCTGAAGAAAATTTGACTTTATTCTTTTTTAAGAACGGCTCAATTTTCACTTTTTAGAGTGATATTCCATTGTAAAAATTCTAGAGAGTAACTTTAATTTTGAAAAAAATATAGGCATTCTAAAGAAATGTGATAAGAGACAACGATTAGATCTTCATACTCTTCAAATTTACATTTTCTGAACTTGTAGCACTAAATAGATAAGTGTATTAATTTGTTCTGTCTGACAAAGAAATAAGGATATCTAAGAACCGTGATTTTGTCAGTGACAAACGGCACAAAGCTGTTGAAACAACTTCGCGATGGCCGACTTCGATATTGCACGACAACGATGGTATCGAGAAACTGGGGGCTGAGAGAACTTTTGCGTTTGGCTGTACTATGGCGAGGTCCATATCGAACGGCCTATATCGATTAGTGTCCAAAGGCCAGCCTCCTAGGGCAGAATACTTTTCAGACGAGAGGGTGCCCCTTTTCTCTGTTGCACGTCCGTTCCGCTCGCCTTACACAAGCACGAGCGAAAAAAAACGAAAAGGTGACATGAGAGGGAGAAAGAAGGAGAGCAGGGGACAAGAGTGTCGAGATATCCTATACACCCCAGACACGATGGATCGTTCTAGTGTGACGTAATTTTTTATGCTTCCCGAACACTATCTTGAACATCAAATGTGCTCTCGTCTGGTTTTAACGTTAAATAAATGCTCCAATGATTTCGATATACGTTAATGTACAAAGTACACAAAAGAGTTCGTTATATGAAAAATAATAAAGAGCGTAATTATAATTGTTGATACAGAAATATTATTTTTTTTTAACTCTTATTAACAAAAACAATGTTTTATGAATTTATTTTTTTTTATGATACGATATTTCAGTTACATTCTCTTTAATATGATTAACATTTATTTATGGATAAAAATTTTACTTAAAAATAAGATTTTTTTTATATGAAAAAGTTTCTTTGCGTATTGTTATATTATAAATAAAATAGAAATCAGAATTAATGCCTCGTAATTTTACTCTTTGCAATTGTAAATTAAATATTCTTCAGTTTAGTTCTTCATTGAAATGGGATTAAAGCATTAATTTCTTTTGTTTTCTAGAATAATATTAATCAATGAGATAATGTTAATCAGAATGTTACTTTACACGATACAATAAACATTTGGAAATTCTTGCCGCAGAAATAATAATTATTAAATTAAGATTCGTGCTCAATGAAATTTGCAAGATCACCGTGTTTCCCAGTGGGGCATGCGGTTTATTAAATTCCTGCGGAAGCATGTTTTGAGATAAAAGGGAGAGAATAAGGCAGCGAGAGATAGAAAATGTTTAACGCGATCGTGGTTACGAAAGAATTATAATCGGCTGATGAACCGAAGCTGCTGCCAAAAGAAAGATAGAGTTAAAATGGAATTTCAAATAGAGAATTCTTTCTTATTAATTAAAATAATTTAAAGAAGAGTAAATCTATTAAAAGGAGAGTAAAAATGAAATTGACGCGCTGACTTCCATTATCCTATTTTTATTTTTCTTTTAATTTGAACACTGAGAGTCCTTATTTGTCTTATTTATTATTAATTTATCAAGTTTGCGTATATAAAAATTTACAATTTACAATAATAGTATACACTAAATAATTTTGAATATTTAATGATTACATTTCGTTGTTAGAGTTGCAGCGAATTAAAGCCGAGTATGACATTTTCGTAGCTATCAATGAGAAAAAGACTTTCTTCCGCATTTTACGCTTTCAATGAGTAACCGGCCAGTAAACTCGCGTTGTCGTTCATTCGCCGCCTGTTCGGATCTTTCGCCGGATGCTGCGCTTTTGTGGAGATCAGCCAACTGGCACGGTCAACAGAAGATAATAGTTCAGAAAAGAAACCGACAGGTTGTTGGGTTTACGGTCGAAAAAGCGGATATCGCAAGTGCTTGTTGCGAAATAATATTTAGAATACTCACGCCCAATTACTCGCGGATGACAGGTGTTTTCTTTCTCCTGTCAAAGTGATAAAAAGGATTCGAAAACGATAGGCAACTAGCGGTTGTGCTCAAATGTATCACTTAAAATAATTATATATATCATCTCTGACCCATTTACTGAATCGACATTCATTGCGTAATTAACAAGAGACGACAAATTGTGTCTTAAAACTATGCATAAATCTAAAGATAAGTGAGTGATTTCTCATCGAATTGTTTGTCATTACTTGAATCGTGTAATTATAGACCTATAATTATGAGAATAAAGAAATCATCAGTAAAGCAAATACTGATATAAAACATTAAATATTTGCGAATATGCTACTATACTCTTGATCGTATTTCTTTATGCGAGTGACAGTGAGAAAATAAAATTTCTTGATGACAAAAAGATGATATACTGACGTATAAAATGAAACTAAGTGGTACTTGGCGATACGAAAACTTCGTTGGCGAGCATGTACGCGAATGGACACAGAAAAAACACATAATAAACACACGCACACACATACAAATATGCAAAGACGTGGCACACATATGCGTAATGATAATTTAGACCTGACGAGCCGCAGGCACGAATTGAGATAAGTGTATACGATAAGAGGCACTTGTGTTGTATGCCGAAAGGAGGACTACCTCACGAAACGACGAGATGCCAGCGAGGTCGCAACGGCGTGAAAGAAAAAAGCGAGAGTGCTGGGAGTTTTACGACGTGTGCCGTTGATAACGAATTTGTCAAGGGCTACGACCGCGCGCGTTCGTCGCCTCCGGCCTCCGTTTGGTCATTCGCGAAAAAAAGTTGCGACGACGACGACGACAACGTATTGCAGTGAACGCATACCGATACCGCGAACGAACATCCTTCGCACGAACATTTCAAAACACGCACGCGCACACACTCGGCTTGTTTGTCCGAATCGAAAAGTGAAGTTCAATCACTCAGGAACGATGCGCCGATCTCTCTCAGCTTTCCTCTTAAATCTGCTCGTGTTTCATGCTTGTCATAATTATCTCAGTCTTTCAAGACGAAATCTTTTCAAGCTATATAAAGCTACGAAATTGCTTTTTTGTAATTATTATATTTTTATTTTTTTATTTTATTGATATTATTTATATATAGATTTGTAAATGTTTTCTCGTAAAAATATTGAAATAAATATTCTATAATCACTTGTTGTAAAATATAAATGATCCAAAATATTTTACGCATTAAGAATGTGAAAAATAAGATTAAAATGTTGCGAGACATTAAATATTGAATAAATAACAAAGTTAAGGTAATCGTGTGTGAAAAAAATTTATATATGTCGTAATTAATATAATGAAGAAGAAGAAAAAGATTTCAACACTGTCAAATTATCATAAATTAAATTGACTCAAGTTTCATTTATCAGTATTAAACGAGGAGAAGGTAAACACTTAATGTAATCGTGAGACAGAGTCCTCGAAATCATTATAAAATTCATATGAAATCTCTATGTATAATCCGATAATTACATACCTGCAACCATGGGAGAGAAATCATTGTATAATTAGTACAATATTAAATAAAATCGTATATTTTTCCAAATGACTTCATATGTAGTGAAAAGAATTATTTATAATCAGATGAAATCGTATGAAATCACGTAATCTGTGGGACAATATTTCAGCTAGTGATTGCCTCCTCGGTATTAAAAAAAATAGCTAAATGGCAATGCTTAATTTATGATACATTATATCAGTACGTATCATTAATGAGCGAAACGAGAATCATTTTAACAATGGATATCGACTGTGCGATATAGAATCGATAATTAATGCAACGCCCAAATCTACAAATTTTAATAACTTGATATCTTGGCACATTACGAATGATACATTACACCGTGAAATGACGGTTTAAGAACAAAACAGTTCGGAAAGCAACTCTTGTCTTTCGTAGGGTATTTAAAGTATCCTTCCTGTTGTCGGTCTCTCAGACCGCCGAAGGAAACAGCCGGATGAAGGCAAAAGGACTCGCGAAAGGGGCGGGTCTAAATGACGAAACCAGTTTTAGGGAGCGTAAGAGTGGTAGTGTCGGGGAACCTGATCCAGTGCGATTCACTGGTGATATCCTTTTGGTATATGAACCATCGCCATGAGTTACCGAACCGCAACACTTAAACCGCCCAAGTATACTGCCCGAAGAAAGATACAAAGTAAGGAACGAGGCTGGCAGAGAAAGATAGCGAGGAAAGAAAAAAGGGAAAGAAACGGGAAAGGAGAAGGAAAACAGGCAAGTAAAGAGACTCGTCCGATTTATTATGCCTCGTGACAAAATTCCTTTATACATGCGATATTAATGACACGCGTATAAATCTGTCCCGAAAAAAATAATTACAAGAAAGTGCAAACGTATGTCGGTATTTTATTTACGTAAAAATAAAAGAACTTGTAGGATGACGAAAGATGAGAAACGAAATAAATAAATGATATGAAAAGAAAAGGAAAGGCGATGTAAAATTAAAACTTACAAGCGTTATCTCTAAAATGCATTATATACGCACGCACACATCTTTATACATGCGATAGATAATTTTTTATCGTGACCATTTTGGCCTTGTTATTTTTATTATTGGAGGTAACTTTATCCCACGAGTAACTCCGTGATGTGGTAATAGCATTTTCATGAGAATAATTGTTACATAATAATATTAATTGTTACATGTTTGCAAAATAACGAGGCATGAATTACAATGCATCCTGAATTACAATTTTTATGAATTTGTGAAAACGGTTTTTCAGATTTCAATTAAGTCTATTGACTAATTAAACTATCTTATTTTCCCAATTAAATAAAAAATATGCTTTCCTCGATAATAATAATTTCCAAATAAATGATATAAACATTAATATTAATATATTAATTCTGATATAGGTAACTAACACGCATTTACTAATAATGAGAGAAAATGATAATATTTCATGATATTGATCTAGTTTAAATATTAAACATTCAATTAGCTGTTTGAAAAAAAAAATGTATCTAAAACGAAATGTTAAGAAGCGCGCACGCAGGAAGGAGCTTAAGATGTTTTATAATTCATAAAATTCCTACGTGGATGTGACTTGGCGATCGCGAAAAATTCTTATACGAAACGCGTGCGGCTTTCAGAGGACTCGTCTCCAGCGCGTTCGAAGGAGTTGAGTCCTGTCGGCGGACTTAAAATCCCGGAGAGCGGGTTTGCTGCGATCCGCTGCCGCCCCCCGATCCCGGTGGATCCTTTTTGCAATTAAAAAACCGGATGGACGGGTTTCAGCCACGGACATTCCGCAAATTCTGACCGCGAAATCGAGCGTAGAGACCGGACCGGGTGAAGAGATGCGGAGACTCTCGGAGAATAAATAGCGGTGTTAGAGATCCCCCTTTTTTCCCCCATCTCGCACACCCCATCCCTACCGGTCCTCCCACCATTTTCTCAGAGTCTTCTTGCCTCTTCGTCCTGCCATTCCCGATTCACGAGAGCGGAGATCAAGCTCCTCCTCGACAACGTCCGCAGTCTCCATCTATAAGCCCTTCGGTTTGGATTATCGGGACGCTTCCGACCTCGCGCATCACAGGAAGCAAGAGAAAGAAGAAAGAGCGAGAGCGAGAGCGAGAGCGAGAGCGAGAGCGAGAGCGAGAGCGAGAGAGAGAGAGAGAGAGAGAGAGAGAGAGAGAGAGAGAGAGAGAGACAGAGCAGACGAGCAGAAAATGGGGAAGTGATATCGAATTATCCCGCGAGGGATATACCTGTGCTTTGAATGTCTTCAGCGATTTTCAGAACTCGATATTGCTGCTCAATGTATAAGAGCGACTGAAGAGAAGAAATTCGTAATAATGTTAGACGTGAAATTTGAAGTGCAAGATAGTGATGCACTTAGAAATATTACATATTATTTCAAACCGTAGAACGTACCTGTCGAATTTCGAGTGTGCATTAAACATGTCGAACGAATTAAACGGCGAGTTTGACTCGCGTGATTATTACTTACGGTGTCCATGACTCTCGTAAGTTTCACTTACCTGAAACAAAAAAGAAAAATCGAACGTTATATTGTATGATTCACGCAATAGAGAGTAAAAATTGTAACTACAGCCACTTTTTCCAATTACTTGGAACAAACGAGGGGGATAAAGTTTCCATCGCTATCGCATATATCCCGCGTATTCGATGCGCATCAGGTCAGCGCAACGAGCCCGAGGCGCACCATCGCATCGAGAAGCAGAGAAGACGGAGCAGAAGGAAACAGAGGGGGATGGCGGGAGGGACACAGTTAATTGGATCGGAGATTTCAGCCGCGGCCGACATTCCCGAAGCGAGAGGCCGGATCCCTTTGTCTAGTTAGTAGCGGCTTGCAAAGCGTTCACCCACATTTTTCCTGTCAGTGCAGCGCGCACTGCACTTACGATCTGCCGCGTCTGCTCCCATTTCCGATTGTTACGCAACGGCAGCGCAATGCCGATCTACCGCTCGCGTAACGCTTACAACGCGCGTTCGTGAATCGTGCTAAGGAAAGGATTTCACGATCAAATTCAGCGGACGCGAATCTCGAGTGTTTCAATGATCGAGCGATCTTCGAACGGCAGCGCATTGCTAAAAATGTACATCATATATATTACCATATATATTAGAATTATGTAATCATTGGAAAAAGGAAATATAAAGATTAACATTTCTTAAAAATTACTTTACATGAACCCAAGTAAAAATTCTACCAATTGTATTATAACACTGAGAAAAAATAACTTAAATTTAAATAAATATTTATTTGAATACTGCTAACTCAACATTTACAATGTACAATAAACAAATATTTATTTAATAAAAAGAAGTGATTGTTAAATCAAATTAATGTTTCTTCTATCAAATAAATATATATTTTTACATTTAATAAATATTTAGTTGGTACTGTTCGAACAAATATTTATTGAAATTTAAGATATATATTTTTTTCTCGGTGAAGAGATGCAAAATTACATAAACATATTTAGCGTTAAACATTCATTGGAAGTATTTCCTTTATCTATTTCTAGCACCTATACATACAGGTTGAAGATAAAACGCTTCCACATTATTAATCACAGGAGGAGTAACGGGACGCGTGGGTGGGTGGATAACATACGCGAGGCGATGCATAATCAGCATGTCCGTCGCGTAAACATTTCTGCGGTAACGGTGAAAGTTCAATTCCGTCGATCGCAAAGTGTATTCATCTCATTCCTAGAGAGTGAAATCGTTCGGGCAATTCTCGCGCGGCGTAGTACACTATACTGGGTCATTCCCGTTGAGAGCGGTGTTACATCGCATGGGCGTCGCGATGAACTACACTTACGCCTGTTTACTCTCTGGGACAAGCAATAAGCTTTAAACGAAGTGCGTTGCCTCCTAGACTGAGACTTTATGGAAGAAAGTTGTTGATAACCTCGTATATCTACAACAATAAACTTGAACTAAGCAAAAAGATTTTAATAGACACTAACTTCAAATAGTAGTCTAATAACATCGTACATTAATTACAATGCATTAATTATCATTAGCCAATCGATAATATATATTGGAAAATTGAGAATTTTTCTCGCTGAAGATAATAGATAAAGAAGAAGGTAAAATAATAAGAAATTTTTACGTCTCCGCTCTAGTAAAAAAAGTTACATGATCGTTGATATGTGGAAAATTCTCTCTCCTAAATTTCGTAATCTACAATAATAACCGTATATGAATTTATAGAGAATATTTTCGTCGGAATGTATTTTCTCTAACAAGAAAAATTTTATCGGCGCCCATGTACATATATATGCACGAGAGAAGTAGGCGAACGAACTAGGAGCGAGCTGGACGACGTCCGTGAAAGAGAGTCGATTGCGAAAACGAGCGTCTTGCAAAATGCAAGCGCGGACTTAAGCGCGCGAGCCTAGGCCTAGGTTGCAGCTGGGTAACGCGATAATACGTACGTACATATAGTACGTACATATAGACCCCATAGTACGTGCGCACGTGTAAGACACATTAATCGTGACGTTCGAAGCGAGATAGGGATCTAGAAGCGAACCGTTCTACACACAATCCCTCTCGTGGGAGAGAAAGAGAAACGGAGTATCCGTAATGTGCTTCGTCTCTTTTCCTCTAACTGTCTTTTTCCCTCCAACTATTATATATTTTCCTCTAACAAGCTGCTGTAAAACGAACGACTAACGAAACCGCACCAGCGTGCAACTGCGCAACGGGATAGGTAGTTGTAGAGTTCGGTATCGATGACAGCGGTCGTGTTCCAAGCCGCAATGTTTAGCCACTAAATGCCGTCGTCTAAGTCTCATCTTACATTAACATTGACATTCAATATTAGGCGAATAGGAATAAGCGGAGACTAATACTTTGTTCGTTGGAGATGTCACGTATCTCTAATGTTACCCATGTTTTGATTCCCAACATACGAAGGGAAATTTAAATATTGTATAAATAAACAATATAACATAGGACAACATAATATCTTATGTAAATAATTTTTCCAATTGAATAGTACAGAAAAACTTTCAGTATTATCGAATTTTATTATATTTTCATTACATATGTTTATTGATGTTTAAAGAAAGAACACATGTTTATATTTTAAAAAGCAGACCTGTGAACAATTTTCTCCTGAATTTGTTAAATCATATATTTCAAATTTTTTCCTCCTAAATTTTTTATTATAATTTTACGCTGCATAGCTCAGTTCTCTTAACGTGCGTTCTGAAAACGATAATTAAAAGCGAGAAATAATATCAAGTTACGCATGAAAAAATTCATGATATGTGATAGTATATCGCAAGATAAGTGCAGGTGGTTCTCCGCATTTTTCGCATTCTCTTACATTTCGATAGAATCTACACAGCGAAATCGCATCGACGTTCCGGGTTATGCAAGAGAGCATTAATCATCGGCCATTCCTTCCTTGCAGATTGCAGTTACGTCTGCACATACCTACGCAACGAAAGAAAGATTCGGTTAAAGATTAGCACTAACCAGGCCGATGCAACCGAGCAGCAAAAGCAATCGCTACTCGGAGGATCGGTAGCGATTTCCATTTCTGCCCCCGTTTCCGCCTCGTTGCCCTCGCGTGCCCCGCGAGATCGACCGGGCCTCGGTCGGGGGTATGCCCTCTTCAAGATTGCATACACGACGATGCGGTAGTTCATGAGCGACCACACTATTTTCTAATCGAGATCCCGCGAGAGAGTGAGAGAACGTCGTCGCGCCCACGCGCATGCACGCACATGTAATCCATAGTTTGCCGAGCGCACGCGTACGCGTGTGCGTGCGTGTATGTGCATTTCGTATGCGGGTGCGCCGATACACATGGTCTTTCTCGTACGTGAAGATAGGAGGGAGAGAGAGAAAGAGAGAGAGAGGGGCGTATATTGCGTGTATGGCGTGTTTGCGCCTTGTCACAATTAATCACTACCCACGTGGCTGCCACCCAGGTTACAGCTTTTCTACGCGACGCTTGTTCCCAGACGATACCGCGAAAGCGTGTTTTGTCGTAAATGTCGAAGATCCATCACAGCGTGAAAGACAGGCAGTCCTTCGACCCCGACGACGTGTCGAGAGGAGTAGCGAAATAATTTCCTATTAAATACCAACGAAAGATACTTTCGCAAAATCCCTGTTAATGTCGACATCTCATTACTTGGTAGTTTTCAACGTTTTGACAAACGAGATGTAATTAATTAATTACATTATGAATAATTAATCGAATAGAAAGAATCAATAACCATGATAAAAGAATAAATTATGATAAGTATTGCAACTGTATTGTATTTTCTTATTGATTTGAGATATTATGTACATTAGTAATTTTCGCTTAATTTTTTTATAATACAATTAATCGCTATAAGAGGAATATTAAATTCTACATGCATTAGTATGAATTTAAATAATTAAAAATATAAAAATTCAAGTATACGATAAATCATAAAATATAATTCAACTTTGTAATAATTGTAAAAGCCTCTCCTCTTTTCCTTTCACGTTTATCACAATTGCAGTTAATAGCAGGGCGGTGCGAACACGCACGACATACATGTAGTCCGCCGGCGCTTCCGGCCGGCGTTAAGTTGCCCTTAATTGCAATTAATGCGCGATCGTTTTAATTAGATGGAGACAAGAGAGAAGAGATCCTTTCGTCTCGCAACGCGCGAGGGGTGTCGTTCGCCGCGAATAGAACGAACCTTAATTGGGAGTCGGAAGGGTGCGATCGTTTCGTCATCGTAAGGGTGAGACCACCCGTTATAAGCCCGGAGAACTTGTTGCTGCACAGATGGAGGGTCAAACGCAGCAGTAAGCACGATGGCTTAGGCGCGTATTGATCCAACAACACGACCGATGCATATACGTGCATCGTTGCTGTGCTGGCTATGCCAACAACGAGCATCTATCTATCCATCGCGCATATCCATCACGAAGAAAGCCGAATTTTTTTCCATCAAGTTTGGAGGGCGGTACGAACTACGTATTGTTGATAAAAAAATTGTTGGTGGATTTTTTAGAACAGCAATTTTAGAAAAAAATTACTTGTACCAGTAAAGTAATAACAACTATTTTATATATATATATATATATATTAGTTGTTATTACTTAATTTATGTACGACTCCACTAATTTTGTTCTTTTTGTGAAAAAGGAAGAGAAAAAAGTTTAGCCTTTGAATTCTATTGAATTTTTTTACTAGATAAAATAAATCCTTTATTTAAAGAATATTTCAGAAAGTATTGCATTATTTTATAATATTAGAATATATTTTTTTTCTGGATTTACTTATCACTATTTTATCTTTTGTAAGCTTGTTTTGAATCATTGAGTGTTTGATTATTAACGTATTCAAGAAATACAAAGAATTATCCGGGAAATTATCGATACTTTAGTATAATTATTTTCCTTAATGGCGAATTACAAGAAAAATAATATTAAAAATATCATTCGTATCTTGAATCGGAATAACGTCAACATAATTGGAAACGAGCTAATTTTATCTGTCCCGCAAAGAACGGAAATCTTATTCTCCCGAGACAAACATTTGAGACAAACACTAAAAGTTCGTCTCTAGAGACGATACTGATTTATTGTACTCTCTCCGGTCTCGGTAAATAAACTGGTGGAGTTACCCTAAGTACCTTCAACAGGATGTTTGTTTGCCCGTGAATTGAAAACCACGAAGGGTATTTAAATTTGACTCTGTTACTTTAATCCTGGAATATATACATATTTAGATCGCGGCGGCGGCGGCGGCGGCGGCCGTTGTGTATTCGGATACCGAAGTTTTCTCATAGGAAAAACGATGATAGGCGGACCGCGTACACGGAGAGGAAAATCAATACGCGCGCGGCGCACGCGAGGCGTATTGTACGTTTACGTTACAAAATTGTCGTGATAGGAGTTTGGTTTGCACAGTGATTCAAACTTCAAGACCGATGCTTCTGCACATCGCTATTTAATTCGCAATTGTAATGTACTTGTACAGGTCAGTAATAAACAGCGCTGCAGTTTTATGCCGGAGTTGTGAGTTAGTGACTTTTAATCTCATTATACATGGAAAAAGTGGTCTATTATAAAATATACATTATTTTCAAAGTTAATTATTTTGATATAATATCTAATAAATTAGTTCAAATATGAATTCTTTATATATTCCTAATATGTTCATATTCAAAATAATTTTATATATGAATTATATATATATATATATATATATATATATATGTATGTATGTATATATGCTTTTATCTCAATAGACGAATATAGTGTTAAAGTTTAATGCAGAATGATCCCAAATATGAGTACGAAAGAATCGTTTAAAAATTTGCCCCGACTGACCTGAAGAGATCAAAGCGCGCGTTGTCTTGTGTTTTGTGCGTGGAAAATATTTATAGCGTTCAAACAGCGTGACAAATGTCAATGTTCGTGCTTAACATTTCGGCACATTCGCTGCGTGAGACTCGAAGCGAATGCGAGAACGTCGTCGCACGGCCATGGCCGTGAAAGTGAAATTCGTGAATGGAACGTGCAGAACAACCCGGGCGACGGACTGAAGTGAAGGTAAAGGTTGTTGCCGATTCGGCTTCGCTTACGCATCCCACGATTCTCTGTTCTCTCACGATTCGTTCGGTCATCGCCACCGCCTCCTCCGTATTAAAGTCAATCCAAAAGTCAAAACAAAAGAGATATTTCCAATCGAGCATCCATCAATGTAACAAAAAATTTACATGAAATTAACAAATATCTTAACAGATTCTTTAAATTGATGAGACTAAGAACGGAATAATAAGAGTATAGCGCAGAAAGCAAGATAGCTGATTTAACAAATGTAAAATTAATACATAAATGTTGAATAATTCATAAAATTCTCTCTCGAATCAACTCATTTTGGAGTTTTCATCAGCTATAAATAGAAAGAGAGATAAATTTGAAATGTCGAAAATGACATGCTACTTGACACAATTGATGAGTAGACAAAAAATAAAATTCATTTAATTAAATTCCTTCTAAAATATTGAAAAAATATAGCGATAAAAAATCGGACAATTAGTAAAGTCTGTCGGAATTTGTCTGATTAAATTTCAGTTTAGTGAAAAGTACTACTTTAGCGCTAGACAATCATAAAAATATATCTGATGTTTTAATATTTTTAATCTTATTATAGCACGACGATGACGATGAGCCGAAGTGTCATTTTCACTCTCCGATTCAACAATGAAGTCTGGCTGTAACCGAACACCGGCATTTTTGTCCAGCTTTAGCCGCGCTTTACGATGTCTCGTGTGGGCGAGTAAAAATAGGCAAGTCCCGAACGATGCATAAAATGACGGGAGTTTAAAGGGAGAGAAAGAGCGAGAGAGGAGACACAGACATGCCACGCGGAGGCGGCGTTAAGGTTTCTTGCGAGCGAACGTTGCTTAGCTGCCTTGCGGTCTTCACGAAGGATGTCGTAATCGGCGATTAGAAAGCTTGAGACCATTAGTTCCATTTTCTCGGCCGCCGCATCGTTAAGTCATACACGAACGACGACGTGTTACGACCGTATGTACGCACAAAATTGGACTGGACAAACTTTCCGCCATAAACCAAGGGTACGTCGAGATGATTCGTTGAGACGTGAGAAAGCCGTTTTTGTGAACACATTTTCTGTAGAAATTTTCTAAACAAAATTGAGGTTTCTCTCTAATTTTCAAAGAATTTCCAAAGAAAACAGCAAATCAATTACTATATTGAAAAAAAATGACGCATCAACAGCATTATTAGTTTAATTGAAAATAATCTTGTTGATTTGTGTAGGACTTTTCAATTCGGTACTGACTCGTTATCTTAATATGACTTTGCAAAATAACAGAGATATTTATTTGGGAAATGTAAAATATAATCACACAATGTTTGTTGTTTTCGTTTAAATCTAATAAATCAATAAAGACCTCATCGCAAAGATCTTTCGCTCGCACCTACTTTCATTACGTACATTATTATCCAACGCAAACTGTTCCTTTTCTACATTTTCTACAACACCTACATTTACAATAATATTAATGAAAGAAATAAATTTTATTAAAACAAGAACGTTATTTGTTTCATTAATAGTGTGAATTAATAAAATTATTTTCAATTAAAATATTATTGTTAACATATAACATCATTTTTTTCAGTGTACCTATAATTTTTCAAAGAGATATAAAGTACACATATCACAAAATTTTTTATCAAATTTATTTTATATATTTTAACAAATAATCTGTAATAATATTAATCCATAAAACATTTTAATTTTGTTGCTCCGCATAATTTATTTACAACTTTCCCTATTTCCATACTTCCTCGGTAAAAATATCGCACGTGTATATTTATATATATATAGTCTTTGAACTATTGATTCAAGTATTTGTACAGGAAGTACGGAAATAGAGAAAATTGCGATTAGCGCGAAGCAATAAATTAAAATGTTTTCTGAATCAATTATCACAGATTATTATAGATTCCTGAACACTGACATATCGCACTGATAAAACCACTCTGCATCAATTAGTATAAAACGCATGTAATAGAATTATGAAACTCGCCTGGTATGTTTCGCGTAACACTGTGTATTTGCGCACGATGTGTTCACGAAAGCAGAAGTTACGAAAAAAAAAACGAAGATTTTTGATGCAAATTACTTCGCGAAGTGGACCGTAAAAGCGATGTACGGTCAGCGTAGAAGAAGAAAGAATAAATTAACGTCGTATTTTTAAACGAAGAATAAAACCTGATACAAAACATTTGTACTGTAGGCAAGTAGTAAGCAATACACGTCGCCGTCGAAAGCTCGAAGCGCGCGGGCTTAGCAGATGGCAGGAAAATGATTATGAATTATGGTAGCGCAACCGACGCGGCTCGCTCAAACTCGCTTCCTACATTTGCGGCATTTGTGACGTAGTAATTAATGACGCTTATTACAGGCGATGTGTTTATAAGCTCCGCCGGATTTAAGGGGGGAATAGGTCAGCTTATTTGGAACGGCCGCATACGAGCCAAGAATTGATCGAGCCAACGTCTAATACCCCAAGAGCATTAAAACAACGACACAACGAAAACGAGGAGGAAATTGAATTAAACATACAACGAGGATCGATTTGACCTCGTTGCGTTATACAGAATTAAACACTTTGTACTATCGCGCCATTGCTAATTACAATTAATTTTCAATTCAAGAAAATCGCGAAGCACTGAATATTTAAATACGAATGTATTCGTAGTCGTACGTTACCAACATGAAATTCTTGAAGAATTCTCAGGTATTTCTTTCCGAAACTCTACCTTCTCAGTTGCATAATAAATATTCCTAGCAAAGAACTTTATTAGCTTTTCTTTAAGATAGTCGTAAATATTTCATTTTCTTTCAATTTTTACTTACGAAAGTTTTTTTTTTTGAAAGCATTCATATTTCATATCTAACAAAGAAATGTCACAATCAAGATGAATAATCAGGTATCCTGGTGTACGGAAGCGTTCGCAGAGCATGCCTAATTTAGAACTAAAGTGAAACTAAAAGATATCTTCACGGAAAAAAACGATTTTGCTGAAGTAACTAAAAATTTAAGTAGATGCAGATCAGAAAATAATTTTGTTGGACCATCAAAATAATTATGTAGAAAACTAGAGCATGACAAGCAATGTTGTAAAAAGTCGAGTGTCCTACTTAATTATTTTTTGATCAACAAAATTTATTTAAGCTCTCTGCATCTAGATTTAAATTTTTAAATACTTTAGGAAAACTTTGTCATGTCACAATCTTTGAAGGTGAGAGAGAGAGAACTCGAAGTGAAACGAAACTCGTAGGAAGAGGCTCCAACCGGTATTCCATCATTGAGTTATGGGTACAGGTGAAGTCGAGGGAGCGACGCGTAATCGACGACGCGTAAACCCGGCAGAGGAACCGACCGACCGACCGATGCGGACTTGGATTCTTCTAAAAATAATATCCGTCGCGCGCGCGCGCGCGCGCCTGAAGCCTGAACGAGAGAATGCGAACGCTGCTCCACTGCCGACTAAACATCATGCTGAATAAATGAACGAAGGAACGAAGGAATAAATGAACAAATGAATGCACGTGAACCTTTCGAACCTTGCGGATAGAATTCAGAGACGAATTTATTATGCGAATTAGTTTCCTCGAGGTGAAAGTATCACGAGTCTGATAGTCTGCTTTTTTAGTAGGCTGCACTTTATTAAGTTTCCTGCATGCAAAATGAAATCAATATATATTCAAGCTTTGAATGGAAAACGAGCAAAAAGCAAACGTTGCGGAACGAGATGCGGTAAAAGTATAGTTGAAAATACAGATTTATTTGTAAATGTCTCTCGTTTTATGTGCAAAGAAGTATATCGGATTCTATGGCAATAAATCGGAAATAGAGGAAAGTGCGTATGTAAAAAAGAACAAAGAAAAAGAGGGAAGGAAGGAGGGAAACGAGAGAAATCTATTTATTGTAAGGGAAAAGATGTGAGTAAACACTGTTGCGCACCTTAGGAATGTAAAATATGGGCAACTTGACTCAACCGTTATTTTTAAATGTAAATACTATGTCGACTGCTTTATCTGAATGAGCTCGCTTATCAGTCCGCAAACTTGTATATAAAATAAGACGAAAACGTGCGACGATATCTCACGAGAGAAAAATGTATCTTAATGCGGCTTCTTCTTATGTTACGCAAATCGTTTTAACCTAAAAATACAAAACGGATATACTAATCTGGATATGGTGGACTAACAATAAGCAATATACCTAATAATTAAAATGAAAACTTTGACATTGTGTTATACAGTATATGGCATTTTCGTTAATTTATCTCTCTCTCTCTCTCCCCCCCCCCTTTCTGCAAAAATCTCTTCGCTCCAGAATTCCTTCTTATTTTAATACTTAACAAAAAAAACTTGTGAAGCAGAAAATGATAAATCAAAGCTCAGGACAATTGGTAAAAAAATGAACTGAAATAAGAATAAATGAGTTTAAATTCGGAATGAAACTACATTTATGAACTTAAAGTATGCTATGTCATTTATGCAATGATTTGCTGAAGTATCTAAATATTTAGCTACATACTAGTCTAAAAATAAATTTTGTTGATCTATTAAAATAGTTATTAAATAGGAATTCTAATTGAGATAACCGGAATTCTGACTGATACAATCAGAATCTTCTGATTCATACATTTTTCTCAATGTGATTGTTCAAAACTTTTTGCAGCGTTGTTTATTGTGTCGAGCTTAAGTTGTTTTTTTACATAATTATTATGATAGATGGATGGATCCAGCAAAACTTTTTTCAGATCTGTAGCTACCTAAAATTCAGATACTTCAGCAAAATCGTTTTTTTTTCCGTGTGTAGTATGTACGTGAAATCAATCATCGCACAGGGTTACGAAGATCGCGAAAAATGTGTCAACCTACAAGTGTGTCGTCGAGCGATCGTGAGATTTCGCATGAAGACAGATACGCGGAAGCTGACGCGTGGCGTCGCACCGGAAGACATTGCTACCGTCGGTTTCGTGTCGGCGCCTATCGAGGGACAATAACGCGGTTATTCGAGGAGGGAGTCCAGGACTTTCTACGTAGATACAGCGGTCGAGAGTTTAGTATACCACGGCGGAGCACCGTTAGGACACTAAACTTTTATTACGACCCGTTTTCCCTCACGTTGCTGGTAGATAGGATAGATATCGGCATCACCTTAACCCGCGAGACCAACAACGGCACGCCGTTAATCGGAAACTCTCGAGAGACGCGGCTCCTTCGCCGTTTAATCACGATTTTTTTTTTACGATTAGAAGATTTTCGAATAAAGTGAAAAAGGAACGAGAAAGTCGCGGCAGATGTTAACTCTTCGCAGAGTAGTATGACTTCAGGAAAATAGCGTTTTCTTTTATTCAATTTCTTTATTTCACATTTTTAGAAGTTATGAAGAAACTCGCGAATGGAGTTTATCATATTTGAATCACAAGAAAAGAGTAAATACATTCGTATTGTACATGTAAATACCCTCGTTTTAAAAAAAGATAATCTTGAAGCGGAAGGAAGAAGTATAATTTTTTTGTATGCGGTAAATGTAGATGCTCTTAATGAAATAAAATTTGTCGAACATAATATTCATTAAATTCCCACTAATATAATTTTATAAATATAAAATTTTAATTAATGACCAGAAGTTTTACGATCTCAAAAAGAGTACATGTACTTTTAAAAGAGGTTAGTAACTCTGATCACAAATTATGTTTGAAAGTATTAAACATTAGGCAATCTACATTATTCCATGACTGTGAAAAAGGAAAAAGAAATATTTAACGTAAAATGTAATTCTCAGAACATATTTGATATGTTCACTCTAAAATATCAAGAAATTCTTTTTAAATGTTTCATTTTGATAAATGCTAATATTGTCTAATGCCCATTTCCAATATAAATTAGAACTTTAATCTCGGTTCAATTCAGGTACTCTCTATCTTGTTCTAAAGTTTTAAAAATTAGAAAAAGATGAAAAACTCATAAATTCAGTTAGAGATTTACAATTTATTAGCTACATTTAACATGGTCAGTTTTAGGTGATAATGTTTATCAAAAAAAGAACCCTGTTGATATTTTAGAGCCTATCAAATGTGTTAAAGATAATATCTCACGTTAGATATTTCCTTTTTTCCATTTCTAAACCATGAAATGACTTTTCTAGTAGTTTCTCGACTCTATATCGTATGTTAAATAATCTTCATTGGTGCGTAAACGAGCGTAAATCGTATAACACATGGAAAAAAAGATTTTGCTGATCTAAAAATTTAAGTAAGATATATTTTGTTGAATTATCAAAATAATTATAGGTCATTCCTCTCATTCCTCATCTTAAAATTCTATATAACTTTACCTTTTGCTTATCATGCTTGAGTTTTCTACGTAAATGTTCAAATCTGTATCAGTTAAATTTGAAGATATTTCAGCAAAATCATTCTTTCCGTGCATATTACTTAATACAATTCAAGATGTAAGCCCAAGATTACTTCATAGGGAATGTGAGGAAGTCGGTGTTATTCGATCGTATTCTCGGCATATTGCAAAGGCACGCTATTGTTTATACTTGGCAACGTTAATCAGCGAACGGCTGAAAACAGTGGGCGACGCGCTCGATATACGCGCGCGATGCACCAAAATAATCAGTCGCTCGGCCGACGGAAGCGTCGAAGAAGAGGACAAGTGAGAGAAACGGGAGAGACGGGAGAAAGAGAGACGAAAGATAGCAGGCATCTATGTTACCTATAAACACACGCGGAACACGCACACATAAGCGAAGAAGTGGAGAGAGAGAGAGAGAGAGAGATCGAACGAACGGCTAACAGCAGCAGCAGCAGCAGCAGCAGCAGACACGGCCGTCGGTCGCGTAACCGCGGTACAACGACCCCCGTTGAAGCTCTCCTCTACTCGTCTGCTCTCTTCGGCTTCGCGCCAATTATGACGCTCTCCTCGGGGCGGGAAATGCCATCGCGAAGCGGACCGCTAACGAAATCGAGTCGCGGCGAGAGGTTTGGATCGAGAGCGAGCTCTACGACTTGATTTTATACCGACGCTCGTGTTCACGACGAGGACGAGTGCAAGTGCGGGGAAGGTCTGCTTCCCGGAACGTGTCGAGAGAAAAAAAAAGCCACTCGTTCGCGGAACGCGGTCTATGCGTAGGTATTGTTACTGCGATCGTTTCACGCGGCGCTTTGTTTACAAATCTTCCTAGTCTCGGGCTATTATAGCTCTCTCTTTTTTTCTCGAGGCGAAATTCGTCGCGCGTTCCTGTATGGAGATCACGGAGCTCCGAGTTCCGGAGTACGCGGGAAATACATTATTCATTGGTTTCTCGTACGATCGAGCGATTCAGAATCGCGGATTTGTACGTTCCCGATTCGTGAGAATCTATTAGACCTACCGTACCCTCCCTCTTGCTTCTCTCTCCCTCTCGCGCCCTCTCTCTCTCTCTCTCTCTCATTCTCTCCTTTCTCCCCTCACGCCAACTGTCTCTTTCTCTCTCTCTTTCATTCTCCCATTCCATTCGCCTCTCTTCTTTCTATCGTCTCGCTCACTCACCTGTCAGAGCTCTCGGAGCTGTCGTATCGATCCGCGCACCGCTTCTTGCCGCAGGGCCCGACGAGGGTATCCTCGGCCATCCTAACCTGTCCCTTGAACGGGCTGCCCTGATGCCTGGCTACGGCGACGCCGGCGTTGTCTGTCTTCGCAGACGCCGACACCGACGCGCTCTCCTCGGTCGTTCTCGTCGTCTCCTCCTCTCTCGTCGCGACGGCGATGATCACTGTCCGCCTGCCCGCGTCGCGATCCTCACGGTCTTTCACTTCCGGTGCACTGTCCGCGCTCGGTGCCGAGCGTCGCGTCGACAACGACGACGACGTGCCGTCGGCATCTTCGACACCGACGCGCGTCCCCGCGTTGTTATTATTATTATTATTATTATTACCACCGGTCATGATTTCCGCGGCAACACCACCAGCACCACTTTTACTACTTTTAATACTATTATTACTACTGCCAGCACTGCCAGCACTATCACCGTCGCAGTCACTATCAACGCCGCCGACGCTGACGCCGTTGCCGCTGTCCCCGTGGTCGTCCTCCGCCGTCCTTCCGTCGTCCTTCCGGACTACCTCGATTCTAACATCACCGTGGTACAGGCCGACACTATCACTGCCATTGCCGCCGTCGCCGCCACTGCCACCGCCACCGCCGCCGCCGTCGTCGTCGTCGTCGTCGTCGCCGTCGGCGCCGACGCCGACGCCGACGCCACCGCAAGACGCTCCGAGACCGATGCCGTCGCCGTTCTCTTCCTCGCCGTCGCTCGTGGTTGGCCCAGTCGCGTCGACGGGCGACGAAGAATCACCACTAACGCGATCGTTGTCGCAATGATTAGCAAGGTGATGGCGATGAAGATTAAAGTGGTGATGATTACAATGATGAGACGATGAATGATGGTGGTAAGAATGACGAGGATGAGGATGATGATGCTGATGCTGATACTGATGACGATGATGAAGACGACGCTCGTGGTGAGATTGATGAGAACGATGATGATCGTCGAGCTCGCACGGAGACGCGCTGCTCGAGGCGTCCTCGTGTCCACCGACGCGCTCCACGAAGGATGCGGAGGCGTCCTGGCCCGATGTGACGATCGGCGTGGTGGCGTCCGCGCGTTTGTGCCGCTCCCTTGTCACGCGAGAATCACCGTCCCCCAGTCCCGTTGCCACCGCCGCGGTCGCGTCCTCCGCCGCGGACGGACCGTCGTCTGCCATCTTGTAAACGAACGCGAACGCGCGCTACTGTGTGATCGTGTCGTGTCCGTGTCGTGTCCGGCAGTGGCCCCCTATGGCACACACGAGCAACATACGACCGCACCGCGGCTGCTCGGAGACTCGGGACTCGGAGCTGCTCCTCGCTGCTCCTCGCGCTCGGCGCTATGATCCGGCAGCGCACTCCGCTGACTCCGCTGACTCCGCACACAGACAGACAGTCGGCACTCGGCTCCGCTCGGCTCGGCTCGGCTTTACCCACTCCACACGTAACAATCCAACAACACGGCGGCCACGACGCCGATTGCCGAACGGCGAACGTCGACGCACTGCTGATGCACTCTGTGTCTGCCCTGCCGTACCGGCCGCCCCACCTCATTCTCATTCGAGCCGAACGTGCTCCGACGCCTCCGATCACCTCCGACGCGGCCCGAAGTCCGCGTCCGCGCGCTGCACCAAGCTGCGCTTCAACCAGTCTTGACGAGTCTCCATATCACGTGATCAGGCTGATCACGTACAGGCCGCTCTTGTCCATTTCCACCAATGTAGATTGGATGTTAATGGGCTTTCCACAAGGGCAGGAACACAGGATCTTGCATAACACATTACGCATAATACGTAAAAAAATGAATCAGTTATAGTCCTTCATTTCTTTTCTTTCGATGAAACAATAGATTAATTTATTTTTGAAAGGTCCGTGTTCCGACGTATGTACTTTTAGGATGAGAACACAGATTCTGGCAAAAGGCGTAAGAAAATCAACCAATCAGAGTCTTTTATTTCATGGAAAAGAAATGAAGGACTTTGATTGGTTCTTTTTCTTATGCATTATGCGTTATGCTAAGGTCTGTGCTCCTTGCTTTAAAGCTGATAGTGTAGAGTCTTACGTAATGCATAATGCATAAGAAAATATATTAAGGTATATCCATCATATATATAAACTCGCAAACTCGCACATAAACATATGCATAAAGAAAATCATCCAATCTCATTTCTCTTATAAAATCGTGCGTAAAATGTGATTGGATTATTTTCTTTATGCGTACGTTTATGTCTCTATGCAAGTTCGTGTAAATATATCCTTAGGCTTTCTACAATAAGTCATTACTTTAAGTGTTAAAGCTATAAAAAATTGACCAATCGTAATCAATTATTCTTTTTACATTCGACTGTGATTGGTTAATGCCTTATGACTGAGATTTATAACTTTTATAAGATTTAAAATTTAGGTGATTTAGTTTGTTAGAAAGACCATCAAATTCATTTTTACTCTTTCCATAATAAAACATTCTGATTGATTAATTTTTTTAATGCGTTATGCAAAGATCTAAGCTTTATAATAATTTATTGTGTGTCATTTTTCCTAATTTTTAAAACTATAAAAAAAATTTAAAATAAGATTAAATCGAGATTAAAATTAATCTATGGCACAAAATACTAAAAGATAACGAAAAGAGATCTTTTTTTAATTTGTCTTTCCGACAAAGCGAAAAGCTGACGAAAAGACATTGTTTGTAGATTGTTTTTTCAGCAAGACTAAAAGATGTTTATAAGACATATTAATTTTGTCGAAAAGACAACTTAAAAAAAGACATCTTTCCGTCATCTTTCTATGATGTCATTTTCGCAAAGCAAAAGGTTGACTAAAAGATATCTTTTTGTATTGCTGAAAGACAACATGAAAAAGATATCTTTTCGATATTATTAAACGTTATATTGTATCAAGATATAAAAACTAAAAGAAGTATTAAAGATGACTAAAAGATATTTAAAGAAGTCATCCTTTAGTTATTATATGGATAAAACTATAAAATGACTAGAAGTGCGATATCTGTCGTCTTTTAATCATCTTTTCGTCGACTATATTCTTTCACTAAAAGATCTTTGTAATAACAATTTAGTCGTTTTTTAATCATCTTTTAGACAACTTTGTGCTTTCTAGGGAGGGGGGGAGGGACCTCTTAGCTGTAATTTTTCATGAGTAATAAGCGTGTTATTGAACTGCTATCACGTACGCATTTCTCGCGTGCATTTCATTTATATTATCTTGATATCGATTTAAGATACGATTAATGTGATAACTTTAGAAATAGTTCATGATACGATTATCGGGTTCCAATTCGTTCTTCGAATCTCAACGCAGCTTAAAACGATTTAATGTGCAAATATTGACATCTAGCGGTACTGCTAAGAACTACTTTTCATTATTTGAACTTGTCTCTCGCAATTAAATTCATTATTTTATTATTATATTGCTCGGCATTTCGATCATATGAAGCATCTATTACATTTCGGAATTAATTTCTATGTGATTTGGATAGTATTACCATGAGATACTATTAAGAACCGTCAATCCTGGGAAAATTTTCGGCGGTATAAAAAGAGCTCTAAGGATCCGAAAGTAATTGAAGAACTCTAACATTATCAACAATTGATATAAATTTGCTATTATCATAATGAAATATTATTTGATTAATATATTATTAAATTCATGATTTTTTATTTACATAAATGCATGTGTATACTATAAATAAATATACATACTTGTAAAGTTATAATATTTTATATATCAATTACCGAAAAATTACAATTTTTTCTTTGCAGTTATCATCTCTGTTGATAATCAAATTTTGATGATAACACTAAAATCACAATTTTAAAGAAAAATCGAGTATTATTGAGTTTGAAATCCATATACACACTGATAAACACGACTACTAAACTAATAAATTATAACAAAACTACTGCCCCCCCTGACAAAATGGATGTAAACTACATAGCAAGGTCCACTTTTCTGAGAGTACATACGTCTACTTTTCAAAGCTGCAGATGATAAATCAATATTTGGTTCGTATAATCGTGCTACCAGAGAGAAATCTGAGAGAGGACATGACAGTCCAAAACTTGTAAAGGGCTCCGCACAATAAAAAGAACAGGGAACAGAAAACAGAATAAAAATTTTAACCTATCAGAAATCATGTATTGTGGAATACACAATTTCTGATAGGTTTAAATTCCTCAAAATGCTGCCCTCTGACAAAGTAGATGTAACCTACATAGCAACGTTCACTTTTCTTAGGATACATCGTCCATTTTTCAAAGCTGGAAATGATAAATCGGTATTTCGTTCATATAATCGTGCTCCACCTTTAGAAACTTATTGATCTTCTTTCGCGATCGTTTGTGCTTATGATTGTGGTGACTCATGATTTATTTATATCTGTGGATAACTGTGTACTATACAGTGTATTATATACAACATCGTCTCGCGATGAATTAAATTCAGAAAAATGACACTCCTATTTACGTATTTCTACGAAGGAACATTACGATAATGAGTGATCGTTATCAATTTGGCTGATAAAGAAATTGCTGCAACTAATAAATGTCGTAAGTTTCTTAGAATTTGTTTAAAATGAATATTTTTATTTTCTCATAACTATATTGTAAGAAATAAACGATAACACGAAAAAAATATCAAAGCGCTTTGAGATTCGACCGGAAGCCTGGTCTTCTGCAAAATACTTCCGTCCTGAGCCACACATTCCTTTTTTCGTTAAGAATTTATTTTTACATAAATATGAAAATAAGAGGTATACAACCTCCAATGACTTTGACATTGGCTTCTTGACACATATTATCCAGGACATGATCCTGAACAATATTCAAGAAGTTTTAGCCGTTGGTCAGATACGTTGCGTAATGCTAATGCCAGCGGTAACTTTTAAGCTTTATAATTCGAAAAATACTTAATGAAAAAATATTTTATTATAGTGTTTTGAAAAACTCTCTTGAAAGAAGCTAGAAAAAGGCGGGATCCTATTTAAAAAATTCAATTTGACCTTCATATAACCTTGAAGATCAATCTTTCCACCCTTGAAGGTTAACCTCTCATCATCAGTTAGATAGATTTTTTAAGTCCTACAACTTTGCTTATATTTTTCGCTAAAGTTGATCGTTTTCGAGATATTTTAGCGTTTCCAGACTTTTTGCAGATCTTATATATATATATATATATATATATAATAAGCAAAAACCGATTGTAATCGTCGGAGGTAATGGAAGGGCTTTACAGATTGGTCATTTTTACCGAAGATCTTGATAATTTCAATTTGAAAGTATATATTTTATTGAGAAAATTTTCGAGTTTTTATTTATAGCTTCTCTAATAGCAAGTATATCCAGTAAAAACTGAACAATCTGCACTTAACATTTATTCAATCTTTGTATATTTTGAATCTTTTTATGTTATTATATGTGAAAAAAATATTGTGAATGTATGCTGAATAATTAAATTATATGATTTTATCAAATTTTGAAAAAAATTAATAAAATGAATTGTATAATAAATAATGCTTAAGAAAAAATAAAAAATGAAGCCTGCACAACACACTTTATCAAGGGATGTCCTTAAGATGTAAGACATCGTTTGGTCGTCTTTAGAACGTTCCTTCAAGGGACGTTCTACGCTGTACGGGAAGTCAATTATAATCGCCGGAGATGATGGAGGGTCTCTATAAATTGGTTCGTTTTTTTGCTTTTTTGAAATTCTACTTCAAATAGAGTAATAACTAATAATTTCTGTAGAGAAAACGGAACAATTTGCATTAAAAAAGAATCGTTATTTTTATACACATGTATTGCATATAATTTCATATAATACAAAATTTACTAAAGTAATGTTTGATTAATATTCATTTTCAGATTTAGCAATTTCCATTTTCAATAAGAGAAAATAAGAAGAAAATAAATCACATTTTCGTGTAATTAAATTTTACTTATTTTATTTATTAAAATAAAAGCTAAAGCTTATTCTTGATTTATTGATGTCATATGAATTTATACTTATTAATTTAATTACTTATTATTTTATTTATTTATTTTTATATTTTTATATATTTGTTTACAGTATATAATATAATTT
The DNA here is from genome assembly GCF_000204515.1 of Acromyrmex echinatior. The sequence continues at coordinate 1,118,499 of NW_011627020.1, forward strand.
TTGCTTTATCTTTTGTCATAACAAAAATCGATTTCCTACAAGCTTCTCTCCACTTTAATATTAATGCTTTCTCTCTTGAGAAGCGATAGAAGTATGTATTTTTGAATTTTTCTTTTCGATGATTATTTTTATTTGATAAGAATTCATTTTAATTTCTCTTGAGCTGTCACTTTGGCTGTGTTTCCAAAATTGACTGCCAGTACTGAAAATCTATAGTGCACGTAACGTAAACTGTATTCATTTTCAGTGGTAGCAATAAATTTGGAACATAGCCTTTAAAATTATCGAGGTGCGAATGTTTAAATGACTGCACTTGGAATCTGCGCAGAACCGTTGTTCGAAATTCGTCTGGAGAACGAGCACACTGCGTTTCTTTTTCATGGACTGGCACTGGCCGCTAAAATTTGAATCGCGATCAACGCGATCAATTACGAACGTGACATGGCGGATTTGCGTTCGAACCGTTTCGTGTTTCTTGTGAGAACTTTCGTCTAAAAATAAACTGTGCGAAAGATTATCGCGAGTGTCGTAAAATATATCAGAGCTTCAGTTTCATGCATGTTTGGTGATATTTGGTGTCGATCGTCGTCACCACATCTATCTCTCGTCGGACTACATCGAAATTGCAAACGATGCATGACAGCAGCCATTGCTAAGTACATCCATTTTAAAATCTTTATATTTATAGTGTCAGTTCTTATAATCAGTTTTTAAATCTTAAGATGCCAATCACGGGTATATTAGCATCTTAAGAAAATACCCTTAAAACAAAATTGAACTATGAATATAGTCAATATTTATTTCATAACTTAAGAAGTTAGTACGACTTTGTGATTGGTTTATAGAATTAACTATGAATCACAATTATGAATTGGCCGAAGAGTTGTGTATATTAGCTCTTTCTACCAAAGATTCAGATTTAAGTTTATCCAGACATATTGCACAGTACAACACACATTCCCTCCTATGAAAAAAATCAAAAAGATTCTGAAAGTAGATATCATACAAAAAAAAACTGAGAATTTTTTTTTCATATATTTTCTTTGTGTAATAATAATAATTATTATTATACAAAAATTTGAAAATATATGAAAAAAAATGTTTTTTTTGTATTCATCGCATAATTTCACATACAAAAACGTCAATTATTTATTTTAAAAAATTATTATATAATTTAAAACAATTGTAAAAAGCCAATATGAAGCAAATACGATAAATGATTGCATAAAAAACGTTAACGACTTGATCTGGTAAAACCTCGAGACACGGTATTTTTTTTTTACATCACTTTTAGAATCTCTGATTTTTTTCATAGGAGAAAAAAAATCGATTTTTATCGTACTTTGTTGTAAAACAAAAGTAATAGGTGCCTGTAATATTTTGCTAAAATAAAAATCAATCGTATCATATTGAAAATACTTTATTTCAATAATACTGCAAAACAAATGGCTCATAACACCGTAACAAATCATACACATCGTGGAATGTTAATCGAAAATGACCAGCGATAGTCAAGTCGTTTAAGCGTACAATAAAATACCGTGTACAATATATTATAAGATGAAACGCGAAAATTAAATTTTTATTTTAAAAAATACAAAATTTTAAGTTACATATTTCTTTAAAAAATCTTTTTGTTTGATTAAATTTCAAGTTCTCTATCCTTGTGAATAATTTCCGAAGACTAAATTTCCTTTTTTAAAATTGCGATAAATATAGATTTTTAACCGAACATTTTGATTGAGCATTAACAAGTTTTCAATAGCATCAATTTCATTAATAGCATTTTTACTTTTATCTTATGTTTCTTTGCTTTCATTACAGAAATCAAATTTAATAACTTAATACGGAAAATTACTTATTTTTAATATTAAGAGCAACAAAATAAGCAATTAACCAACTATCTTCCAATATTAAATTTAGATTTTTTCTCAGTGCATGGATGTCTTTCAAGCGACCCAATATATAACACAGTGATCACCTCATCCTTATTTAACATTGGTAAACAAAGATATAATGATGCACAATGTGTCACATCGTGTATCTCTTGGAAAGCACCCTATATAATTATCATATGCTTTTATACTCACTTTTACTTAAAAAACACTTTGCATTTATTAATTTATAAATAAACGAAAACACTGAAATTTCTTCAGCTGGCTTTCGCGAAAAACTTTCGCACGATGATACTACTGCGTTATACATGCTCGTGTAAAAAATATTTTTAACTCTTTACAAACTTGTCGTTGTTAAAGCAGATTTCATAAGAATGCTAAAAAAATTGCTAACTGCAAAATTTCACAATTGATTTATATTACATATTATATATATTATTATATATATAATATATATTATATATATAATAGATATATATCATTATAGATAATATATTACATATGGATTACTCGTATGTAATATAAAATCCATATGTACGTGAAACATTACATTATTGTTTGATGATAAACTTATCTCATAAGTACATCGCAGACACATAACAAATCTGTCATTGTATGTATGTCACGTTATTTTCTTACTTCGATCGAATTTGTTATTCAGGCCTATTAGATTAACGTCGAAAATCAACGTATTTTTTCTAAATTTCATCGTTTTCATCGCGTTCTTTCATACTTCGTTGCGACATATCTGCTAATTCCGTCAGCAGAAGAGTTTCCGAATCGGGAGGGCTTCTCGATTCATTTTCATTTAAGCCAGTAGCACTTTGAGTGAGTTTTCGATTACGCCTTCGAGTCTTTCTCTCGGTTTTCAATTTCGTAAATTCGCTTGTGCCATTGTCAGAAGAGGAGATGCTTGATGTACTGAGCAAGTCGTCATTTATCCCACTACCGGTGTAACTAAACGCTGGTTCATAAATGGCACTCGACCTTATTGATGGTGCGGATTCTTGTGTCCTGAGATAAAAATAAATTTTAAATTAAAATGCCTTAATTGAAACGTCAAATTTAATTCTCAAGTTTCTAATCAAATTTAATACTAAAAAAATGCTAGTGAAATTTAATTCTAACAAAATTTAAGGCTATAAAACCGATAAATTTCCAGACGATTCATACACGCAGTTGCGAATTTTCTGATATACATTTACAAATATTGGAAATCGGAATTGATTTTTTGAACTTATCATTAAATTATTAACCTTAAAATGTTCCGCCTTTCGACCGCGGATTCTGCACTGGCGGATTCGGCTATTATTAAAGCTCCTGCACGTGCGGGTGCACTCCTGGAGAATATCTCACGACTGTAAGATTGTGCGACACCAGGAACGTCGACGGGATCACTTGGCGGTGGCGGACCTTGCGTAAATATATTTTGTACGTGAGGCCTGCTTTCGTTCGATTGTCTTAACGATGTCAATGTCATCTGCTCGTCCACTTCCTCAATGACGCCTATTCTCATGGAGCCACCTGCACCTATGACATTATTACTTTATCCTTAATCAGTCGTTTTAATGTAATACTTAAGTAATGTAATTCCTAATCTGTAACTCTTAACGCGACAGTGTCGGTATTGATTATATTGTCGTTGTCTTTTTACTTACACAACTTGTGCAATGATAATATAACGACATCGATGCTGTCGTTAAGAGTTATAAAATAGGGATCCTTGCGTTAAACAAAATACGTACCAGGTGGTCGTGGTTGTAATGAAGTTGTTGAACCCATGCTCGGCATCTTTCCCGTGGCTTTGGCGGCACTCGTGGTACCCCCGTCCGTCCTGTCATCTTTACTAAACAGTCGCTTAAGTGCATTGGTGACGCTGGCTACCCTCGTGAGTGACTCACCCAAATTGCTAGTCGAGTCGCCACTGATATTGCGATCTCGATTGCTCACTCTACTGGTGCTTCTAATAAAAAATTAACAGAACTTTAGAATCGTAAAGATAAGTTATCATTTTCACATCAATATTATAATACTATATTACGCTATAAATTGTAGTGTTTTTTTAAAAGTATAACTTTATTATCTAATGTTATTACCTTTATGTTTAATATATGTATTATTAAAATGAAATTATAATTATTATATGTATTTGGAATTCCAACAAGTTTTATTCTTCATTAATTTTTTATCACAAGATGAAGATATAAATAGCTACCTTATTAATCTCTCGGTACTGTCTGTATTGCTTCTGCATTAAAAATATGAAATGTGAATAGACCTGCTTCACGTTAAATTTAAATTAAAAACTATTCAAATGTGAAGTAATTTGTAGTTACCGGGACATCTTTCCTGCGGTAAAACATATTCCTGATGCAGCATCGTCAGCGATGTCGGAGTGGAATTTCTGATCATCCATTTGATCATTTATCTCGTCAATTTTAACCGACGATGGTTGCAATTCCTGTTGCGCAGCAGACAATTGTATGCCAGCTGTTGAAGGTTTAGGATGTTCTTCGCGAAAGGGTTGTGCTGCGGCGGTGTAGGGGAGTTCCGCGGGGAATATCTGATCCCAATATTGATCACGTATGAGTTCAGGATGTTCGTTATGCATCTCGTCAACGATTAGATAACTTACCTTAAAAACAAAAAAATAGCATTATTTTAGAATTTCAAGAGAGAAAAAAGTAAACGACGAGAAGGTAGTTCTTACTTGCAAATTGCGATCGATTAACCAGTTTACTTCAAAATCATCGTCGTCCTCGCCGAATGGATTGATTAACGTTTCGGCTACTTTTAACCAGCCCATATAGAAAAAGAATTGCAATGTCGCAAATACTGGGAAGTACAGATCTATGGTTGAGTCCGACTTTTGAATCCACTGTCGACCCATTACAGTAGTTAAAAAATATGTATAGACGGCTAATGTTACGACCTACGGTAAAAATAGAATTTAGAATTCGATGTGGCAAACTGATAAACTATGCGACTCTATTTATTAAATATTTAATTATTATTTTTATAAAAATTATTATTAATTATTAATTTTATTTTTATAAATATTTAATAATTATTATTTTCGACTTCTCAAAATTTCTTACACCTATTGCTTTGCCTTCCGGAATTATTAATTTAAGTAGTCTCTATGTCTACCTGAGTATACACTAATGGGATGCTGATTGTGTCATAGTGCGATATACTGCCGCACATCCCGCGGAACCTATTAAGTTCATCAATTAGAGTTTTCACTGCGAAATCGTCACGTATTCGACCTTCATATCGGGCTCGGGTCACGATACTGGAAGCCCAAACTATCGGCAGCCAATGTTTACTTGGCTTCGGGAATTTCTCATTTAGACTTTGAAATATCGCTAACTCATTGTCCAGCAACAAACCGCTCTCCACGAAATGCTCTAGAGTAGGAAATCTCTTCTTTACACGCGGCGCGACGTTTGTTAGGATTATAGTCAGACAAACACACACGTATCTGAAAAAAAGGAATTTTGTTTTTATTAAAGAAACTAAACTCTTGTATATAGAACTGGCTAAAGTAAAACTCGCTACACAATATATAAAAAAAAAAATGTGTACGAAATATTTTTTTTATCTTGTTTAATATAACATGTGTTAAATACTTAATGATAATATTTTAACTGATTTATTTAACAGACTATTATATATTTTGACATTTTTAGAAAATATTATATACCTTGGAATATTTAACTCTCCAACGGCAAATATTGTGTCTATGTCATTTCTTATTTCTCTACACTTATGTAATTTTTATAACTTTTCTAAACTTTTTTTCCAATGTCTACGTAGCAGAATAATTTAGTAGAAACTTTAAAGAACATGTATGAATTTTTATAGAATTTTTCGAGCATTTTTCGAGAACTTTAAGAGCCTCAAAATCGAATTGGATATAAATGACTTATGTGTGCTGTTCTAAAATACTGAAAATAAGTGTGCCGTTGCAGAGTTAATCGATCTTTTTTTTCTATCGTTTAAAGAAAAATCGAGACATGTCTTTCTTTAAATTGAATGCAACTTTAGTTGTGCTTTATGAATGCTATACTTTACATTGCACAAGGTACCTAACGATCGTTCGACGCATTAGACGACCACGGTCGTCGTTCCCATGTATAGTGGCTGATACGAAGACTGCGATGGAATCAGGCCATGGTATCGTCATGTATTGATTCCACCATCTGGTCATGACGATACTGACATAGAAACCTAGGACGAATGACAGTGGTATCAGTTCGTTGTACTCGTTGCAGTATGACACCACAGATTCGAATATTTTCTTTTGCTCCTCGTTCAATAATAATCGGTAAATACCGGAGAGGGAGTAATAGATGGAGAGGAAGAGTGTCAGATCGATCCAGACAAGTTTGTAAATGCTCGCTCGCCATCTGAAACAAAATTACGCGACTTGTAAATTAGATGCAGACGCGAAACATCTGTCAAAGTGTTATCATTGTCTCATAATGAGCAATCTCATCTACTTGCTAAGAAAATCTCAATAGCAATAATGCATTTAAAATTTGACGATTATTTATTAAATCACAAAGTGACAAAACGCGATAACGTAACTTGTGTGCTGTCATCGAGCCGAAAGTCAATAATCCTGCTTCGTATCTTGATTTATTTTATGCCTCGCTACTAGTAGCGACATTGCTTGAGGTGTATCAACTTTGAACGACGAAGTGTTATATTTTTATGCAAATACGTTGGAAATGTTCGCTACCCGTTACTTGCAATTGGAAGTACTCCAACATAATTCGTATTATTCTCAAGAATGCGACCTACGTGAATTGTCATTGACATTTACAAACCCACGCGTTAACTTTTTAATGAAACGATTAGTAAAATGAGAAAGCATACAAATCGTATTTATGTAAATTATAATTGCTATTTTAATCATAGGAGAAAAATAAAAAAAGAATGCAAAACAGGAAATAAATGTAGAAAAATAAATATGAACAGCTGCAAAATTAATATAAGACATTGAATGATAATAACAGCATCACATTGAGAAATAAAAAATAAAAATTCAGAAGTTAAAATATAAACATAAATCAGGCATTAAAATATCAAAAAATAGAGATATTATGAATAAAAAAAAAATTAATCGAATGATAAAAAATAGCTAAAAATAGCTAAAAATTTTTAAAAAAATTTTTAAATATAATGTATTCCAGTTGACTGGAACAGATTAATCAATCTCTCAAATGCTAAAAATTCAAAATCTTACCTGAGTAATAACTTGAGGAAGCAACCGAGGCCCTTGCAAGTGGCTACCTCGGCAGTGTAGGAGACAGTCATCTTTTATCGAGCACGTGAATCGTGTCTCACGTGGTTACTCTCTTTCTTATTTAACTTTAACTTTCAACTCTAAGTGCTATGCTTGCTCTTTCGCCAATAAAAAGATTGTGACATTCCCCAAGAGTTTCGTCCTCTCGTCAAAATGAGATAACCAAGTGCGACAACTAATGTCAGCTCCTCTTCGGCATCATCTCCGGCTTCGTTTCCTCGAAACAGACAGGCTGACGGTCCACCGGTAAGAAGTCCCCAAGGTCATCGTTTATATGATTGAACCGCCTGACGCGATTATATAATGTAATGTTATACTGACAGAAACGGCACAAACTTATTAGCTCTAATATACGCACTTTTCGCGTTTCGCAAGAATCATTTCTGTCAATAGGACTATTGTTTAAAAAGTCTATTTTCGTTTTGCCTCGCTTCCTTCGTTCGAAAGAAATGTGTTTGGTATATTCACCTTCTATAGCAATACGAAATAAACTTGACGCAGTCTCACGTGTATTCTTTGTCACGTTAAAATTTTTATTTTCTACATGCTGTTATAGTGTTTTTTATCATACATTATATAGAACTTGACAGGTTCGTAAATTTATAATAAAAGTTTCTTTTGATAATAGGTGAATTCTCAAGAGTTATGAATTTAACTCGTTCGCGTGAGAATTTATTATCTCAGAGATAACTTTGAAGTTCTATGGATTATCAGCCTCTCCGTTACCTCGTTGATACGATAGTTTCTTTCAAAACATAGACATAATTTTTATTGTAGGATTGAGATTATATTTCTTAAGATTCTTCCGATATTTCACAATAGCTCATAATATTAAATTTAATTAATTTTCTAATTATCAGATTTCCTTTTTGTCAGGAATTAAACATCTCTTCATTATAATTTGTCGTTGTCATGATAATATCTTTGAAGTCTCCTCAAGATTAAAGTTAATTTGACGAGGCTAACATAGAAATGTATTTGATATTTCTTGATAAACGGATGGTTCATGTAATATTAAAGATCATCTGAAAGCATCAAATGCGTGTATCAATTTATCTGCAATTGAGCTTCTCTAATTTTCCTCATTAAAAGATCAATGTTTCTTCGTTTATCTATCAAGCGTAAAGATTTCGATTTTTCGATTGCTTGAGAATTCCTAATCTGTAAAAAACAGAAAAAATAGATAAATTATATATAACAGAATAAAAAAATATTCTACGAAAAATTGAATATTTTTCGAAATTAATTTTGTTTTTTAAATTATTAATCCTTCTGTCAATGTATTGCCATTTTTTAGCTTTTTATTATCGTATTTCTCAAGCTTTCAAAATTGTAAAAGTGAAAACGAGATAAAATCTGCAAAACTATTCATTGTTACTCGAAGGCTGGGATTTTTAAAGTCTTATTCAATAAAATTCATATAAAAATACAAAAACTTTTTACCGTTTAAAATTCGATAAATAATAAATTCGATATAAATAATAAAAAGAGAATAAAATTTTGAAAAATTTTAGTCGTTTTTTAGCAAGAATTAAAATACAAAATGAGTACATTTTCAGTTAACATTTAGCTGCATTGGTACTGTTACTTCGTGACCGGCCAAGATCAATACAAATGATTCAATAGAAATATAGTAGCATACTCGGGGAATGCAGACATTTTTAACACAATTTTGTATTTTGCCATTCAAGCAATTCGATTCTTGTAATTAAATAATTCGATTATTTTTAATCCATCTACATTTTTCGGAGAATTTCCGCATTTATCGCTCCAAGTTTTACAATGCCCATCTTTATGCGCATCAAAAGGATATGTTTTACACCATGCAAGGTGCAGTCGGCATCGCGTTACTGGCGGCCGTCATTTCTTGATCGATCTTCGGAAGTATGACGAGTTTCTGATTGACGTCATTGTAAAATAATGATAACATCACATAATCGCGTCTGATTAGTAATCAGTAGTTTAAACTACTACTACACTCCCAGCGTAATACAATTTCGCCGGTTAACACGTGGTCGTGTTAAAAGCATGAATCGCAAAACGAGAAAAAAAAGTGGCAATTACAACGTTATTTACATTTGACGAAGGAAAATTGCCAAGATAATTGCAGAGTTGATTCCAAGTTTCATAAAACGAGGTATATCTTATCGTACACTTTAAATGTTGAGTTAGGTATATGCAGAGTCGTTCCCCACAAGTTATTTTAAATATCGACATTTTCTGTAATTGCGAAATAAAATAAAAATTGTACTTTGCGAGAAATTATTTTATGCCGAAAAACGGAATGCACGTTACCCAGTTGTAAATGTACGTAACAATTGCAAATATTGTCAGGCCTTTTTTTTGACCTTGGACCTCGTGTGTAATGATAGCTATCACAGACGCGATCATAAGATTCATTATTCGCGACATATGAGTGCTACTTACTCAAGTCAGCTGTTGCATTACATTCCCAGAGAAAATTACATTAATTATAAAATTAATTAGAAATGTATCGCAAACATTCTAATAAACTATTGTAGATATCCGCTGTAGTTTGTCTACACAAATGATATATAGAAATTTCGGGAAACAAAGAAAAGGAGAGAGAGCAGGTTGTAGAGCATAGGTGCAGATGAAAACGTTTCAAACTCAAACACTCTTGTCTACTTGCCTTCCGGATTCGACAGATTGTCACTCTCAATTTGTGAAGATTAGTTCATGGAATGACAAGCGCGATTTCAGATCGGGATAAACGCGAGTTCGCGAGGGAACTTGCACAGTTGTGTCGTCACACGAACGGTATCCAACACTAGCAGTACTGAAGTAATAGCCACCACAGACGGCACAGACCACAGCAGTACAGCACGCCAACCGAACGGCATTCCCTACTCTCCTCCTCGGGTCCATCCCCTCCGTTATGCCGTTGCCGTATTTCCGCATGAGTCAGTGGTGCTCATAGTTCATAGGCGTATTTGCTGCCTTTGTGCAATGCTGCTGCATCGGCTGCATACCAATCGCTCGACGGTCTGCACAACTTCATTTACCGTTATCGATTATTATCCCATGAACGATCACGCAAACCCAGAATAAAATCAATTCCGCGTAAACAATCATCGTATTCGTATTCTCTTAGAATTTCTAAAACTGCAAATGTTAAAGCCGAATATATATTTTAAAATTACTCTTTTCAAATATTTAAAATCGATTATTGATAGTGTTTTTTCATCTTTCATCTGTTTTCATTTAAAAAATAGCTCTGTATATGTGAGAACTGTAAGCATGGCATACAAATGCAAAGAAATCTTCTTGTTTGTTTTAGCTTAGCTTGCCAAATTTACTGATGGATGGATACTCTATGAGTAGATGTTTATACTTATGTGCATTAGTTATGATAACAGATAATTAAATATTTATACAGAGATGACAGGATAAAATAGCGATGGGTTAGCAAAAACGTAATGCGGAGTTGATGGTTGATTCTTTTTTTTGTTTTAATACTCTCCTTACATCGGTAAACGCACACAACAATAATTCGATCATTATCAAAATATTACAGATAGCACGAGCACCGTGTTATCAATATAACATTCAATATGCATTATCCAAATTAAAATTTCTATATCTCACAATATTTTCTGTGGTATTACAATAGATAGTAACACAACAGTAGGTAAAGCTCGTGTGTATCATTACGTCATAATTTATATGAGGCGTTTCGTGTTAATCTCGCGAATCGACCGGAAATAGGAAAAACTCAGCGCGGTCACGCTTCTTTAAGCATCCGCGCCCGCATCCTGCTATTCACGAATGACACGACGTTTAAAACGATAATTAAAAACTTACTTAAAAAATAAATCGATTCAATATATAAAATCTATTTCTCTCAACGATTATAAAATACATCTCGCGGAATATCTTGTATATACAGATTTGCATACTTTGCATTCTTTTTACAACATCTTTGTACATTTATTTTTGACATGAATAAACTAGAACTTAGGATATATATGTCCGTCTGTCTTTAACGTTGGTCATCTCGAATACGGTCTGCTCGAAAGTAGAAGTCGCAGATGCGTGTTCGAGTGAAGTTCTAGATTGAAAAAAAAAATAAAGAGGAAACACTTAAAGTAGCGTAATATAGACTTTCACTCGAATCCGGTCTGCTTGATTCAATGCAATTACAACGTACAGTCTTGGTCCCTAGAAATCACAGCCATTAAATGCAACGAACGATCTGAGATTTAAGGCCACTCGATTTTAAATCAGCCGCTATAACTTGAATTCGAAAATGGCAATGTAATGTTAGCGTTATCGCAATATCGGCAACGAGAATGTCCCTGGGCAAGCGATGACGCGTATTGCATCTCGAACGAAGTTTTGATGCTCTTTAATAATCTGTATTGCATGACGAACGTGCATTTTCACGTTCAACAGCACCATGGTTAACTAGCTTTCCTCTCTACAGCTATCTACAGCATTAAAACTATAATTTACAGAAAGCTAGGAAATCGTTAATCAGAAATAATTAAATATAGTTAGTTATTAGACAAGATTGTCAATGCAAAAGGCTTTCGGAGGTCAGAAGATTCTCCTCTAATCGATGAAGGAATACACAACTTTTGAGGAGAATTGGGACAGTGAAAAAGTCATTCCTTCTTTTTCGGCGATTGATTGGTTTTTCCGATTAATGAGATGGACACGTTTCATCTATCTCGATCTGACTTGTCACGCGACAATAGTCGTGAGAGCGTTGCTTTTGCTTCCATAGCTACTGGGTCTGCAATGAATAATTAATACATGACACTCGAGAGAGAGAGAGAACAATATAAAACTTGTAAATATTACTTAGAGTAATTAAGTAACGATAAGTGTAAATGATATACCTGATAGTAGCGTGTTGTGAGGAACGCGACCATCCAGCAATAAAATTGATGTCGCCTCTTTGATTGCTAATACGCTGCCGACGAACTTGACTGTCGCTTTTCGCGACGATTCGCCGCGAGACAATGTGCATAGCATCTGGTGCGATAGTGGACTGTATCGCTTTATACATTAACCTTTTTTTCATAAAAAAAAAGAATGCCATTGAATTTCCTATTTATTACAATTAACCGAATCATTAATTATTGATAAATTAATTTATTGATAAAGAAATAATAAAGAAATAGCAAAAGTTACATGAAATCATAATTTAATTCTTAAAAAATTATACAGATATATTATATAGATATTATTCAATATGATGTTATAATTCAATCTAATTCAATCGTATAAATGAAGTTTAAACTGATTAAAGCAAAAGAAAATTTCAAATTGATTGAAATTCAAAAAACTATAAATCCAGGAGTTTTATTTTTGTAGATTTGCGTGAACTGATATTGCTCATACAATTACTATAATATAAAACAAGCTTACCTAGGCATTAAGGCAAGAACAGAAGTAAGTGCCACTGTCAGCCAGTATGTGATATGTGTAAAAGCCTGTTCCATTATCCAAAAGGATCCAGGTAGACCCATGCAATTGACGCAAACAGCATTGTAAAATAAGCAAAATCCGAAGAAAATGCCTAAGGACCCGAAGATGGCACCAATGTGGATTATAGTCTGAAATAAATATTACAATGCGACATGGAACGTCTGTGACATTTTGTATGCTCTGTTACATAGTTTATATTTTCATTTTTTCTTACTTACCCAAGACCTAGTTTCTATAGCAGCATGAGCCAACATGACGACGATACACGCTGACATAATAGTCGTCCCAAATTCCCATATGTCAATAATCGAATCGTCATAAACCTGAAATAAACGTGCGCATATCATATAAAGCAGGCCTGTCTAATTTGAGCTCCGAAGCTAAAACACAAAGCTAAAACACAACAATATCGACGCAAAAAAATTCAAAAAAATTTCATGTTTGTAAGATTTCGGGAACTGTCAAGTGTTGATACGCATCTAAGTGACGCTTATCAACACTTTATAGTGTTCTCCTAAAATCTTAGTCACATTGAATTTTTTTACGTCGATGACTTTGCGTTTTGGTTCAAATTGGACAGGCCTGATATAAAGTGATGATTACTTCCAGCTAGTTTAAAATGTACTAACCTCTTTGGTAATAAAAAATATAACGACACTTTGGTAAAGAGCGTCCATAATCGTGAGCCAAAATGAATGCGACTGATACACTAGTCCTAGACGTCCCCTTGTGTATAATTCCGGCGATGTAAGTAATGTGCGAGCTTTGGCGACTCGATCGTAAATGCCTAAGGCGAGAGGTGGCAGCGAAGTAAATAACAAATTATACAGCATTAAATATATTTGGTCTATCATTACAGCACCGGAAAAGCCGCAAAATATCTGCAAGAAAAGAGAAAAAAACACAATTATAAGATATATAATAATTATTATAAAGATATATAATTATAAACATTTATTTTTCATTTATTTTTACGTTTTTCTTTTTACGTTCATTCGATACTTGCTTGAAACCAGAATATAAGGAAGACAAAAGTAGCGTTCTTGTAAAAGAAGTATAAAATCATTCTAGCGAGACGGTCGTAACACCAGTGACCGTGTAGAAGGAGGAGTCGGCTCAGCATAGAAAATCGGGAAATCGCGAAATCGGCTGCCATTACTGCTTGCGTGCCTTCTTGTCCTGAGATACCGACGCCCACGTCAGCGGTCTGTATCATGCTAACGTCGTTCGCGCCATCGCCAATTGCTAACGTCCTCATTCCCAATTGTTTTTTAACAATACGGACTATGTATGCCTGCAACATAAAATGAATTATATTATTCTAAATTCTTCATCATTATCATTTTAGTTATTAATTCGCAACTAGAGGTTGTTCAATCGGTATTCATAGTCGGTTTTTATTTTGTGATTATTTTATAAGTAATGTATCTTAAGATGCTAATAGTTATGCTTGATTTATGACATCTTAAACTGTACTTAAAATTATCTTATATATAAGAATTGACTATGAATATCGAACTAATTGATTTTTATATTTGAAACCATCTTGAATAAGACCATCAGTGTTAAGATGTCATAAACTCATCACAGGTATAGTTAGTCCTTATATTTAAAATGGTCTTAAGTACAGACTTGAAATATTATAAGCCACTGTATTATAGAAAATATGAGCATCTTAAAACATTACTTAAGATAGTCTTGAAATAAAGACAGACTATAAATATTATATCCTTAATATTTCGTTATCGTCAACGGATTACCTTTTGCAATGGCGTGGCGCGACAGGCTAAGACGCTAGAACACATTTTCGTGAGCTCGAGAAACGGACCGATCAAACCCGATCGCGGATCTAGGATCACGGTCAACGTTTTGCCGTCCACAACAAGCGCGCGTTGTCGTGGCCACGGGCTGCCGATTCTATGCGCGTCTCTCTCGATGATATCGCGGTTGTATATGCCGGCGGGATCCGCGATGCCCATCATACCCGGCTGCGAATGACTGTTGTTTATGCGCTCTTTGCGTGCCGACTCCAGGTAACCGTGTATAAGCGTCTCAGCTACGGATTTCGATCTCGCTTGCAGCTGCAGCAACTGCATGGCCGGCGTGAAGAGCTGCGCTGAGTATGCCACGTTTACTGCGGTCTCTGGTTTGTCCCCTGAAACGGAAAACGAGACCGTGCTGACGTGGAACTCGCATTAACGCGCGCTAATTGCGTTCAAGAACACGTACTGGTTCCGAGGGATGTTCCGTTTATTTTTCATTGGCTTTCGATACATACGCCTCTGTAATTTTTTTTATCTATCATCTTTATATAATAGTATTTATGCAATAATGGATACGTGCAATGTTAGCTGTGTGGGGGAAAATGCATTTACGATTCAATGCGAAACGCCTTATGTATCTCTCTCGAAGATGTTCGCACTAAAAATAGTGCTCGCCGATGTTAAAACCGGTTTGTCGCGATTGTTCGCTGGCTCGCGGGTGAGTGATTTTCCACGAACCTGTCAGAACCCACACGACGATCCCGGCGGCGACTAGAGCGGCCATTGTTTCGGGCACACCAGCCTGGAGTTTATCCTCGATACCAGTCGCACCCAATAAAGTCAAGTGCGACTCCAATATCGCGTACGAGTCGCGTATGCGATGCTCGCGATTCTCCGTCGCCAACTCCACCTCGTTGTGTTTCTGTCTCCACGTCTCGTACTCTTGCGCCGTCAGTGTTCTCTTCGCTATCACCAACGTACGTAGACCTTGACGCGCGTACGATTGCAGGTACTGTTGGATACTCGTCGAGGCGACGGTGTTCTCGTCGCTCGACGAAAGCGCCGGCAGTATCGTCGTGTCGGCACCTTTACTGTATAACACTATCTTGCCGGTATGAGGATGTCTGAGCAACACCGACATGCATTTCCTGTTCGAATCAAACGGCAGCACCTACAAACGTTCAAAGAATGACAACGGTGAACTACTTACATTCTGCTAGTACCTCGCTGTTTACATTCTCACGAGTGACTTGTAACGACCTACGTGAAGTATTTCGAACGCGACCGTTGACTTATCTGGGAAGGATATAATCGCGCTGCGGGGCGTCCGTTTCACTAGCTTGATGTCGTAAGCGCGTGCTGCGTGAACCAGTGCCAACTCGTCCGGGCTCTCTGCCTCGTAGATCGCTGGACTCTGTAGCAATTCATCGCCGTTTTTCGCGTCAGGACTGCGTCCTGAAACCTTTTGTCCCTCCGGCGAAAATTTCCGTCCCAGCAATCCGATGCTCAGACTCGGTATCGATGTTACGTTCAGCAACTTTGGCCTACAAAGATATTGCACCATTAAACACCATTGTATCTTGAGCATCTCCGAGCATTATACCAACCTGGAAATTTTAAACGGGAATTTCGAAGTCTCGTCGAACGTATTTGCCGTGTTAATTACTGGTGAGCCTGCAGATAAGGTGTGAATAGCTCTGTTGCTCGGAGATAGTACCGGTGGAGAATTTATGGTCGGAAATGAGCTCGCGTCTGCTTGCATTATTCTGTTGAATATCCCGATGTTAAGTTCGTGAAAAATAATTCGTGATAATAATTCGTGAAAATAAATGCGGTGATAGATCTGATCTCTCTATTGTAGTTGCAAAAATAATCATATTTAATTATTTTCTTTTTTTCAAAAATGAAATTAATCTGTCAGTTGTTTGCATTCCTTTCATTTAATCTAACATGTACAAACCTCGTAGGGCCACTTCCGTTTTTTTGAGGTTCCTCGATGACTCCGCTAGAGTTCATACTATCGTGATGCGGTTGAGAATTTACGACTACCGTGTTACATGTGGCTAAGACAATAAGAAACTCCTGTAAGCGATGTCGAAATGTACCTATAAGCAAGTCCTCCTTAAGTCGCGAGCACGGAAGCAGATTCTCGTTGTCACCCATATGCGAGTAATCTTGACCGCCTACTGCGCATCTCCTAAATAGCATTTTGTTCTCCGTAAGAGTGCCAGTCTTGTCGGAAAAGACATACTGCACCTGTCATTCAATAATAATATTCCAAGTATAATATTTATACCTTGCATATTATCTGCAAAATTTTTATGTTCCAAAAAAACAATACAAAGAAGTGTTGAGAATTATACAGAACGATTATATCATTCAAATATTAAATTAATTGAGTTTATACTAATATAAAAAAACATTAAAATATAAAAAAAGAATTTTTATATTTAATAGTTTTTATATTAGTTTTTTATATTAGAAGTGTACTGTAATGTCAGGATATAAATGTCCAATTTTCATTTTTGTTCTCAAGAGATAAAATTTTCATAATATTGATAAATTAATATCGTAAAACATTCGCTCCGCGCGCATTCATTTAACATAAATTGCCACACTCACTTGGCCTAGTTCCTCCGTGATATTCAGCGCGCGGCATTCCGCCTTACGGCCAGTTTCCGTGTCGTGGAGGGCCAGGTCGTGGCCGATGTGGTACACCTGTCCCACCTTAGCCATCTCGATCGTCACGTACAGGCTCAGCGGTATCATTACTTGAAATATTATGACGAATGTCAGGAACGTCAGTAAGCTCTCGTAAATCGGTTCCTGCAGCACCGGTAAAAACGGCACCATCGACAGACCCGTGTACGCGGACAGCCAGAATCGACAACCGAAAGCGCCGATCACACACAGTACCATCAATATCACCACACACCATTTCACGTCCCTGTTCATGTATCTCTCCAAACGAGAACGCTGAAATCATGTGCACGTTGCGTCTCAAAAAAGGCATTTCTTCAATGTACTTATTTATTCAATCACTTTGATTATTCTAAAATTATCCCTGATAGAAATATGTGCAGTTTTCCTAGACAGTGATTGAATTACTGTTTAATATTACTGTATTTTCACTATGTAATAATACACTTGTAATAATACTGTATAGGAAATGAGCAAGAATTTGATAGAGGTTTATTCAGTAGCTGAAGCAGGTTTTCTATTAAAAATTAATATAATTTGTAGACACTTGCCCAATTATTGTTTTGTATTAATAATTATTATTATTAATTAGATTCATTGTATTAGTTAAATACTTATACGTAATCTTTATTGTCCTGTTTTTGCTCAATAAATGGATTCAGATTTTGCTCAACAATTACAAGAAAATTACATCTTGATTGGGATACTAAATAATTTTACTTTTCAATTACTGAACAGAGTTAATATAAATACAAATTAAAAATGCACAAAAAATGCATGACATTTCTACCAAGGAGATATTTGTTTCCATTGGAATTTTTTTATTTACCTTGTATCTAGGACCACCGTTATTTAGCAACGCTTTGGTCTCATGACCGGCGTATATGACTATACCCTCGACGAAGTCCGTATTTTTTAAGACGCATTCCCTGAGTAAAAGATTTTCCGTGGATACAGGCACTCTGCCGCCGTTTGGGTGTACCACGGCGCCATGAAACCTAATAGACACATCAGTGGGATCACTCTGATAATCTAGTTAATTCTGTCTAAATTCTGTTATCACGGCAATAAACGACATTGTGATGAGCGTGTTTCTCAGATAAATTGCAAAAATCTCGAGTTAAAGATTTACGGTAAAAGACAATTGATAATTTGTCTAAAAGAAGCTTAAAAATCGAAGTTTAAAAATAATAGATATAATTTTTAATTTTTTTTAACACACAATAAATACTGTCGATATTTACCTATATATTCTGGTACTTGGTTGATCGACCTCGACTACTGATCGGAACTTGGAAGGTTGGAAGGTATCCTGCAGATCGAGAAAACCCCGGACAACCTGGCGCTGCTTCAGATTCGACTCGCCATCGAGGTTGCATGTATCGAGGTAAGCTAATCCCTGAGGATCACTGCTTCGCAGAAGCAAGAGATCGGCCGGTACTAGTTCGTTGTTTGAAAGGTGAACCAGGTCACCCACCTTGACATCCTTCCATGTTACCTTCATGTATCTGTCACCTTCCCTACAATGAAATCATGAGAAATTTCGTCAAGATATATTATCGCACTAGTTTTAAGCATTACTTAAACAACACTGGAAATGTAATTGCATAAACGTGACGTATAATTAAGTAATAATATAATTAAAAGGATCGCGCAATGAATAAATTAGGTACTCCTACATCTGCGATGTTTTTTAATTTCACCGTCTGCAATTACGCAAATTGCATTTAGCGACTTTGTAATAGAGATCTGATTGTACGCTCAATGAAGAGACTGTGAATATTTTTCTAATAAAGCTAGTCTTTTTTTTTTAATAAACTGGATTTTTTATCATGTATGAAATATGCGTATCATGTCAATATGTTCCATACGCAAAATTAATCAAATAATTATATATTGTTATTTTATTATTAAATAGCATCAAATAAAAGTTAAATATTTATTTCTCCTTCTTCAAAGTTGAATCGGCGAATGAAATTTTATTTAAAATTGATTTTACATAAATATCTTACTTAAGTTGACGAAAGCAATCAACAAATCCTATATTGCATAAAAGAATTCAGACTACTCTGCTGTCGTCATCGCAAAAAAACATTTTACATAGCTTCGAACGCAAATATTTGTTAAAATAACGAAACGAACTCCGTCTGTGCAGCGAAACATATGCATTCAGCAATAGTATTATAATTATTATTTGTCTACCGAAACAGAAAATTAATGAACCATCATGAATATTATCGTGCATAATAAACACGATAAATAATTACGATAAAAAATGAAATAGTACAGTAACGATAAGTTCTTTGCCATGTTTTGCTCCTTCGCTCTTTTTTTTCATTTTAATTAAATATTTAATTAAATATGGAAAACTTTTTTAACGTTATGAGTCAAATATTAAACACATCACTCACAAAAACATACCTCTAGGAAACATATTATTAATTTACTTTCTATATCTAACAACCAAGTCAAGAATATTGATATACGAAATATTGATATGTCATATAAGTTGTGGAAGAGTTTCATGAAAATATAATTTTCTATTACTCTCCGATTCTTCTCGGCGTAGAATTGTAATGGATAGGCCTACAGACGACCTTGCTTGGTTAATTCAAGAAAGATTCATCTCTCTCGAGTTAGGAGTCTTAGGATGAAATAGCCGATTGACGATATTTCTTTAATTGAAGCATATAGAATGGCGGCATCCAAGGTTGTACGACCTTGAACGCCATCGTTACAGCCATTCTCGTGGATCATTTGATCGGAATGAAATTGAGACGACGGGACAGTCATTGGAGATGATCATCGAAATAAAATTGAGACGACCTTTGAGAACTGTAGGTCCTCTCATAAATGATATTGTTTCGACATTTGGACGCGGTAGATTCGTAACATATTAGTAAATAGGAGGAATTTATTTTGAGAACAAGAGAATATCATATGTCTTTACAAGGTCATCTTATTAGACGAGACTAAATGATGCAAATTCTTTTGTGTTCGCCTTGAAAGGTAATAGAAAGAAAGATACCATTCTTGTCTCTTTGTATCGCTCGTTTTTTCACCACGTTAGTATGTCATAAATCATTGTAAATGCATGCATTATGCATCCGCGTATCGTATTGGTGTCACGATTAAATGATGTTTCCTTTTTCGTGAATTTGTATCGTTATGGACCTTGAAGAAGCAACGTGAATATATGTATATATCATAAATAAATGAGCTAATTATGCAATTATATACGTAACATCTGCCTGATATCATAATCATCTCC
Source organism: Acromyrmex echinatior (assembly GCF_000204515.1). Next base: position 1,138,899 of record NW_011627020.1, read on the forward strand.
ATATAATATAGCGAGAAATCTAATGAATTCTATATAATCCATTCGCGAATATAACACAATATTGCAAAAACAATGTTTAAGTGGACACAGATAAAATATAGATAAAATACATAACAGGTTTTTCTGCGGTATATTACGTAAGCAACATAACTGCGTTCTCAGTATATCATATTAAAGCAGGACTATTACAATTCGTCGTAATCATTTGTTTAATAATTCCTGAAATAAATTTTTTTAAATGAATATTTTTTTTTTTTAGTTGCACGTATTCAAACAATCAAACATATTCCGTACACTATTATCGTGTACGTTATCGCCGGATGCATAATTTTAGGATAACAATTTTTAACTGTACTATAATTGCGAGAGATAACAAGTCAAGGATAACTTAGCGGTAACTTATATTACCGTTATCAAAATTCACAGAACTTCTATATATTTGCAGGCAAAAATTTTAAATTTTTCAACTTAATATTTTCTTGGCATTCTTGTAACATTTGTTTCAACTTGAATTTCAAACGGTTACGATCCTAATACTTATAAAATTTTATGGTTTATCTACAATTAGTAAACATCAGTTGCAAGTTCATTAATTTATTTGAAATTAATTTTTATTAAGCAATTTTACCATTTTTAAATCTAAATATAACAATGGACTCCCGAAATTAAAACAAAAATAATTCAATAAACAGGCAAGTGAGAGTTTAACCTTTAATCGCGCAGTTTACTTTCATTTGTTTATTGAATTATTTTTGTTTTACCATTTTTGATGATACTTGAACATTTTTGCAAAAACTCTTCCAAATTAAAAGAACATTAAATTACAATTCTTTTAAAATTAAATAAAAACCAAAAACATATTTACTTTATTAATTTAAAACTAAATAATCTTTCTCTCTCTCTCTCTCTAAAATAAGGAAAATAAGATACTTTTGTAAAAAATAATCATTCCGATTATTAAATGAAAGAAATCGTGGGAAATCTGCGTATCGTTTCATTAAATATGTTAGAAAACGAAGTACAAATTATTTGCAGTTTAACATTTATATAGTTATGTTTTTTACGCTGAATTGTTCGTAGAAAAAGTTTCTTAGAATGTCTCTATATTTGAATCTATTGATTACTCGTCGATATTTCAAGATCTTAAGCGCATTTCGGAGAAACGATATAGTTATAGAATACGCAAACGTACATGCATTACATACGTTTACACCCGCATTGCGTGACGCAACTGATGACATCATTTACCGTTTTTACAGTTTAACGGCATTCAAAAAGCTCCGAAAAAAGAAAAAAATGGACTGAATATCTGCCTTCCAGTCTCGAGTTTATTCCAAATTTGATTAAAGTGAAATTCTTTTTATAATGTCATAATTTCCTTCTTATACTTTTTTATACCTCTATGTAATTTACACCGCCAAAATAAAAAATTCTCAATTTTTTTATGAAACAATAAAAAAATTCTCTGAAATTGAAAATGATATTAAATCTTTTTTCTATTTTTGATTCCTCCTCTTCCCCCCTCTTTATCTCTAAATTGACTAAGCATGCTAATTTTACTACTTATTCTTCCCACCCAATTTTGATTCCCTCGTTCACGCATTACTTTTATTTATTATTTTTATTTATCACCTTTATTTATTTATATATTATCATAACGTGTCATAACGGAAAAACATTGTATATTGGATGATATTTAGAAGTTTGCGAATGATACGTTGGTTTCGTTGGCGAGTTTCGTGGGAAAGGAGGCTTCTAAAGTGACATACTGAGTAGGTGGTCTTATGGCTTTGGATTTAGGATAAGTTTTAATGCAAGAGCATGTCCAGTGGCTACCACAATAACGAAACTATCGACGAAGGTCAATAGCTGTACGTTTCACAATTGATGTCAAACAGGCGAGGCAAATACGATGATCAACAGCTCGTATACACGAAACTTGCGACATTTTTTCCGTATAATCTGAGAAACTTTTGTTTTACTTGCAATCTTAACAGTGTTGCAAAATAAGTTTAATTATAAATCAAAAGAAGACAGTTTTTTTTTTCGAATTATTATAGATGCTAGTGAAATCGAAACAAAAATTGATTCTGTTCCTCAATTCATTTGAAACATTTATAAAATAGGACAGAATAAAGCGTTCATCCAGAGAAAGGTTTCTTTGATTTGAACATAATTTCTTTAAATCAAATAAATTTTTTTATTTAATTTCAAAAAATAATGTTTAAATCAAAGAAATGACATTCAAAGAAATTTTTTCTTTAACCATATAGCAAAGAAACATTTCTTTAAATCGAAGAAACTTTTCTCTGGGTGTTTATTGAGATCTGACAAATCTTATAAGGCTACATAAAACGGAGTTGAATTTTAATTAAATATAGATAGACAGATAAGTAATACTTTCGCTTAGCTGCCGCGCCTTGGTAATTAACGATACAATCTGTTGCTAAAAATTTAGAAGAACAAGCTACGTGAACGAAGGAAGGAATTAAATTCCATATTAAATTATTTAAGCCTGCAATTAATTAAACAAACTGAGATAAGAAAAGATTAATTTCGTGACTTAAAAAAGTTCTATGGTTCCATCATAGTTGTACGCATATATATATACATGTGCATTCCCGAAAAATGTGTGACACATGTCTCTCAGAGCTTTGAAAGAGGAGGCGCGTAATTGCAATAAAAATATGTCGCGGTAGACTTTAACAAGCGGAATCGAAAGATTGTAAGGTTCGCGCTATGTGAGACGAGATAAAAAGGGGTAATAGCAGTAAATGCGAATGTCAAGGCCTTCGGCGCACGAGATCAGAATCGACCTGGCCATGAGTGTAACAGGAAAAGAGAGCGAGTTGCTCGCACTATTATGCGGATACGTTGCGTTCAGAAAACGATAGAGTTGAATGATTAGCGAGCGCGTATAGTCACGACTGAAAGAATCGCCACCGCCGAGAGTCGCCAATGTAATTTTGAATCGATCGTTCTTTCCGATAGAGAACACGCAAATGCATCGGCAGGTAGTGCGCCTGCATCAAAAATCTATATAATATTCGCATCAAGTAATTAGAATATTTTCTTCTGTGGTAACACAGGTAAACATGTAAATATTTTATCTCACTGTCATGATAACATGGTCTTTTTTATCGTAGCGATAAAAGAAGAGATTTTTAATCAAACCTACCATATGAATTATTAGAACGATGGATTTTGTATGAGCGTGATCAGGAATGTGAATTAATATTGAAAAGAAATTGACGTGTATAGGATATATGATGAGACACATCGAAGGGCAAGGTCGCCTGGCGAAATCCAGGGAGACGTATCGGAATTGCCAGGTCATCGATCAATTTTCCGATTACGTTGCATTATGAACGAGGGTTCGTGACGATCACGGAACTGCCCACGTTCGCAAGAACGATCAAAACGACGAGCGAACGATTAGGTAGACCAACGGCAATTGAATCACAATTGTAATTATATGAAATTGTAACCAAATGAAAATCTATTGATTTTCATATAGATGTAAAAATTAAGAATAATATTTTTGGGTCATGAAGTAATTATCTTTATTTATTTTCACACACAATTGTTTTCGAGGATCTCAATTTTTCTTCAATTTACATCGCGCGACATAAAGTAGAGTAAAGAATCCCGCTCTAATTGTATGAGTCTCGATGAAATGAGTTATATACTGAACGAAAAGATTGGCTGAATATGGCATTTTAATTGGTTGTAGCAGTCAATTTTTGGTTAGCCTATCGAAATTCTATACTGATTGTTCATATTTTACTATCTAATTTGCTGCAGTAGCCAATATTTTCTTTCAGTGTAGCAAATTCGATTCGAAATCAGGCACACAAGTGCATATTAAAATTATCGTTGTATACTAATTTCATTTTAATGTAAAAGTAAAAAATATTTCGAATTATAAAAATACACATTTTTCCTAACAACGCAATAAAATGAATAGAAAATTTCGCTGTTTCTATATATATTTATTTTAAATAATAATGAGATTGGAAATAATTTCTGAAATGAATTCATTAAATGAATATATATAATATTCATTCAATTCAGACTGTAGTAGTGCTTCGTATTTAAAGTAATTTATTTTAAATACACATTTTTATGGCAACCTGTGTACGGCTTTAATATGCACCAATGCATACTGAGTGCGTCCAATTGAATTCGCTATCAGTTTTCACATATAATGTAGCTTCTAATGTAATGAAAATATTATATATACGTAAGGTTCAGTAATGATTAGTTTTTAGGCTATCATCATGTATCAAAGAGAATGGATTAGAGCGATGTGATCTAAAGTGGTAAAGCGCAGACTTGTAATGCGGAGAACCCACGTTCAAGCCCACCTGATTACTGGGAACTTTATCCTAAGCTGCGCTTCCCATATATTGAGTAAAGAACGAGGACTCATGTATGGAAAACTGGGCTCCGTCTTCTTGGAAGAGACATTAAACTTGTGTTAGAAACGCAGATGCAAGACAACAGGATGTTGACTGTGCGAGAATCAATGTGTTGGTCATTATCGATTCCATTGATATGTTATGCACTCGGGACAAGAATTGATGTCAAAAGGGGGAATTCGAAAGCTCATCCGACAAGCCTATCGAAGAGGTGATGCTATTCAAACGTTAGATTCTTGTATATAGTTTCTTACTGCAAGTTCGTGCCACTAAAAACCCACCGTTTGCTTGCTATAAGTTCACAAACGGCTTCAAACGTTTGATTCTTATAGTTTCTTACAGAATGAGCTTCATCGAGTATTATCCTTTCTTAACTGAGAAACGTTCAAAGCAGTTTGTGAACTTATAGCAAACAAACTATGGGCTCTTATTGGCACAAACTCATGCAGTAAGAACCTACAAGAATAATATATCATCTCCTTAACGGACTTGTTAGATAAGCTTTTAAACTCTTCCTTCGATATCAATTCTTGTTCCGAGCATCAATAGAGATCTATGAGAGGATAATATCCAATGTAAAGCTCATGCAGTAAGAAACTACAAGAGTCTAGCGTTTGGAGCAGCTTGTATACTTGTAGCAAGCAAAGTTCTTTGTAAGCCATCAATTTTTTTCTTTTATCTCAAGCGTCTTCTTAATTAATCGAAGTGCAGATCGTAATAACAATAATCTATACGTCTAATTACTCACATCTAATTAAATTGCCTCTTTTGTAAGAAACATAAATCGCGAGACTTTACCTCGATGGAAGAGGATTCAAATTAATGTTAATAGACCTACAGTTATCATCCTCAAAATTGTTGCAAGTCACGATATTTCGGAGTTCGTTCCCCCCTGATTTCGGCTATGTAATCCAAGCCGTCCTCGCGTTGCGCTGCAACCAACCACGTGGCATGCGTACATACGCGTTTATCGGCGCAAGCGTATCGGTCAGCTGTGGTTAGAGAAAAGAGAACTCTAGCCGTGGCGAATTTATCATATTCGATCGTCCGTGCAACAACCTCTGTTTTCGTTTATCAAGCATTTTCGAATGCATAAGCGAGACGAGCGGCACGCGTTCGGATGAGGAATAACGAATGTTAACGCGCGTTAACGCATGATAACGCGTTATTCGAACTGTCTCCGTAATCGTTGTTCGTGTCGATAATAATCCCGTTGTAGTCATTGCGAGACACGTCGATCAGAGTTAGACGTAAACAACGTTGACGTTGGTGAACGAATTAGAACATCGTATCATATGTTGCGTACGCGGACGTGTGTTGCGGGAAAAGAACGGTACGGGACACTTTCTTCACCATGTTCGACCGCAATGTACGGCAACCGCTCGCTCGCGCGCATTCGCGTTCACATGTACGTGACCTACATATCTGGAATTGTCGGTCTTATTGGAATCGATCTATTGGATTCCGTTGCCGCAAGGATTCTAACTGAAGCGACGGCTCGTACGGCAATACGAGTAAGGATAAATGAGCGCAAGGCCGATATCAATTGAAAAATTAAATGTCCTTGTTCAACTTTTTATATTCAACGTGAAGCTTCCCTGTACATAGAATAGTAAATTCATTATTAGAAATAAAACTCAAGTTTTTTTTCCGTGTTCGGTTATTATTACTTCATTATATGTATTCAGATTTCCACACTCTTCGAATATCCCAATAGATGTATTAACATTCTATGTATTTCATCGACATTCGTTAATGTTTCTTATCGAACTTCATATATAGTTTGCAAATAGACACGTAACGTTATATCGGCTCTTTTTATTTGTAAAACTTGAGTTATCTCTACACGCTTTTCTACGGAAGTTCTGGGGGCAAGGGAAGAAGGGGCTTATACAATCCGTACACTATACTTTGCTGTGTACAACTACAATGTTGCACTCACCTAACGTAGACACGGCAGGTGGAATTGTTCACACGCCGGTCACTAGCGAGTCGTCGGTGATCTTCGAAGAAGTCCTTAAGCGCCGTGACGCCCAGAACGAATACTACGGGGATCATCGCAATCTCCTTGCCAAACGCGTTTATAGCCGGCACCCAATTAAGCAGCACGATGAAAATGAAGTACAGATTAGCCACACGGTGGAATTGCTCTAGTAAATTACGAGGTAGGAAGCTCAGCGCCGTGTACTTCGTTGTGCGTACCCTGAAGAAGAAACGAGTACGCGGAAAACGCGTGTGAGACAATGGACCATCCGCGTCTGATTCAGAGATTCTGGCCATGAGACGACAAACTTTTGATTAGCCCATCGAATTAGTCCGTTTGTTAATAAATCAATCAAAAATTCAGAGAAATAAACCTATTTTTAATCAAAGTGGATCTTTTAGTGCTTGATTATTTCAGAGTGAATTTATATACAAGTCTGTAAACTAACCAAAATCTTTTTCGATTTTGAAACGCAATCATGAACAGAAGTAGAGTAATAATATCACGTATTACATTGACAAACAATTAAATAATTTTTTATGCTGATAAGCAATTACAGAAGGATGTTAATAATTTGTCAACTACAATAAGTTAGAATGAGTATAAGTTAGAATAAGATACATGTATAAAAAGAAAAGTGTGTGTGTGTGTGTGTGTACACACACACACACACACACACACCCCCCTTTTTAAAACTCTTGTTTTGACAAAATTGCTCGTGGCCAGTACTGTTATAGACTCTAGTCCGAATGGACTATACACATCTTTCTCATCGTTATTCTCACCTATTGTCCATTCTATCTCCATTGGGATGCTGTCTTTTCGGAGTCTTCGGGGGGACTAAATGATTCGGCACTATTGTTCTTAAACGGGGTTCTTCTGGTAGCGGACCAAAACAATGGGCCCATAGTCTTCTCCACCATGGAGGCGCAACACTACGTCTTATCGTATAGATAGACTCCGATCTGTAAACAATTGCAACGAAATTTATCTTTAGCACTTTATTTTCTATGAACTATGCTACGATATATAAAATATATCACCTTCTGTAAAAAAGATATTATAATTTTTGGTAATTTAAAAATATTCTCAGTTTCGCGCGTTCATCGAATTTGTAGTTTTGATCGATATTTTATGACAAAGCACTCATTGTCAGTATTAATATTATCGATGAAAAATATAAATTACGAATATATATTTTTATCAAATGATCATACAATATACAAAATTTTAATTATAATTCAAAGAAAGTTATATTTTTTTTATTACTTTTTCCATAATTAAAATATCTCTAGTTACATTAAATTATAAGTCAAATTGTTTGTGTCTTTTATAATATGAAGCGTCTTTCAGTTTTTTAGGAATTAATATATTTATTATTGATTATACTTATTTTGTATATACCGACTATTTATCGAGAAAGTATAAAGATTTATAGAGAATATATTGTAAATATTGTAGATAAAGACTCTACAGACCCCTTTACAGAATAATATAACAGTTACATAACATTTCAAGATAAGGCCGAAAATGGATCTTAATTTTAAATCTCTTTAAATTTTATGTGTAATTATAATACGAATTTTATAATTTACTATTTATCTATTACTATCTATTTATCTTATTAACGCACTGTTACTTTGTTAGCTGATAATTAATCTTTATCTTATCACTCAGAACAATGATAAATCATATTTTCTTTTATTTCGTACCTGGACGCTTGACGGGAATGTCCGCGAAAGGAAGGCATCCTGCCGGCAGTAGGCGGTCTGCCATCCTCCCTGTGGCCTGGTGGTAGGATAAAATCTGTTCTGGAGCCAACACGATGGTGTCCCGTTACGGCTGGTTGGTTCTGCGTTACATCCGCCACCTGACCCTGACTGAAGGCTCTCTGGTGGCCCGGCTTCTTTAATGCCGACGGTCGACCCGCGGATGTGGCGCTTCCCACCGTCGTCAATGGACCCAGGAAGGACCCGTAGGTCTGCCATTCGGTTGTACCATCCACCAGGACACCACCGTGACTCGCCGATCTCGCATGCGTTTTCGGGAAGGCTTTCCTCCTGGCCGGAGAGCTGACTTCCTCTACTGCGTCCTCGTCCTCGTCGCCGTTGCTGTTTTTCGATGTGTTTGTCGTCGTCGTGATACTGGTCGTCATTGTCGTGCTCGCCGTGGTCGAACCACCGTGGAGGAACGATAGAGGAGGTGGCTGGAGAGATGCCGAGATCGACGATGAAGACGACGATGACGTCGTCGTGCAGCTGGGGCGACCTGCACCCGGAAATACGTAGAGAGATCCCTGTCTCTCGATCTCCTCGGTGGCTGCTTCCTGCGCGTCGTCCTCGGACATGCTGGCACATCTATGCATACGCGATGTATGATGCGATGAAAAAAAATTCCGTGTAAACCGTGTGAAACAATAAGTGCAGAGTAAACTTTGCAAGAACCGGTTAAGTCTTTCAAAACTTTCAACAATGTCCTCGAACATTCTTATAATTTACTTTCATATATTTAGCTATAATTATTAACGAAAGAAATATAAAAGAGGGGACTTTTCAATGGAGACAATGATTTTCAAATATAGATAATACTTTTTTTGTGTATTAAAAATTACAAAGATTTTTCATATTTGCAATTTTATACAGCTTCTATAAACTATAATGTATATCTTATTTTTTAGAACTTTATAAATCGATTTTATATATATGTATATATATATATATATATATGTATATATGTATATATTATTGATGAGAATAAAATATTCTTGAGGATTATTTGTGTTCTGAAGTATTTTGCAATATTTAGAATTTAGGACTTGCATAGTTTCTAAACTCTGTTGTTGAATTATTGATAAATGATAGAATACTATTGACATCAAATAGAATGTTAGACTTTCACATGAAGAATTATCGTAAGTAATCGATTGTAGGGTCTAAACTGGGATGTAATTCCTGGATGACATTCGCCACACCTTTATCCACAACTATAGATGAAATTGTATCATAATTAGAATTTGCGGAATCGATTCGAAAACAGGTATTCAATCTTCTTCGATCGCACTAGGAAGATAATTTGTCTTCACATTCTTGCTCCGATAATAAATCGCTTTTTCGCAATTCGTTTGATTTGAAATTCGTTCGTTGATATTATTCTTCTCGCGTTTGCTTATTTCCGTGACTGACGAATCATTCGCGCTTGTAGGTATGTATCCGGAAAAACATGGAATAACAATTGTACGTGCATCACCGCGTGTGCCTTCCAAACAGAAAACGCAAATACAATTGCGAACTTGACGCAATCGTGCAGTTATACTGATTGTTATACCGCGGCACGTTGCTGTAAATAAAAAAAATTGACATTTTAAATATATTAAAAATATCGAAATTAATTAAGTCATTTTTTTCATATATTTTTTAATATTGATATATAATTCGTAATTTATTTTTATACATATACATTCTATATTTTTATAAAGAAGGAATATATATTATTTCAGATGACATTTCGATATCTGGTTTAATATGAAAATGATAACAAAATTATCTCTAAGCTTTCTATCAGCGTGAGCATGGAAATATTGATAGCCAATTGCTTTGTCAAAAATAAACGTGAAAAATTGGCATATTATAATATTTGTTCGAAAATATATGTCATTGTTTCCAGTACCTTTCTCACGTACCTATATACAGAGTTGATAAAAAACATATTTTAAAAAGCATGTTTTGAACATGTTTCTTTTAATACTATTTAAAACATATTCAAAACATTAAAAATATATTAAAAAAAACAAAACATACAATATTATTATATATTAAGAAAAAATATTTCCTTTTACCAATCCTGCTCATATATCATATAATCAGATGTTATGTATCTATGTGTCTCGCACGTTCATCAAACTTGTGTTAATAATTATTTAATTAAATCGATTTTATAATTGGGGAAGGGGGGTAAATGTTCCTGTATAAGTTATATTTGTTATAGATTACATTAATTATTCATCGACTTCTGCTTGATTTATTATCTAGTTAATCTAGTAAATGTAATGTAGTACGATAATATCTGACAGTTTCCAAATAATTGACAACTGTATGTACAAGACTACGTGACAATATTGCAGTATAATCAAAAACAAGTATTCTAAAATTTCGTTTATTCGTTCTAAAATAGAAATCCGAAACTGGATATCGAGTTATGATTTGCCAGCGTTACGATATTAAACATAATTTCGTATCTTTCTTATCGGATAAAAAAAGATAGGGGATTCTTCGATAAAACGCGAATCATAGAAAGTGTCATGTGTATGTAACGTTTATCGGATATCCTGTGTACTCCGTGTAGATAGCCAAAGTAAACTACTTTTGCAAAAAAAACGCAGTGCATGAATGCATTAGTCTGAGGGAAAATTCTTTGCGCCAAACAGGAAACAGGAATTTAGGACGCTCTCAGAAATACCGCGTTATTTTCAGATCTACTATTTCAAAATCCCAGTACGTCATTCAGAGATTAATCTCTCACTCAAAAATCGAAGTATAGTATCCTTTGAAGGACATATTCGAAGCTCGCGTGCAGCATTTGCCATTAAAATAAAATAAAATTAATCAGACCGACATGCTGTATATGAAAAAAAATATTGCCAAAGAATCGTTATCGTCCACTTGCACTGATATAAAAATACACCTTTCGTCTGACATATTTGTCAATAATTCTGATAAGTATTCGATATACTGTGATTTTAAAACAAAGAACAGACTATATATTTCTTTCTTATTTCTTATTAACGTTAAAGATCTTGAATAACTCTTTGATATCGAACAACTGCAGCGCGATAATAGCATTTAAATTAATGCGACTGATGAGCTTAGATATATAATAGATACCTAGATAAAAATATAGAACGAGTTTCAATTAATAATACGGACATTGCTTACTTTGATCTTAGATATTTTTATTAATGTTGATTTTTATCTTGATCATCTACCTTTCAAGCTGCAACTGGCAAGGTATTTTTCAAGGTATTAACGTACCAACATATATGTGTGTAAATACACTTAATATGATAGGTTAGTCAAGTATAAGTAACCTTAATTTTGCCCTCAACGATCAAGGTGATAAAAATTAAGGTTACTTATTGATTCATCTATGTATATAATACAATATATGTATATAGTAATATATAGAAAGCTAAAAATTTTCCACAATTAAAAATACATTACCTAATACGATAGACTATTATAATAAAAACTTACAATTTTCCATGATTAAAACATTACGTAATCTTGCAGATGTATCTAACAATATACTTCAGGGAAACTGGATAATTTATCGTTTCGATGATGCAGCTTCTGCATCATCTAACTTGCATTATTTTTATTATGTTTACCGGGGGCTTTAATTCGCGCTCGGACGCGTGTGGTATCTAATTCGAGTTCGAAGAAGCGCGGGGGGCGGAATGCGTGTCACGGGTCGTTCCATCGTGCGTACACGCGTACACGCGCACATACACGCGTGCATGCGCTAATGAGTGCAATCGCGTGTGCGTGCAATGCGATGTACGAGATTCCGGTATACTTACGATCGATGGCGCGTAGATTACCCTTCTCTTTGCGCGTGAATCGCTACCGGCCGAATGTAAACGAAGTATCAAGGGTAGAAAAAAATCGAGCGACTACTAAATTGGGTCACCCGTTTACTCACGAGCGCCTCCTTTAATCACGCTTTATCGCGTCATTTGCTGTCGTTAGGACGATTGAAATAATCGTTAAAGAAAATTGCGATATCGCCTCCTATTGATCATCGAGACTCTTCTGGATTCTTCGAGATTAATCTTTCGAAATCCTGTCCAAGAAATAACAGTTTAATACACTTATTGTTGGTAATATCAACGCATCGATCAAAATTCTCCGCAGTATATAAACCTATTCGAGAAAAAATATTTCATTTTTTTTTTCTGATAATTCCGAACGCTTTAAAAGAGGCATTAATAATTAACAACACTTTTTAGATAATCTAAATTTCTTTAGAGAAAAAAAACTTGTTTAAAGATTCTTCTTCAAAAAAAAAACTTCAAAAAGTTATCTTCTCAGAAAAAAAAAACAAATTATTAAAGAATTTAGATGGAACTTGATAAAGTTATTTCGAAAAGGAGATTTCAGATCAAAGATCAGAGACGACTCACAGTTTGTTTATTTTTCGCGACTTTGATATCGCGATGTTTAACGTGATAATATGAGGAAATTTATCCGTGCTTTTTTCCCAGTTAATGCAAGAATGGCTTTTTTGATCGGCGTCGAAATAAACGCAACGAATGTAATAGAATCTCTCTCTCTCTCTCTCTCTCTCTCTCTCTCTCTTTCTTTCTTATTCTTGTAAAGCATAACGGAAACCAGATGGGATCCCTACATATATCCCGTAATACTCCAGAATAATGTATTTTACTTAAATTGCGCTTTGGCGTGAAATATTACTATCACAAACTCGATGAATTATATAACACATTCGGACTACCTAAATAAAATGACTTTTGAGAAGTTTGAACTAATATATAATCGTTAAGTTTAGACCAAACCCATAATTCTTACTTTGTACTTTATTAATCCGTAACTTATGGATCTTAGAGACCCTCGGACATATTCCTAATTTTTAAATAATGATTTGTAATGAGTTGTAAGGAATCATTTTATGTTTCACAATCTTATTTTTCACATTATTCTATTCATACAGACTAATTATTGTATTATATTTATGCTAAATTCAAGTATATAAGTTATAATTCAAGTTATAATTTTTTCATATATTAATTGAAAATATAATTAATTAATATATATAATTAATATATATAATTAATTGAAAATTTTGAAACTTCTAATAACAAAAACTTGAAGAGATCCTAAAACGATTTTGCTGATGTATCTAAAAATTTAGCTAGATACAGATTTAAATATAATTTTATTTTTTATCATCAAAAATCTAGAAATGTCAAGCATGATGAGCATATAGATATAGATCTAAATACAATTTTGTTTTTTATCATCAAAAATCTAGAAATGTCAAGCATGATGAGCAATGCTGCCAAAAGTTTTAACGTTCTAGTAATCAATTTAAACCGTTGTACATAATTATCGCCATTACTTTGATAGTTCAACAAATTTATTTTTAAATTTGTGTCTAGCTGAATTTTTAGATACTTTAGCAAAATTTTCCTTTCTGTGCATATGTTTCTTAGCGTCACAAAAAATATGTGTTCCTGTTTTTAATCTCTGGATTAATCTCGAATGAGTTTAGAGCTAGAGATAAGCATAAATGTTCAATATGGTTCAGATAATATCGCAATTTTTGACACTCATTTCAATCAGGTGACTGATAGCGAGCGCGTGATAAGCGCTCGATCATTAGCCGAACCATCGAAACGCATATATAATATATACGTATCTACCTGTACAACGTGAATAAATAATGAAGTGACGTTTTCAACATTCGCTAGAATTCCACTACAGACTCGATTTTTTTTCGACCGAAGTCGTGTAATATTATCGCGCGGAATCGAATTCCGTCAGCGAAATAAATCGACAGCTCAACGTATTTTGAGAAATAATAAAACTGACAATTTTATATCATGAAGCGAAAAGCAAATCGAAATAAAAGGTGAAAAAACTAAACGAATATCCTCCAATGACAATAAGGAAAATAATCTGTATCATCTTTATATTGTGTGCGTGACGTTTTTTTATTACATCATATATTGTTTTATTGCATTTTTCTTAATATGCGATTATTACATGATAGTTTCTTATTATACGATAGTCTTCCGTGTTCCATACTGTGAATAATATTACGTCATATTATGTGCGCGTTTAAATTGCGTTTAATAGCAAGTTACAAAATTGTCGAAAAATATTTTTGGGGGTTAATTATACGTAATATGTAGAATCATCCTAATCGTCGGTCGAAAAACAATTTATGCGAAAGAATGTCTTCTTGCTGAGAGGCAATTTTACGCGATTGCATTCAGGCGAATTAACCGTTACTTTACGACGTTGCAAACTGTAAGCTTTTCCCTACTGCATTTATGCCTTTTCAGTTCCATCGTAACTGATTCATCCCAAGTGTAATAAATGCAACAAAATTTAAAGGGAACGAAATGAGGCTCAAAATCGCTTCGACAGTCTTCCTTAACATATTTTTGTTTTTTCATTACAAAATCTAATTATTTGGCATATTATACTCTAATTAATCATATTATTCTCACTAAAAATTTTACAACTTGTGCTTTTTATGCACGGAAAAATTTTAGTTGAAATATTATAAAAATTTAGCTAGATATTTTGCTAGATCTGAAAATTATTTTGTTGAATTAATCGAAATAATTATGTAAGGATCTAAATGAACAATTAAATTATTGTGTCATTGTTATTATAATTATAATATTATTCTAGTAATTACTTAAGGCCTAGTTCCACAACTCACGGTTAACTCTTAACCAAGGTTCAACATGTTTCTCATTTTTTTTCAATTCTAGAATTGAAAGGAGACAATGAATAAGTTGAATCTCGGTTAAGAGTTAACCATGAGTTGTGAAACTGGGCCTAAATGCCCTACATAATTATTTTAATGAACAAAATTACTCTCAGATCTAAGTTTTTATAAATACACGAGTAAAAAACCGTCCTTTTTTCGTATATATACTTGCATAAAAACCGCATGCTCGCATCTTTAATTTTTTCAAAACCGGAGTAAATCTACCTGTTCGAATTCTCACTTTGGTGACAAAATCGCGCGACAAATCCTAGGAAAAATAGTTGAAAACCGATGGTTCTATAACGTGGCAGACTTTCTCTGAAGAATTTTCACGGAGGGAACGAGGAAAAAGGTTTTACTCGCGTTTGCGTTTGCGATTGGGCGCGTAACGCTCGGAAGGGTCGAAAGGAAAGAAAGAGACAAAGAGGAAGGGAGAGAGGGAGAGAAAGAGAGAGAGCTCACATTTTTTCCTGCCTCCCGACGTGGTCCACGTGGCCCCGTTGAAAGCGGATGGCGGCTCGTCCCGAATTCGTCGGAGGGAGGGCACGTCTCGAAGCTCACATTTTCCCGTGCGCGCGTCGTGAAAGAAAGTCCGCGTCGAGGAGGATGAATCACGTATGATAAACACCTGGTGCAAAAATCGATCTGGCGTATCCGTGATCTCCTCTCCGCGGAGCTAAGATCTGCGAGCGCATCAGGTCAGGTACGCGTATACGCGCGAGAGCAGTGTGGATTTTTTTTTTTTTTTTTCGATCGCTTTCAAAATTCGCGCATCAACGAACTCACCTCGATGTTTCGCGAACGCGTTATCGCGGCCGATTCACCGCGACTGATAAGTGCAATCGCGTTGCCAGACGTTGCTCCGATACGCTCGACGGCTCCGATGACCGACGAGACATCCACTCCACTCTGTCGTCGTGAACGTACTGACGTTTTACACTGATCAACATGCTGGCTGCTCGGCTGCTGCGAAATCGACGACATCTGGTGACGCGAGATCGCGTAATAAGAAATATGACAGACGACAAGTTCCTAGGACTGATATAAACATGAAATGTTACTATAAGACGTAAGCCGCGTTCTACAAAAGCGACAATCAGTTCGAAACCGTAATTGGTTGAAATCGATGAGTGATCTGCCTTTTATTCTCGAGAAACATCAATCACTTGTTTCTATAATTAAAAATTATAATTCTACACATAATAATACTAATTAATTTATATTTATCATTGGTTTGTAGAAAATTCTACAAACGTCTCTTTTCGTAAATAATTGTTTTAAATCGTATTTGGTTTTATCAATATATAAGATTTCTGGATGTATTTTTGTCACTGATGAATAAATATTGGTAAATAAAAAATACAATTATAATACAATTAGCATACAATACATGTTTGCTTTGAAAAAAATAATTATTGTATGATTAAATAAATTAACAATCCGCTATATACATATAATACCAATCTAAGAGATAAGCATTGTAAATCTTCACATGATAAGCTCATAAACCTTCTTTTTCTGTCCCACTTTTTCGCATCATAAACCGAGAAATATATTTCGTTATCTTGACAGTTGATTGCGGAGTTCACAACTGATGCTCAGAAATGTTCGGTTCTATGTTCTTATGTGATTCTATTTTTCAACTTATAATACGAATCGAAATTTATTGTGTGTCTTGAGATAAAAATTACAAAAGTGAGCGAATTTACTGAAATATTTATCATTTTATTGATCAACATATTTATCATTTTATTGATGAACAATTAATTTGTTACATTTATAATTTTCATCTGTTTCAAGACAAGAAAGTCATTGTAATTAATCCCTTATCTCACATGTGATTAAATAATGAATTCATATGCGCATAAAGTAAGAACTCGCTTCTCTTTAAAGTAAGATAACCAATCTTTAAAAAAAAAGCAGGCCATTAAAAAAAAATTAATGTTAATTGTCGTAGTGAAATTTTAATCGATATTTTTTATAATTTTTAACAAAATACACGAACAATATTGTATTATATTTGACATTTATTGTTTATATTATATTTGTAAATGACTATAGTAACATACAATAGTAACATAATATACAATATATAATATACAATATATAATAATATACTAACATAACTTAATATACAATAACATCATGTGAAATCAGAACAAATATTACATCAAATTACGACATCACATTTTATTTTTTTAAATTGTGTTTTTCTACTAAATGTTTTTTTATGAATACAAATATCTAAGTTTTGAGTAAAAAAAATCATATTTTTTAAACGTTAAAAATTATTACATTTATAAATGTACGTTATAAATTTTACATTTATTATTTTCACTTATTATTCCACACTTATTGTGTACAAATTTAAAGGGAAAATTCATAATAATTATGTCATTAATTTAAGATAAAAGATTAGACTGTCCTTAATTTTGGACGATTGGTCACCTTACTTTAAAGCCGCTTCGCAACGTGTCGGCGTGACACGCGGATCTAGGGGAAAGTTAGATATCACCCATCGCCACCGCTAGTCGCTACTGGCCGCTATTCGGCTACTGCCGTCGTCGTCGCCGCTGCCGCCGCCGCCGCTGCCGTCGCCGTCGTCGCTGCCGTCATCGTCGACAGAGCAAAGCGAACGAAAGAGCTGGTCTTCCTTCCGTTCCGCGCCACGCCGTGTCGTGTCGTGCCGTGTCGTGCTGTGCCGTGCAGTATCGTGTCACGTAGTAATCGCGATAGGCAGCGTTTTTTTAATCGCACGACGTCGTGGGACACGCGGCAGGCGAGAGAGAACGAGAGAGCGAGAGAGAGAGAGAGAGAGAGAGAGTCTTCGTTCCGTGACTGCTGTGAGGAAGAGAAACGCGAGAGAGCTCGCGAGCAGTACATTCGGCGTTCAAGCACCGCGATAATTCGCAAGTCTCGGACCACCGCTTTTCTCTTCGGCTTCCCTCGGTCCACATTTCGCCCGGCGCGAACATGAATGAGGAATACGACGCGATTGTCCTCGGCACCGGCCTGAAGGAATGCATCCTCTCGGGCATGCTCTCCGTCAGCGGCAAACGGGTGCTGCACATCGACCGCAACAAGTACTACGGCGGCGAGTCGGCCTCCATCACGCCCCTCGAGGATCTGTTCAGGTGGGTACTCGTCAGTCATCTTCCTCGACTTCGTACTACGGTTCGATTCTTTTTTTTTCTCTTTTGTGCTTTCGGAAGAACGAAAGTCCATAGAACGCCCATTTTGAGGGAAACTCCTTAAGCGTCGAATCATACAAGATTCTTTGAGCCATTCGACAATATCTGACCGTGTCTCCGGACGTTTACGTTACATGAACCCGCCCCTCGTTCCCTCTCCCTTCTTCCTCCTCTCCCCTCCCCCTCCCCCCACCCAGAGAGAACTGTCGTCGTCGACAGCTGGAGTGACGTGACACGATGCGATCGCGGATATCGATCCCCTTTCCTTTCACGATCGAAACCTTGCTAATAGATATGCAGGAAACGAAAAACGGTGAATGAACGAGGAGAGAAGAAAGGAGCGGGCGAAGGAAGAGATACGTTCCCGCTGGGGAAGTGGGAACGTACCGTATCGTCGGAACTGCGCCGCATACGGGTGAGGGGCAAAGCGTATCGATTCTCGAGCCCGCATTCTCGCCGCGCGCGCGAATCGTCCGAACGCGGTCGCGCTTTTGGATTCTCGTCCTTCTCTCCACGATTAACCATTTTCGGCATCGGGACGCCAGCCCTCTCGCTTAATCTCTACGGTTTTATTTCTGCACGAAAGTCTATACAATAAGAAAGATTATTTACGACGCAATTGTTTACGAATCTCGCATTCTGCGCAAAGATTATCCACGAAATAAATTCTCATTCTGACGTCGGCGAGATTAGTCGATCTCTCTGTTCTCTGCGTATTGCATTGCATTACACTTTCTGCAAACTTTCTCGAAACAGATTAAAGCTATGATACATAGAAAGAACGTAAGCAACTTAAAATTGAAATGTAACAATTATACAGACTCAAATTTGAAATTTTTTTCTTTGCTTATAATTGTGTTAAATAACATAAGCATATATCAATATTTGCTGTTGCTTACGTTATTATTAATACTTTTTACTATGTTGACCAATTTACTTATTGCCTACGCCTTAACGTCTTATGTCTTTTGTGTGCCATAATCTTAATTGGAATTCTTTGGAAGAGAAGAGATGGAAAGAACAAAAACTTCAGCTGTGAAGGACAAGATTAAGGTGGACTTTATTTTTGTTTTCTGTATTTGGAATAAAACAAAATGTACAAAAATACAAAATGGGCTAAATGGGCGTTTTTAAAACGTTTCCAGGAAAATTCTCTGCACATTCTTAGAATACCTTGGAGATTTATTCTGTATTGGAGATCTGGAGTAAAAACTAAATGGATTTATTTATTTATATTGAAATTTTGGAGCGGAAACGAAACTAACGTTTAGTTAACTCCGAAGACGTTCAACGCTAATTATGAATTCCAGTCACTACTGATCACTCGAATAAAGAACGGAAAGTTCGGTACTATCGGCCTTCGCAATGATTATACTCGAGTAGACAGGAGGGGAGAAAAAAAAGAGTACCGCCCTCCCCTCCGAAAGAACCGCTCGATCGAACGTTGCGAAATCGTTAGCGGAGCTGCCGTTTAATAATTTGACTCCGCATTAAATTCTAAATTCTTCTCAGCGACTTTCTTTGTCGCAATTTCGCTTACGGTTCTGAGACATCATTCTCTATTCCGATAATTCGATTCACTGCGATATTCCACACTGGCGTTTCTTAACTATATTCTCTGTATCCTTTTAATCTTTCTCTCTTCTTCGACCAACATACATTTTGATTTTGTAAATATAAAAAGGAGAATATTTTTTATTACTTCTTTGTAATAAAAACTTATATTGATATTGTAAAGAATATTTGATCAAAGTGTGAATTAAAATTATTATAGCAAAAGAAGAAAATTTTATTAATTAAATTGATTTTATATCTCTATTTTCGAACAATTAATTTTTTATTTAATATACTTCTTTGTAATTACATTTATTTTTATCTTCGTTTTTTTTTTCAAAATTTCTTTAGTTTTGCTCTTACTTTTTTCACCTTTCCTTCAAATTTTTTATCCTTGTTTGCCTTCTTTCGCAATTTTTGTTTGTTTCTGTGATTATTTTACAGTTTTGCAAATTATTTTTCAACGATACATATAACGCGAATGCACTTGTCAATATCCATTTATTGAAAATACTCGAGATAGGCGAGAGTGTACAAAAACCGATATGATATTCGGTACATTTCAATACACATATACATATATACAAAGATATAAGATATCCACACGTGTCACGTGTGCGAGTCAATTTACGCGCGTATCAATTTACTGCTTATCATACGAGAGGCGATTTTTCCATAATTCTCAACGACTTTATGCGAAATACTGTTCTCGCATTTATTGCGTTACGGCAATAATTACGATTACGCAGGAAATACGATCGAACTTCAAATCACCACCGCAATTACCTTCTCTTTTCTCCTCCGATTATACGTACAATTTCTTTCGCAAGATTTCCGTATTACGCTGAATATCTAGCTTCCATCGCATTGATCTTTTAAGCCTGAATTTCATAGTAAAAACCATTTATCATTGTTTTTTAAGCCTCCTGAGTAGTCAACACAGTCATATTGAATCATGATGTCAGAAACAAGAAATGACACGTAAATTTTTATTATGTATTTATAAATAAAGATAATTTGGATAAAAAACAAAATGATGAGATTGCTTTAAAATATTTGTAAAAATGGACAAAAACTATGCTTATCCTCCCTGACAGTAAATAATCGTAAAAAGTGATAAAAGTCACGTATAAGTGCCACGTGTAAATAAGTTATGCATACGCATTAAATAAAAATATTATTATTATAATATTAGGTGTTGGAATTAATTCGTAGCGTTTTTTAATGAAAGAATGTTATTTATTTCACATGAGCATTAAAAAATACATTAATGAAAGTACTTCCCATCACTTGTAAAACGCTACGAATTAATTCCAACACCTAATAATATAAATATTTTATAGCAATCTCATTATTTTGTTTTATCCAAATTGTCTTCATTTATAAATGGCACGTAATAAAAATTAATGTGTCATTTCTCGCTTCTGATGTCATGATTCAATATGGCTGTGATGACTGCTCAGGAGGCTTAAATATACTTTAAGTTATATTTCTACATAGAGAAAAAATATTTTCATGTTAAATATTACATTTGGATAATTAGCAATTTTATTGAATATTCGCTAATTCTAATTTTTATTTATTTATTTATGGAATTTTCCTGACGTTACAGTGGTAGCTGAACAATCTGAGCTAAACGAAAACGCGACTGTACGCAATGGATAAGAGAGGAAAGAGATAATGCTTGAGATAACATTGTTTTACGTTGTTTTTCACATTCCTCTTACTGTGATTTCACCGCGGCACTCTCTTGACCGCATGATAATCGCATAAAAAAAAAAGCGCGATGAAATGTCAAAAGTTCGCGATTAAGGTCTTGTACTTCTCGACTTTCCTCTACTTTCCGTCCTTTCGCCTAGGGTTTGTATTCTGTTGAGAAGTACGGTGTCACCTGAAAAGCACGGATATCCTGTTGCCGACACTTGATACCCGTTATGTTCCCTCGTACAGCATCGCGCAAACATGAAAGTCTGTCGAGGAAAAGGACTTTACTACTCATCCGAATGTAGATGGAAAGCGGAACGACGGCCGTTCCGAAGATTGCACGTAATTACGTGTTTCGTGTAAAAAAACGCGAGAAATGTACGTTGAATGCCGCTGATTTTGATGGACCTTTCATCTATCTATTATTCGTCTCACAACTGCGAATATGAATCCGTATAAGTAAAAGAATGAATACGTATAAGTAAAAGAAGTAATTAAGATGCGAATAAATCGCTGTTGCTGCGCAATGGTCGTTCTTGTTAAGAACAACGAAATTTAAATGAGATTCAAGATGAATCTGGACGAAAATAAAATTAATCGATATGGATGATCGTAAAGAATAGTCGGATAAATTACGGATAGAACGGATATTTACGTAGAAACGCTTCTACGGTGTCGCACCTTACGTCATTGCGACAAAGAAGTCAATAACGAAAAGCGACTAACACGAACTCTAAATTATATGTCGCACATGGTAATTTGTCTATCACTGTCAATAAATTATTGTCCTTGGAGTCACATCGCGTTCGCGTATCGTTCAATTATTATTTACGAACAAATTGTCAACGTATACGACGATTGCAGGTTCATAAACAATATAACACCTCGTGTCGACGCAGCAACCTCGTACAAAAATAATTTTCTCTGATAATCCTCAGTCGCGGTTTCTGATCGCAGATAAAGACTACGGAAGCGGAAGTCCGACTCAAATCTTTTAATTACGAATGATGGAAATCATCGACTGGTCTTCGTAGTTTTATTTTTCTACATATATATTTATATGTGATTCTATATATCATTCAAAATTTCTTCGTGACATATTCCATAAGAAAATTAAAAAACAGGGAGAGACATTTAACATCCCTAATTATTTTAAAAAGCAATTACTTTAATTAAATATAATTGTACTTAATTTCACGTTATCTTTGTTGCCAATACTTTTAAAAAAATGTAGTACATACGATTGGATAGATTAATTATTGTAGATATTCGTTTTTAATTATCTTGCATTACGTTGTTTAGTAAATTCAAGGCTCCATCGCCGGACGAGAGCTATGGCCGCGGTCGGGATTGGAATGTTGACTTGATACCCAAATTCTTGATGGCAAATGGTCTTCTCGTCAAGCTACTCATTCACACGGGAGTGACGCGTTACTTGGAGTTCAAGTCAGTGGAGGGCTCGTATGTATACAAGTCGGGCAAGATCTCAAAGGTACCAATCGACCAGCAAGAGGCCCTGTCCAGCGACCTGATGGGTCTGTTCGAGAAACGGCGTTTCCGCAGCTTTCTCATGTGGGTGCAGAGCATGCAGGAGGACGATCCTAAGACGTGGGATAATTTTGACCCCTTCAACAACAGTATGAGCGCATTGTATAGCAAGTTTAGTCTTGATAAGAATACGCAGGACTTTACTGGACATGCGTTAGCATTATACAGGTAATAATTAACATGAATGATTTGTGAAAATTAAAAGAATTTGTGTAACAAATAACATCTTTTTTTTCATTATCTTAAAGTGTGTTTTATAGAAATATACATTTGCCAAATATTTATACATCTATTTTTAAAGAGTAATAATATCTATATTTTAATTAGGGATGACGACTATATAGGCCAAACTGCGATAACCACTATCAGAAGGATTAAACTATACAGTGACAGTTTAGCGCGGTACGGAAAATCACCATATCTCTATCCGATGTATGGTCTGGGTGAACTTCCTCAGGGATTCGCTCGTCTTAGCGCTATTTATGGTGGCACATACATGCTGGACAAGCCGATTGACGAAATCGTCATCAAGGATGGCAAGGTAACTTTTGCGTTTACCATATCTTTGCAAACTTGCACTCAATCATTGAAATTAATTGTTGTTTCACGCAGGTGGTCGGCGTCCGTTCCGGCGATGAGGTAGCTCAATGCAAACAAGTTTTTTGTGATCCTACATACGTATCTGATCGCGTGAAGAAGGTCGGTCAAGTGATAAGATGCATATGCTTAATGGATCATCCTATACCTAGCACAGCTGACGCATTATCCACACAAATTATCATTCCTCAGAAGCAGGTAATTGACGATAAATTTTATTTCGCGTATAAATGAAATTATATCATTTGAACTCTTGCAATTTCGTTTTTAACTTTATAATATTCTAAAAATCTTTCTCAATTAAGATCTAACAAAATCTTTAAGTCATTTATTCGCGTATGTAGATATAAATTTGTTAATATAATATTTGAAAGCTTTGTTCTGCATATATTTTTAATCAAATACTTTTTTCTTTAGGTCGGTCGTAATTCCGACATATATGTGTCTCTCGTATCGCATACTCATCAAGTTGCAGCAAAAGGCTGGTTTATTGCCATGGTTTCGACCACGGTGGAGACGAAAAATCCTGAAACTGAGATTAAGCCTGGTTTGGACTTGCTCGGTCCGGTTAAGCAGAAATTTATTAGCATTTCCGATTACATGGTGCCGGTGGACGATGGTCTCAACAGCCAAATATTTATATCCACCAGCTATGATGCTACCACGCACTTTGAGACTACTTGCTTAGACGTGCTCGACATATTCAAGCGCGCCACCGGTGAGGAGTTTGACTTTAACAAGGTCAAGCACGAACTCGGCGACGAGGATCAGTAACCGTAATCATGGAATGCGCGCGAGCATATACACTTGACATTATGGGAAAATCAAAGCGCCCAGTGTATTTGCGTATTCGAGTAAAAGGGAAACATCGCTCGATTGCCGACTGCGTCGGCATGCGACAGTGTCTCAAGGCAGATACCATGGAACAAGTCACGCTGCGAGCAGACCTGTGCCTAATTATGTAGATTCTTTTTGATAGAGGATGAAAAACGGAAACAAAAAAAGTTGACTAAATTCTCTCTATCAAATTTCTCTCTCCGTTTCACTACCTTCCTAATCTCGTTCTGCTGTTCCTGCGACACAGTCCTATCCGAAGCGCATAAATTTTCCACACTCACACGGAAAAGAATTCTCGGACTCTATTTCTACGATTTCGAACACCGAATTATATAAGGTTAGATTCAATTATAAATTTATATTTTACACGAAACATAAATCCAATCTGCCAATATACATTCGAAAGGAGAATAATAATAAAAAAGCAAATAAAGATATTGAAACGTCCGTCATAACGTGTATAGAATACCTATGTACCATATTTTAATATATCGAAATAACTGAAACGTTTATCGGCAGATTAAATTGTACAGAAAATGTCTACAGGTATTGTAACAACATGATAATGTTGCTACAAAGGCTACAATACATTGTTAACTGATAATTGAACTTTACAATGTAAATCTCATATCTCTGTTTAGATTAGCTCCGATAATTTCTAGATGTAGAAATATTTCTGACAAGACTCGGTTGTTGTGGAAAAATTTACCTATATTTGGATGTTAATTTTAGGTTGTCTAAGTTGCATTTATCGTTTCGAACAAAATAATCGAACAATAATATAGTTTTATACGAATTGCTAAATGACAAGCATATAGATATTCGTTGACTTTCCCTTGCTTATTAACCGTGTAGCAAAATTATAGAAGTAACAATATATAATGCGTTATTCGATGTATATTCGCGTATATGATTGTAACTATGTTTCATCTTCCATATCCGTTTTTCTCATTAAAGAAACGCTCGTTTAGGAAATAAATCATAACTATCGATAGCACGATTAGACGTCTTCAACTTCAACGTACGTACAGAAACAAAATTAGGAATAGGGAAGTCGCATGCTCATGTACGCTTGAGACAAAATTGATGGTAAATGGGGAGAAAAAAAATGAAAAAAGAACGAAGGTCGATACCGAAATGTTGAAACAAAAAATATCCGGAGCGGCCAAGCATTTCATTATAGATATATTATAGATCTATATAGTATATATATTATATATTACAAAAAAGTATATGTATACATATATATATATAAATATGAGAAAATGGAGTCGTTGAAATATTGTTGTTTCGTGTGAGCTTGAGATCCGGATTATTTCATTTGCATTATAAATCATTGTATCGTTACCTGACAAGGAAAGGACAAGTGATCGCGAACATGTACATCGATCAATTCATTAACGATATATGTGCGTCAGAGAAGAAATGAATCGACCGTTTTTCTAGATTCACATTTTGTTTGCACTCTCGCATGGGTTACGACGGGCACACGCAATTTCACATTACATAAGAAAATCTGGTGGGAAACTGGTATACTCAAATAATGTGGACACTTGTCTCAACTGCAACAGATATCCATCAATTTGTAACACGAGAGCTGAATGGAATAAACAATATTGTATTAACCGTGTACCTTTGCAATTCCGACTAATCTCTTTTTAAACATCGAAGGATACGAGGAATCTAATATGAATAGTCACATTCAATGCACATTTCCATATATTATATTTAACTAAGTTTCAAAACATATAAATGATTGTCTCTACATCCCAAGATTGCAAGATCGTTATGAATAATTGGCGAAGAAAATGTTTCGCCGGGAAGTTGCTTGGTCGCTAACAATTTGCCTTCTAGAAGATCAAATACTTTAAAGATGCCGTCTGTACATGCTACAAACATATATCCATCTTCGCACCAAGAAGTCGCGAAAATCGGTGATTGCAATTGTAATGTATATTTCAATTTTGGCTCATTTTCTTCAATTGTTCTTTGTGGCATTTCTAGACAATATAGATTTTTATTATGACTAGCTAATATGATGTACTCATCACTCGTAGAGTCGGCAGTCCATATCACAGGGTACGAAAATACATTACCGTATATCACATATCGCCACATCTACAACAATAAAAGTCGATTGAACACGTCGAGCAACAAAAGGAAGATGTATTTACCTGGCAATCGGTTTCGATGTCGAAACAACACAGGGTTCCATCTACAGAACAAAATAAAGCGTATCCAGTTCGAAGCACAACAGGCGCAACAAATATCGGATTCTGCAATTTACGTTTCCATATAATCCGTCCTGAAGATTGATGTAAAGCCAGGCATGAGCCATCTAATGATCCGAATAGAACCGAAGTCGATTGTTGATGCAAACAACCGGTAGCACAAATTCCACCTTGACTCGCTTTAGTTTTCCAAATTTGAATACCATTCTGTGAATGATTTGTCTCTTGATACTTTATATTTTACTTAGTAAAGCACACATTATTTATCGTATAATTTTAATTAATTTATTATTAATGATATCGAGGTGTAGTAATAATAATACTTGATTTAAAAATGTCGCCTACCTCCGTCGAGAGGCAATATACATTAAAGTCATAAGACCCTACAAATATCTTGCTCCCTTGCGTACACATTATCGCCGTGCATTTAACCATGTCCTGTGTTTGGAATTTCCATATTATATCACCAGTTTTTAAATGGATACAATAAATGTATCCATCGTAACAGCCTGCAATTAAAAACATATAATTTGTTAAATATTAATTGTTAAAAATTGTAATATCAATACGGGGCTTACCTACAATTCCATGAAAATCAGCTAGAATTAAAACAGAGGCTTCTATTCTGTTTGGTAGTTTTATTTCATATGACACATCGGTTTTTAGCAAATTAATAGTACATATAATGCCGGAATGTGAAGCGACTGTTGCGTACAGTTCTGTTCTAAAAATTAACGATAGTTTTATATTAGTATTATTTTGGATTTTACTTCCTGAAGTATTGATAAAGAATTATCTTTGTATATATTTTATTAAAAAATAATTTTCTTTAAAATCATTCTTACACGGAATAACGATATATAGTTGGTGAGGCATCGACGCATTTCTGCAAATTGTAAGTTTTTAATATCTCAATGTTTGATATATTTTCTAAAAAGGATTTGATATTTTCTTCTTTTTTTAA
The DNA here is from genome assembly GCF_000204515.1 of Acromyrmex echinatior. The sequence continues at coordinate 1,166,447 of NW_011627020.1, forward strand.
TGTATCGTTATAAGTTTTTCCCCTGCATTTGTACCAATGATAAGAATGCTTCTCATTTGATACTAGTGGAAAATTCTTTTGCGATTGTTTTATTACATACTCTTCTGTATTAAGTATCTTCTTAGTATCTTTATTAAATGTCTTATCATTAACAGATATATCGATGGGATCAGTAATAGCTTTGTCGCAATCTCGGCTAATTAAAATACTCCTGATATAACTGATGCACTGGTCGAATGTAAAATCTTTCAACAACATTCCAATTAATTCAGGAAATTCTGTATTAAAGGCTTGAGTGACAGCGCTTGAGATCTGAAGCGCTACTATTGATGTACCTCCTGACATTAAAAAACCAGCGTTTCTAAATTTTATGTGATTATTCCACAAGTTTTCAAATATTTCATTAATGTGTAAGTTATTTACACTATCAATTTCTATTTCGGAATTCCTACATATTTCTCTCAATGATATCTGGCAAATCTTTCCACTGGTAGTAAAGTTAAAGCGTTCTACTATGATTATCTTATCAGGCTTATAGATCGCAGGTAATAACTTTAAATGCGACATTATATCATCTCTCAATTCAGAAAATTCTTTTTTCGTGTCTGTAATAGATAAACATAGATATAATTTGTGGCACTCTGCGTCCCAAAATGCAACACAATTTCGTACAAAACTTAATTCCGTCGTAACTCTCTCAAGCTCTCGTAAGTTCACCTTGTTTCCAAATCTTTTTACAATATTATTTCGTCTTCCTCTATAAAATATTCTACGTTGATCATCTACCTACAAAACCAGAAATAACAAATATGAATAGATTCATCTTTATTATTGAAAACAGTCTTGGACAAATTAAATTATGAAACTAATACCTAAATTCTAAGCAAAACCATAACATATTTTCGTTATTCATGTTATGATTCTGCTTAGAATTGATCCATTAATCTCTAAATAATTAATTTACAAACAGAACTTACGGAAACAACGTCACCAGTATTGCGAAAAACTGGTTTATTCAGATCTTCAGATTCATTTCCAACAATACAAATCCTAGTGGTACTTCCTATATTGAAAAACGTGTGAAATAATAGTTTATATAAAAATAAGTTTTACAAAAATATTTCACATATTTATAAACATATTCAAAACTAACCAATATAAAGAGTGCCATCGCCGCTAATTGCTATTTCATTATTTTCATTTCTGATTTGAAATATAGTTTCTGATAAAGGTTCACCTAAGCAAGGCTCATCTACATTGTCTTTGACAATTTCATTAATACTAGACCAACACGATACTTCGGTTATTCCATAAATATTAAACAATCGTGTTGTATTTTGTGGATGACTAGCTTCCGAAAGCAATTTCATGCTAGGGAACGATTCTCCACCCAAAAGAAGAATTCTTAGCTTAGAATCTTTGTCCAAAATTGTTGTTTTCAAGCGTTCAGTAGACCATTGATGGAAGAGAAGTGATGGAGTAATTTGAAGAACTGTTACACGAGCATGGAATATTTTTTCTAAGAGCCTAAAACATATTTATATTTTTTATTGTTAATTCTATTATTTTTTGGCATTTATTTATTAACATGGATTTATTAATATTTAAAAATATTCACCTGACAGTTTCATTCTTTAATGTTTTCGAAACCATAAATAGAGTTGCAGCATAACAAAGGTTTAAGAAAATTTCAATGATACTAGGATCAAAAGTAAAATTTGTTAGTTGTGCTATTTTATCGGAGCTTGTTATATCCAGAATTTTCTTCAAATCCATAATATTAGGCAATATACATGAATGGGGTACTTTGACGACTTTTGGTGTTCCAGTCGATCCTGAAGTGGCAATTGCATATGCAAAATGATACCATCTTCTATTATAATTTTCTTGGACATCTATTAATTTTATTAAATATATCGACTGTCCATGAATATTAAAGAGATGTATAATGTTTCTGTTGGATGTTACAGATGTTGTAAAAATGTATTTTACATTTAAAGAAGTAAATATCTCTGTATATGTCAATGGATCTGTAGGTACATTGAAGAAAGCATGTCCGCTATTAAGGATTCTGTCAAAATATGAATTCAACATAAATATCCAGAATAATGACTTATCCAATTAAATATATCAGATAAAAATAATGATATTTTACCCAAGCATTAAAGAAGGCACACAATACTCCAAAATATCGAAGTCGATACCAATAAATTCGGAACATACTATATGTTTTAAATGATTAGAAATTAGTTCTTTTGCTGCTTTTAGTTCTCTGTAACTTATAATCTTAACGTTTTCTAAATCGTGATATTCTATAACTGATTTGTCAAGATGAAGCCAATTGCATTCATTGTATAAAGTTTGTGGACCACTTCTATCATTTTGTGTCTTTAATCTTTCAATACAATTAGCTAAAAAAGAAAAAAACGTGAGAAACTCGGTGACTACATCGTTTAAATACAATACTCGTATTCATTTAGAAACAATACTTGTATTCATTTAGAAACAAATGATTTATATCACAAATAAAAATCTATACAATTATTACGTACAAATAGTTGCTTATATCAATACTCACTTGTTTGGCTCATAGTACAGATTTTACATATCCATTAGCATTATATTTAAAAAATGTATGTCCTCTAACAATTAATGTTAGTAAAAAATTTTTTTTCGTACAATACGATTAAAATAAGGAAATATTAAACATTTATTTAAATTGAGCCCATTATAGGTTATGTTTTGACATTGAGGTTAGGAGACATGGGTTCTCAACTTGTAATCTTACAAATTGCATGTAAATGCGAAAGTTATAAGAAAAGAATCGTGACTAGCAAAATTTAATATTGGCTAAGTTTTTATATTTAAAAATTTAGTTTTTATATTTAAATATTTATATTTAATAATTATCTTGTTTTTCTAAGAATTTGAAAGATGTAACAGAAAGTAAATAATTAAAAGTATAAATAACTACGTTTAAGTTTATTTTTAATACTATTAAACACACTTGTATATAATACGTTCTTAAATATAAATTTATAACATTATATTTTATAAAATCATTAGCGTTGTCTAAAGTCATATGCTAGAAGCTTGTAAATAAGATTCAAAGTATGTTGTCCTCTGATATCGTTAATTCAAGGACTCTATTAAATTTTAAGAACGAAGTATAAACAGTATATCCCATAAAGTACAAAAAAATTTTTCATGCATGAATATATATAAATATGTATAAACATACATAAATATTCATAAATATGCATAAGATATTTGCGGCGTAATGCATAAGAAATAAAGATAGAATCAAATAATTTAGGTTTTTTTTTATCTGCGGCGTAGAAGGATAAATGTATTTAAAAGATTTATTGTAAACCAAATCTCTTCTTGGCAATTTTAAGCTGAAGTAATAAAGTTTTATTCATAAACATGCATAATCATATATGAAATATGTATATGATTTGAGGTGGGAGAGGGTTATTTTAAATAATTATCAAAAATAATAAAAAGATTAATTTTCACACTATTTATTTTAGAAAAAATCAAATTTGAAAAAATATAAAAAAAGTGTTCATACAAAATTATGCATAATATAATTATACATAAGGAATGTTTGATTTTTGACTTTAGTTAATTAGGATTTTGTCCATTTTCATAAAAATTTTCACATAAAAATTTTTTAAAGTAATGAAGCTCCAGTTAAGTTCGACATCTAGTAACGCAATAATTATTTAACATTCAAAAATTTTTTGCGATCATAAAAAATTTTATTTATTTTTTTCTCGCACCATCCATTTTCCTTGCGCACTTGTTCCTCTTCAGAAGCTGTAAAGTCGTTCTCGATATTGAATGTTTTGCGAATCTCTTCAGGTGTTTTGCTTTTGATCATATTAGCAACAGTGCACATGATCTTCTCTAGTGTTGCAGAGTTTATATTAGGTGTTGGAATTAATTCGTAGCGTTTTTTAATGAAAGAATGTTATTTATTTCACATGAGCATTAAAAAATACATTAATGAAAGTACTTCCCATCACTTGTAAAACGCTACGAATTAATTCCAACACCTAATATTTGGTAACGGTCTTATATTTGGTACAATCTTTTCCTCAACTTCATTCAAATCGAAATCTTCCAACATAGTCTTCATATTCGAATGCTTTGCTATTTTTAAATCAACCTCGAATATTTCGCCATCAGAGCTTTGTAACTTTATGTAAGACATCTATACAAAAAGATTTAGTTATAGACAATACAGACTAAACAAAGTAATACTTCGAATAAGGGGATTTTCTACAATAGTTTTGAAGATTCTTTCATAAACTGAGAGTAGTATCCTGAGTACCCTGAATACCTTTTTGATCGCAGAGAATGAATTAACGTCGATTCAGGCTTAAACGTTTATTAATTCATTGTTCGTCGCTGTTCGTACGAATGCATTTTCCCCTTTATCGCGTATTTGCTATATTTTCTTTTTTTCTGATCTTTTCATGATCTTTTCATTCACGATAATCCTCGACTAACATAACAGGTACGTTCCTCGCTACTTGTTCGGCTTATTCCCGCTTTTTTTAAAAGCCTGTTTTTTCTAATTGAATTCTGCTGAACTTCTTACACGGTACATCTCTTTTCTTTGTTTTTCTTTGTGGAGAAAAAAGGAAAAAATATGAACTGATATTAAAAGTTAAAGACAAAAAGAATAGCCCTTAAATCCGGATCTACAATAGATGTTTTAAATCTTAAGCCATAAGAAACTGACCAATTACAGTTGAAGAATAATCGACTGTATTTCTATGACTATGAAAAGAATAATCGACTGTAATTCGTCCATTCTTTATTACTTAAGGCTTAAAAATCTATTATAGATCCGGGCTTAGGATATTCTAAAGTGAATCTGTGTTAATTTTTCCAAACAAGTATTCTTCTAACTGTCTTTACAGATTAAAAAATCTTCCATGATTAAAATATAAACGATAATGTAGTCCAAACTGGTCGACTTTATGCCAAAAACGAAAAAAAGTAAATAACAGTTTTGTCACTGACTTTTAACGTCGACTTGTAATAATGTTTGCTTTATATATGAGTTTTATACTTCGTATATATATATATATATATATATAAAATTTTGGTTTGGACCAACTAGAGATTACATGAACAATTAATGTTGAATACTTACTTAGACAGCACACGATATTTATAAAATATTTACAAAATATTTATAAATATTTATAAGATTTATTTTAAATATTTTGTAAATATTTTTGTGGTCTTAGATTACACAGTCATAAACATTTATTATAAATATTATGAAATATTTATTGTAAATACTATGAAAATATTTGATGCGTTCAGTATTACAATCGTTCACTGAGTTTAGTGAGCTCTTGTACCTGTTTGGTTTATATTTTTGGATCTATTGGAAAGTGCCAATTAGATGCAAGATCTCACTGAGCGCTCAATGAGCGGTTGTAATACAGAATGCTCATTATAATCCAAGTAAAAAATATTTATTAGAAATATTTATTTATATTTATTATAAATATTACATAAAAGAATTAGTCTAAATTTTCATAATATTTCGAATAAAGCTTTACATAAAATATAAAATATATATGAAATATCTATATAACATTTCAAAAAATGAATATTAATAAATATTCTGTGCTGTCTGGGTAGAATTAGGTTTAGATACTTAATACGAAAGATTAGTTAGTAAAAAATTTACGTATGTGTAAGTGCGATATTGATATTGAGTATTGTAGTATATAAAATAAAGATGTCGATGTGTCGCATTTTATCGGTAAAACAGCGATCTCGTTGAAGTTCGAGCTTTACTTTACTTAGGATCTAATGACCAT